>CM069136.1:111513277-111998277 GCA_035221665.1 Okamejei kenojei | reverse complement strand
TGTAGCACACAAGAGCTTACAACAGGCATGAATGCTAACTGAGACCCAGTGGATTATACCTGGCTCCATCAGTGCGCTCAGGGTCAGAAGGTACTGCCCTCCTGACCATTGAGAGCATCTACATGAGGCCCTTCCTCAAGGTCACATCTATTATCAAGGATCCATAATTAGTTACGTTTGGTTTATTTCCGAGATACAGCGCTGAAACAGGCCCTTCAGCCCACAGAGTCCCCGCCGCCCAGCGACCCCAGCACATGGACACTATCCTACACACTAGAGACAATTTACAAATTTTACGAAAGCCAATTAACCTACAAACCGGTACGACTTTGCAGTGTGGGAGGAAACCAGAGCACTCGGAGAAAACCCACGCAGGTCACGGGGAGAACGTACAAACTCCGTGCAGACAGCGCCCGTAGTCAGGATCGAACCCGGGTCTCTGACGCTGTAAGGCAGCAAATCTACGCTGCGCCATTGTGCCGTCCTTATCCTATTATCAAGGCCATGCCCTCTTCTCACTGCTACGGTCAAACAGGAGGTACAGAAGTCACCCACCACCAGGTTTAGGTTCAGCTACATTCCTGCCAACATCGTGTTGTGGGACTGTCCAGCGCAACCACAGTCCTGCTTTGCAACAGAACATGTGTTTCCTTATTGGGTTATTGGCTGCGAAGTTGCTGCAAGCGAGATTTCGCATTAAAATTCCGTTCTCATGCACACGCCGCTAAACACAACTTGGCGCGACTCGAGAAGTCCAGACCAGCACACAACAGAGCGCCGACTCATTGAAAGGATCACCCCTGAGGGGGTCAAACGTTCACACGGGGTGAAAAACTGAAGTCCCATTCACACCCTCAAGGGGAAAACACTCCAAGGTACAAAAAGCATGGACAGAAGAGTATACAAGACTATCATTTATGGTATCCATCTACCAATGTCACACAATATCATACTGTGGTTTGTGTGGAAGGGCTGGGTGGATTTCTTGCAGCAGTGGCCAGACTTCAAGCACAGGTCATTGGCTGTCAGGTGGTCGTCGGAGTTTATGGCCGTATGCATTAGTAGGGTGAGGTAGTGACACAAACTTGCTCGCAGCACATTGCAGGCACATGGACTCAGACAGCACATAAATTATACATAAATTCTTAAAGACAGCGGGAAAAAAAGACTGCAAAAAAAAAACAAAACACGACAGTTGTGCAAAACACACTTAGAAGACAAGCCCACGTTAGCACGAGAGGTGGCCCGAGGTTGCTTGGTGCTGAGGTGGGATTAGGGTCAAGCCAAAACAAGGAACTGCAGATGCTGGTTTACAAAGGAGGTAACTCAAGAGTAACTCAATGGGACAGATAGTCTCTCTTGGGAATATGGATGGGTGACGTTTCAAGTTGGGGCCCTCCTTCAACAAAACAAGACACAAAGTGCTGATGTGTGAAGATACACCTTTGGAGTTGGACAATCCAATGGGAGACGCTGGACGCTGGCTTCAATCTTTTGCTTCAAATGTAGGCGAGAGGTTAGGGGGAGGAGCAATAAAGGATCAATAATTACCTCAGAGTATTTAACAAGGAAGTTTAGTGAGAGAATTCCAGAGCTTGAATCTCATCTCTTTTGTTTCGAGAGGTTATTTCGCATTTACAGGAGGAGGAAGAAAGGCAACAAATAAGAAGATTTGTCTCATGTATCACTCTGAAATCATTAATAGTGGACGAGACACGTTCAATGCACAGCACAGGGTGTTAAATACATTTTTTGAGGTTTTATTGCACATGTACTCATAATAACTGTTCTTTGTAACTGCTGGCATTGGTATTGCATTAATTTATCAGCTGTACCGAGATACAGTTTGCTTGTCATCTAGATAAACCGTATTATACACAAGTCAAATCAAGCCACACACAAGTACAACAGGTAGTGCAAAGAGAAAAATACCAGAGAAAAAAAGAGCATGGGCCACAGTGAGGTAGGTTGGGAGATCGGGACTACAGCCTTAACTTATAAATAGACGGTTTGGTAGTCTGATGACACTGCTCCTGAATCTAATTGGGGCAAAGCAAAGGAAAGGAAACTCAAAATAACATCACAAAAAAATGTTCCATTTGAAAACAAACACAAATCACGCAATAAGTGTATTTCGACAACAAGGTTTGCAGGTGTGTTTACACTGTAACGATCACTGATAGTCCACATCACAGCCGGCGCACATCACAGCAGACTCCATAACGTTTCCCAGTCAGCGGTTAACCCCATTTTACTCAGACGACAAGATTAGGAAGGTTAACTGTCTTAGCAATCAACTGGCTTCAAATATTAATTACGTTATTACCAGAGCAGAATAGAGCACACTTGCACTTCAAGATGTTTTAAAATGTTTCCTTATTTCGTACACATTTGCCCTTGATCATGACTGGATCATGATGTCAATTAGTTCATAAAGTCAATTTTATACAAATGAAATCATCTGTCCCGCCCAGCTACTTAATTTTATACTGGTCCGTTTTATGGGACCTGGCTGTTGCCAGTAAGGCCAGCCTCCATAATCGTCCTGGAGAAGGTGATGGTGTGTCCCGCCTTCTCGAACTGCAGCAGTCCTTCTGTTCAAAGTGCTTCCGCAGTGCTGTGGGAGAGAGAGTTCTAAGATATTGACCCAAGGTTCAGAGGAAGAAAATGGCACTATTTCCAGGTCAGGATGGAATACGGCTTGCAGGAAACCCTTCAGATGGTGGCTGTTGTCCTTAAACGTTGAACAGTGCAGCATAGGAACAGCTTCTGACTGTCTACCCTATCTATGCCCCTCATAATTTCAGATCTTCCCTCAACCTCCAATGCTTGAGGGAAAACAATCCCGATGTGTGTGTAACCTCTCTACGACAAAATCCTTTCATCCAGGCAGCACCCTCTCCGAAGCCTCCACATCCCTTCTATAATGAGGCAACAGAGACTGCACACAATACTCCAAATGCAATCGAAGCAAATTATAATAATATTGCAACATGGTTTCCTGACTCATGTTCAGTGCCCCGAGCAATGAAGGCAGGCATTCCAAACACCTTCTTGACCACAAAGATGGGACACAAAATGCTGGAATAACACAGCGGGGCAGGCAGCATGGATCTCAGATCCAGAGATACTGCCTGTCCCGCTGAGTTACTCCAGCATGTTGTGCCTGTCCTCAATGTAAACCAGCATCTGCAGTTCCTTCCTTCTTTTCCACTTTATCTACGAGCGTTGCTGCCTCCAGGGAACTATGAACTTGGACAACAAGGTCGCCCTGTATGTCAATGTTGTGAAGGGGGCTTGCCCTTATCCTTTTGTTGTTTTGGGAGGCGCAGATGGAGCATCTTGAATGAGTAACTGCAGTGCATTCCACCGTGCATTCCCTGCTTGGATAGAGTGGATATGGAGAGGATGTTTCCGCTCGTGAGAGAGTCAAGGACCAGAGGCCATAGCCCCAGAATAAAAGGACTTACCTTGAGAAAGGGGATGAGGAGGAATTTCTTTAATAAGTGGGTGGCGAATCTGTGGAATCCACTGCCACAGACGGCTGTGGAGGCCGCCAATAGATAATTTTAAGGTGGAGATTGACATTCTCTTGATTAGCTCAGTTTAGAGGTAGGAGAGAGCAGAAACAGGCCCTTCGGCCCACCGAACCGGCAGCAACCAGCAGAGCCCGCACACTTACACTATTCTGCACACACCAGGGACTACTTACAATTACACCTAGCCAATTAATCTACAAACCCGTACGTCTGTGGCGTGTGTGAGGAAACCCGAGATCCCAGAGAAAACCCGCACAGGTCATAGGGAGAACGTACAAACTCCGCACAGACAGCACCTGCAGTCAGGACCGAACCCCTGTCTCTGGCACCGTAAGGCAGCAACTCTACCGCTGCGCCACAGTGCCGTGCATTAGTGCAGGTGTCAGGGGCTGTGAGGAGAGGGCGGAACAATGGGGTAGAGAGGGGAACAGATCAGCCGTGATTGAATGGCAGAGTAGACTCAATGGGCCGAATGGCCTAATTCTGTTCCTATCACCTGTGAACTTATGAAGAACTTCACTTCCCTGTGGAATGTTTTTGCCTCGATCGCCTTCTCAGGCAGCGCGTGCCAGAACGTAGCAACTCTCTGGGGAAATAACCTCAACTTGCCTTGCAGCTAGTTTGCCAATTCTCGGTAATGTAGGGTTGCGGACCCCCGTGAGGTGTTGAGTTACAAGATCTATTAAATATGTATATATCTTTGTAGAAACCTGCAGTGGCATGTTAATACAGAGTGCTATCCTCCATTTACTGAAACACACACTGTGGTCGTTCCAGTATTTTATAACTCAGCAGTGATCAGGAAAAGTGAAGTGATTAGCCTCCAGACAAGTTTACCTAGTACTTAAAAAGGTAACATGCAATTTTAAATTGTTGGCTCTGATTTTGAGATCCAAAAGGCAAGAGTCTTTCACTGTCATGTGTATCATAGAAACATAGAAAATAGGTGCAGGAGGAGGCCATTCAGCCCTTCGGCCCTTCGAGCCAGCACCGCCATTCATTGTGATCATGGCTGATCGTCCCCTATCAATAACCCGTGCCTGCCTTCTCCCCATATCCCTTGACTCCACTAGCCACTAGAGCTCCATCTAAGTCTCTCTTAAATCCATCCAGTGACTTGGCCTCCACTGCCCTCTGTGGCAGGGAATTCCACAAATTCACAACCCTCTGGGTGAAAACGTTTTTTCTCACCTCAGTCTTAAATGACCTCCCCTTTATTCTAAAGGGCCTGTCCCAGCAGTATCCGACTCCATGCAGTGAGCGCGACCAAACCGGCAGCGGGGGCCGCGCGGAGTTCGGGTGAGTGGCGCAACGCGGCGGGAAGTGAGGCGAACTTGGAGCGAAGTCTTAAAGGTAAGTTCGCCAGGACAGAGAGGGACACACAGAGAGGGGCACAGAGGCACACACAGAGAGGGGCACAGAGGCACACACAGAGAGGGTCACGGAGGCACGATTTCGATGTGGCGTGTAACACGTCGAGGCGACTGCGAGCCGACAAGCCGTTGCCGCACGTAATCTTTGAACATGGTCAGTTTTTTGGAGCCCCGCGCGATGTCGGGACGAACTCCGCACGGCTCCGGCGATCGAAGTGGGACCGGCCCCGCGATGCCGGGCGGCTCAGGCGACCACGTTAGGTCGCGCTCATCGCATGGAGTTGCATGCTGCTGGGACAGGCCCTTAAAACTGTGGCCCCTGGTTCTGGACTCGCCCAACATTGGGAACATATTTCCTGCATCTAGTTTGTCCAGTCCATTTATAATTTAATATGTTTCTATAAGATCTCCCTCTCATCCTTCTAAGCTCCAGTGAATACAAGTTTATCAATAATATAATCAATAATAGAACAATTAAACATTTACTTGCAGCAACAGGCCTGCAAACACAATACACAGATAACACACAAGGAACAAAAATTCAATAAATTAATAACCAATACTAATGCAAAAAAAATCCCCTCAAAGTCCTGCGTGCAACCAGCGACAGTCAATAGTTCACAGTACAGGTTTGTGATGTGTCATGTTCCAGAGCCTGATGGTTGTTGGGAACAAGCTAATCTTTTCACCGTTTTCAGACTCCTATACCTTCTTCCATACCCTGAGACCTCACCTTCTCTGCAAATTCACCCCAGCCTCCCCAGATCTCTCTACTCTCCCAATTCTGGCTAAGAGCTAACAAGATATTTGTCACCCAATATGAACCAGAACAATTAAAGTCTTAGATGTACACAAAATGCTGGAGAAACTCAGCGGGACAGGCAACATCTCTAGATCAAGGTAAAACATAGAATAGATCATTGATCTGATTGATCAAGTCTGAAGGAGGGTCTTGATTCGAAACGCAACCCATTCCTTTCTCTCCAGAGATGCTGCCTGTCCCGCTGAGTTACTCCAGCATTTTGTGTCCACCTTCGATTTAAACCAGCATCTGCCGTTCTTTCCTACACACAGATCATTGTTAGTCGGGAGAAGGTAACAATAAAGCAAACAGAAGTAAAATGTAGTCGTAGACAGTAAGACTGGTCGGAGAAGTGGGAAGAGGGAGGGGATGGAGAGAGAGGGAAAGCAAGGGTTACTTGAAGTTAGAGAAGTTAATGTTCATACCGCTGGTGTGTAAGCTGCCCAAGCGAAATATGAGGTGCAGTTCCTCAAATTTGCACTGGGCCTCACTCTGACATTAAAGTCTTACTTGCTGCAACTTCAAAGGCACATTAGATGCAACAACAACATCGAACACAGAATACGTAGGAAGGAACTGCAGATGCTGGTTTAAACCGAGGATAGACATAAAAAGCTGGAGTATCTCAGTGGGTCAAACAGCATCTCTGGAGAAAAGGAATAGGTGATGTTTCAGGTTGAGACCCTTCTTCAGACCTCGACGAATACACAATACAGTTGTTTTAAGTAACCAGACCAAGATGGTACAAAACGCAGAGTACATAAGGTAACCACAGTAGTGTGAAGTCCACAGTAGTTAGGTGCTGAGGTAGGGTTGTGGTTAGGATTGTGCCAGGGCTTCAAGAACCCGATGATTGATGGAAGGAAGCCCTTCTTGAACCTGTCGGTGACGGTTCACAGTCATCTGTATCTTCTTCCCGATGGTAGCAGTGAGAAGAGAGCCTGGCCAGGATGCGAGGGTCTTTAAAGATGTTAGATGCCTCGTGAGGCAGTGCTTCCTATAGATCCCTCCGATGGTGGCGAGGTCAATACCTGCGATGGACCAAGCAATGCCCACCACCTTTGTGAATTACTGATCTAGGCTGTGATGCAACCGGCCAGTCTGCTCGGGAAATCTAATCCTCCCCTCCCCCCAGTATTCCTTGCCCCGCTGTTGGCAGCCATGTCTTCAGTTACCAAGTCCTTCATCTCTGGAATTCATTCCCTAATCCTCTGTCTCCTCTAAATTATACTTTAAAACCAATCCCTTTGACTAACCTTTACGTCATCTGCCCTAAAGGTGGCTAACACTAATTTTCATTCTAAAGCTTCTGTGAAGCGTGTTGGAATTATTCCCTCTGTCAAAAGCACGAGGCAAATCCAAATTGTTAATGTGGAACGGCAGTGTTTTGAGCAGCAGCCGGACTTGTTTCAACTAGTAAACTTATTTGAGGTTTCAAACCTCAGTGGCCTGCTCTCTCCTCCTGAAAGTATAGGCCATCTCCACCCAAAACTCCCACACGGAAGGTGGTGGTTATATGGAACGAGCTGCCAGAAGAGGTAGTTGAGGCAGGTATTATAACAACATTGAAAAGACAGTTGGACAAGTACTCGGGATTAGTGTAGATGGGGCACCTTGATCGGTGAATTTCATTGGCTCATTGGGAAAAAAAGTTGGGGCATAGGGCCTGTTTCCATGTTTATGAATGGCACTAACCCTCCCTCATGTTAAAGTCGTACTTAACTCCTGCGAATGGAAGAACACAATGTGATGAAAACGGAAAATACCTGTTTCTGCAGAAAGCAAAAACTCAAAGTTTTTGACCTGAAATGGCGACTTGCTTCTTTTCCACAGATGCTGCCTGAACTTCCGAGTGCTTACAATATTTTTCATTTTCTATCTCCAGCATCAGCAGTTTTATTTTTATGCACGTCGTGTAATGTGTCACACAAACAAGATTGAAGATTCAAATGTTTTGCTTTCCAATACTACACGGCCCTCGTAGAGTCTGTCCTCACCTTCTCCATCATGGTCTGGTTTGGCTCAGCCACCAAGCACGGCACCCGGAGGCTGCAGCGAATCGTCCGATCAGCAGAGAAGGTTATTGGCTGCAACCTTCCCTCCAGTGATGAACTGTACACTGCAAGGGCCAGGAAGCGAGCGGGCAAGATCATCTCTGACCCCTCCCACCCTGGCCACAAACTCTTTGAATCACTTCCCTCTGGAAGGCGACTCCGGACTGTCAAAGCTGCCACAGCCAGACATAAAAACAGCTTTTATCCACGAGTAGTTGCTCTACTCAACAGCCAAAAATCTGTAGCCTCCCTTTGATCTGGTATTTTGTTGGTTCACATGCTGGATCAATGGTGTTTTATCATTAATGTTTTATTATTATTAATGTTTAGTGTTTTCTGAGTCATTTGTAACTGTCACTGTATGTCATGTTGTTACTTGTGGGCGGAGCACCAAGGCAAATCCCTTGTATATGAATACTTGGCCAATGAACTTACTTACTTACTTATATTCCCTGTAGACCTGAAAGGAATGCACACTTCCCCAAATCTCAGTACGTCTCTAAGCATCTTATGGCTAATACAACACTTGGAATTGCAGGTTTTTGTAATATAAGAAACGCACAGCAAGATCTGTCAAACAATAATGTGATTATGACCAGATCAGACTTGATTAGAGATGTGTGCAGATGAATAGAGGTCAGACTAAATGTCCTGTTTCCCCCACCCCATTAAATCAAATGCATTTAATATCACTTCTGCAAGTGGCATTTCAGACGTAGAGCACTCCGAGCACCGGGACATCAGGCTGAAATTTCTGCTCACCTCTTTTTTAAATTTTTAAATTTTTTTGTAAATTTATATTGCTTTAATTCAAGCAAACAAACAAACAAACAAACAAACATAGTAACGATCAGAAACGGCCCATATTAGCAGTTTACACACACGCTGTTATCAATTTAAAAAAATGTCAACATCATCAATATTACACTCGACCTCCCGCGGCGAGCAGCGTTCACGGAAGGCCTCCAGAGTCCCCGAGGCCTGTTTCCTCTCCAGGGGCATGTAGGCCCGGAAAAGAGGAAGCTGTGGCCTTCGACTAACCGCTGCCTGGACACGCAAATGGCCATCTTGGCCAGGCCCAGGAGCAAACCGGCAGGGAGATCCCTTCCCCCCCTCTGTACTGGGTGCCCAAATATCAGCAGCGTGGGGCTGAAATGCAGCCACAACTTGAGGAGCAGCCCCTTCAAATACTCGAACAGGGGCTGCAACCTCTCACACCCCATGTAGACGTGGAACACAGTCTCTTCCGCCCAGCAGAAGTTCCTAACATCTCCAGGTGTGTGACTTGAACCATTAACCTCTGCCTCAAGATAGCAAATGCTGAAGGAACTCAGCGGGCAAGGCAGCATAGCATATCTGGAAGGAATGGACAGACATTTCTGGTCAGGACCCTTCTTCAGTCTGACACGTTGAGTTCCTCCAGCACTTTATCTTTTGCTCAAGATTCCAGCACCTACAGTTCCACCTGTCCCCATAAGATCAAAATAGTTGGTGGCATAACTCGCCTATTCTAGGAAATCATACTCTTAAATGTTAAATAGTCGTAATTAGAAAGTACACCTTTAGATTTCCATTGGCATAATAAAATTAAACATTATGTACTGAATTCCAAGCATTATTAATTTTTTTTAAATTTAATTTTCAAGCAATCTTAACATTTGAAAATATAATAACTCAGATTCGCCAGATGCAATATTTCAAAGACTTCAATCTAACTCAGATAAAGCTCAGACTATAATTAACAATATCAGAAAGTCCCAAAACCAACACAGCAATTTGCATTAAATTGTGTGGAGTTAATTAATGCTGTTTGGAAGGAACAAACCGATTGGAAATCGAGCGTAAACGTCCAACTGATAAACTGGCAGCGCAAAAACAGTAGCCAAGTCGGCCAAATAGCTGGGCCAGCAACAGGAGTTAAGTCATGTAGAAATACAGTCATTCTGGATTCAGTCATGTTCAAAGAGTGAATTTTTTAAATGTTTACAGTACATGGACACAGCTGGCAGAGACTGCAAATTTTGCCCATGAAAACCTTTGTTCCTGGTCTGCTTGCTACTAGTGGTTTGGCTACCTCAGGTCTTTCAAAGGGCATTTAAGAGTCAACTGCATTCTGTGGTTACACACAGGCAGGACAAGCCAAGGACTGCGTCACTTAGGGACATTCATGAACCAGGTGGGTTTTTACAACATTCCAAGAGTTTCACGGTCACCATCACTGATGCAGGCTTTTTTTATTCCAGGATATAGACACAGCAACAGGATCTTCAGCCCGCAATGTCTGTGGGGTCTGCAGCAGGGATCCCACCTGAAACTTCACCGGTTCCTTTTCTCCAGTGATGCTGCCTAGACCCGCTGAGTTACGCCAGCACTTTTGAGTCAATGTCTCTGCCAAACATGATGCCATCTTAAACTAATCTCCTCTGCATGCATGTGATCCATCCATATCCCTTCACATCAATGTGCCCATCTAAGAGCCTCTTAAATGCCACCATCGTATCTGCTTCCACGCCTGTGTAAAAAACACTTGCCCCACGCATCATCCTTAAACTTTCTCCCTCTGACCATAAAGCTATGCCCTCTAATCATTGACATAGAAACATAGAAATTAGGTGCAGGAGCAGGCCATTCGGCCCTTCGAGCCTGCACCGCCATCCAATATGATCATGGCTGATCATCCAACTCAGTATCCTGTACCTGCCTTCTCTCCATACCCCCTGATCCCTTCAGCCACAAGGGCCACATTCAACTCCCTCTTAAATATGGCCAACAAACTGGCCTCAACTACCTTCTGTGGCAGAGAATTCCACAGACTCACCACTCTCTGTGTGAAAAACGATTTTCTCATCTCGGTCCTAAAAGACTTCCCCCTTATCCTTAAACTGTGACCGCTCGTCCTGGACTTCCCCAACATCGGGAACAATCTTCCTGCATCTAGCCTGTCCAACCCCTTAAGAATTTTGTAAGTCTCTATAAGATCACCCCTCAATCTTCTAAATTCCAGTGAGTACAAGCCGAGTCTATCCAGTCTTTCCTCATATGGAAGTCGTGCCATCCCAGGAATCAGTCTGGTGAACCTTCTCTGCACTCCCTCTATTGACATCTCTACCCTGGGGAAAAGCTTCTGACTGTCTACCCTATCTATGCCTATCATAAACCTATCCACTCTATCAGATCTCTCTCAACTTCCAGAGAAAACAATTCAGGTTTGTCCAACATAATAACTTTGTGCTGCAATATGTAAACGCATCCTTCACGCCTGGGGCCATTGTTCACCACATTTATGCAATGCGTTTTTGGCGTACTTGTGTGGACACTGTGCTACTGGTGATCATTAACTTGCCGCTGCCTTTAGACTGGGGGGTGAGGAAGTACACATTTTGGCTTTGAGTATGAAATTGCTTCGCGCACAGAATAGACGGGGCAGCTAATTGAAGTTCGGGTGTTACACGCAACTAACAAATTTCACACTAGCTGTTAACAGCGTTGCTCGGTTTTCTCTCCCCCACTAGGTTTTCAGCTCTTTTAACCTGGCTCCTGGTGTCAATTGGCATAAGTGGACGCACTTGTGCCTCAGCGACTCTCCTCACACTGTCGTATGCGCCTGTCCCACTTGGGCGACTGCAAGAGATTATGCAGTCGCCACATGGTTGCCGGGGAACCGCCTTCATGGTCATTCTGGGAACTAGTTCCTGCATTCTGGGAACTAGTCGCGGCCTCATTAGGGCGACTAGAGTGAAGCCGCCAAGGAGAGTAGCGAGAATTCTCGTGCCGTAGGTGGGTCGCCAGGGGGCCCAAGTGGGTCGCCAGGAGGTCGAAGGCTCTCTCGGGTTCTCCTAGGTTGTAGCCGGTGCTGACCGGTGAATTTCATTGGCTCATTGTGAAAAAAAAAAACATAAGCAATAGTTTTAAGAACCAAGGATAACCGACCGGTAATGTTAAGTGTCCGCCGAGCTTCACAGCCGTGTATCTCTGGCTGCTTAAAAGTTGTCTCCATCCTTCTCCCTGCCTTTTTTAAAGGACTTGCCATACACTGTAGTTTTTAGCTTCTTAATTACAGCGCCAACCTTCCTGTTCATCGTGGTGTGTGTCTGTATCACCTTGGCTTTGCACCGTGTGAATTTCACTCAGACAGCGCTCCCCCCGCTTGCCCTGTCCCCCGCCTGCATTACGGGCTGGTGAAGGAAGCGATGTGAGTGTGTGTGTTCCACTCTGACGGTCGCCGTTCCAGTTGCCGGTTTTTCAGGCGACTGCCGGCTACTTGACAGTCACCGGCAGTCGTTTGAAAAATCGCCCCAAGTGGGACAGGCCCATGAGTTCATTAAATTGACCGTGGAGCTGCCACCAAGAGTCAGAGGGTTGTGCACACAGATCAGTGTCCCATCAGAGCAGCTTCCCCCCCAGGAGGAGGCCAAACACTTTGTCATTGGTTATGCAATCATCTGACAAATGGGTTTTTTTTTCCACCTTTGCCAAAAGCCAAATATTGCAAATGTGAATATCTGAAACAGAAAGAGCAAATCCATGGGATACTCCTTCCCCCCGATTCCATATTGCAGAAGGTACAGTAGCTTGAAAACATACAGCACCAGACACAGGGACAACCTCTTCCCCTCTGTTATTAGGCTCCTGAATGATCCTTCCATAAACGAGTGTGCTGTCCCATTCACCTCTACCCCACTGCGGACATTGGACTGGTGTGCCACAATGCTGAGAACTTTATTCATGCCTCAAAATTAACGGTTGCCAAAGGCCACCTAAAGTCCCGCCAGGCAACCTAAAAGCCCATGTCATTTTGCCCGGCGTGATACTGCAGATGCTGGTTTATACCGAAGAGAGACACAAAAAGCTGGAGTAACTCAGCGGGTCAGGCAGCATCTCTGGAGAAAAGGAATAAGTGACGTTTCGGGTCGTCGGCAGCGGCGGCTGTAGTGCGGGGCGACAGAGGGTCGGCGCGAATGACGGGCCCCGCACAGCAGCGGCAGCGGCGGCGACTGCGACAGTGGCTCCACCTCCTCCCGCACCCCGCCCTCCCTCATAGCGGCCGCTGCGCGCCACTTCGCCAACGGCAGCGATAACCGCTCTCAAATCAAACCCTCCCGCACACCGAGGCCGGGGGGAGGAAGGTAGGAGGAGGCCCCCTTCTGCCGTCTGAAGCACCTGCACCGCTCGGCCCCGCACCTTCCTGGCGGCTGGCCGAGGAGGTGGCGACAAGTTCCCAACAGCCTCCCCCTTTGTCGGCGGCACTTGCCGGTGGACAGGGACGGCCAAGGCTGCGGGACGATGATGCCGGTGTTGTCCGAGGAGCGCTGACCTTCCTTCCTCCCCACCTCCTCTGCCCCTTCCCCCCTCTCTCTCTCTCCACCCCCACCCCCCTCGTCCTGAGACCCCTCCTCTCCATCCCGCACTGATCCCCATTCCAGCCTGTATTCAGTCTCACTGACATCCCCGGTGCTCCCCTCCCCATCTATTCATCCTGTACTCATCTCCCTATCCACCTCGCATTGATTCTCCTGCCACCCCCCATCCATCCTACACCGGTCCCCCAATTCATCCTGCACTGACCCCCCTTCCATTTATCCTGCACCAATCTCCCCAGCCATCCTGTAGTGAACTGCCCATTCATCCTGTACAGACACTCCCCCATCCATTTATTCTGCACCGATCCTCGCCATCCACCCTGAAGTGATCTCACCATTCACCCTGTAATGATCCTTCCATTCATCCTGCACAGATCCCCCAGTCCATCCCGTACTGATCCCCCCCATTCAACTCCCACAGACATCCCCCACGCTCTCCCCTCACAATTTTACTTACTCCAACCAACATGTACTAATTCCCCTGCCTCAGTCCATCCATCCCGCACCAATTGCCTTCTCAAACCCCCCCCCCGCCCCAATCTATCCATCCTGCACTGATTAACCCCCCCCCCCCCCCCCCCCCCCCCCTCCCCTCCCCGACCCTACTGCGCTGGAAATGTCTTCAGAGCGAACATTGACTATGTTTTATAACGGAATGCAATCAAATGTGTTTTAATTCCCAATGTTATTATTTGTTTTAATCCATAAAGTTGGAGTCATTAAATTGTGAACACGTGAAACATTAAAATCGCAGTGTTCGATTGTCACTGCTACCGTTGACACGTTATTACAGAATTAATTTTAACGGCAAATCAATGCTCTTAATTTGGAGTATCAGTACTCAGTAGTTATTTATTGAGCAACATTCACAACTATACGTTTGGATTTATCCAGGTTTTACTTCTACGGTCGGTCATATACATCACAAATTTGGTCAGGAGATATTTCAGTTGAAATTGTAACGTTAATTCTGAAGTGGGAATGATGGAAACAGCGTTTATCAATAATTTTTTTTAAAATCTGGTGCGTACAAACTGGGTATCTTCATTGCTGGTCACAACACATACATCTAATCTGAATGTCCGGTAATGAGGTGTTTTGACAACGTTAAAGATATTGCCAAAAGAACATTTGCTGCAGTTATGTCCTTTGGCCATCTCTTCTCAGTTAGTGTAATGTTTAACCTGTCAGATGGGTATAGTCGGTTTTAACAGCTATTATCATAAAATGCCTTTAGAATAATCCAACCACATTTTTGTTTGGAAGTGGAAAGATCTAATAGAAATTGCATTCATTGCAACGTGTAAAAAGAGTTGAGATACTATATTATAATTTTGTTGCATGTCATTGTGGTATATATCATGTCTTGATTGGTGAATATGTTTAGTTTGTGACTTTATTTGAAGCAGAAATAATATGTGAATGCTTCATTGAGCATAATTCCGACTGGTAACTACGCACTTCGTCCGAGCACATTATCGCACGCATCATGCAAGCCGTCTTAAATGACCACCTAAACTGTCATTTGGCAACCTAAAAAGCTGCCCAGGTTGCCCGGATAACAACAGGGAAAAAAAGTTAAATATGGATATTCTGCACTCCATATTTTCCCCTTTGCTCTATCTATCATATTTGACCTGATTGTATTTATGCATAGTATTATCTGATCTGATAGAATAGCATGCAAAACAAAGCTTTTCCTTGTACCTCGGGTGCACGTGACAATATTAGACCTAAACTCAAACCTACTCTACGGAGCAGGCAGCATCCAGGGAGACCGCATGGCGAAATTTCAAGGCAATGTTCTTTCATCTAAATCAACAGACCCCCATTTAAAAAAGAATTTGTGTCCTTGTTTTATAATCCCTCTTATCCTTCAACTTTTCAAAATGTCTGCACTCCTCAAAACCTGGCCTCCTGTCCATCACCCAACTCCTCTGCTCACTGTTGTGTTAAAGAAGGAACTGCAGATGCTGGAGAATCGAGGGGTACACAAAAGGCTGGAGAAACTCAGCGGGTGCAGCAGCATCTAAGGAGCGAAGGAGATAGGCGACGTTTCGGGTCGAGACCCTTCTTCAGACTGGTCAGGGATCAGGGAAACGAGAGATATAGACGGTGATGTGGAGAGATAAAGAACAATGAATGAAAGATATGCAAAAAAGTATCGATGATAAAGGGAACAAGCCATTGTAAGCTGTTTGTGGTGTGAAAATGAGAAGCTAGTGCGACTAGGGTGGGGGAGGGAGATAGAGAGAGAGGGAATGCCAGGGCCCGAGGGCTGAGGGAGAGGTGGGAAGGGGAGGAGACAGCAAGGGTTAACAGAATTGACAACCTCCTCTCTAACTGCTCCCCCTCTGTGATACCCCCTTCCCTCCAACTCTACGACCACATCCTCACCCAGACTCGATACCACAGCCACATCTGCTTCCTCGGGGCTTGCCTGCGCCTCCATCTCATACCCCGTGGATTCCAGCTCCAATTCCCTGCCTCCCAGTTCGGACCCCAGCCGGACTATCGGTACCGACTGGCTATCTGCAGCCACACTGCACAATTCTCCAACCGGCCACTAAGATCCACCCTGGTTGCAATGCGCCGACACCAGCAGGACCTCGCATTGACTCTCCCGAAACTTCGGGCCTCACTCACCCAGACCTGCAACGGACCCCAACTACACTACATCCTCCGGAAGATCCACCGCTTCAATCAACAATTCCTGTCCCACCTTCTATATCGGTGAGACCAAGCGGAGGCTTGGCGATCGTTTCGCCGAACACCTCTGCTCGGTCCGCAATAACCAACCCGACCTCCCGGTGGCTCAGCACTTCAACTCCCCCTCCCATTCCGTATCCGACCTCTCGGTCCTGGGCCTCCTCCACGGCCAGAGTGAGCAACACCGCAAGTTGGAGGAACAGCACCTCATATTCCGCTTGGGGAGTCTGCATCCTTTGGGCTTGAACATTGAATTTTCTCAATTCTGTTAACCCTTGCTGTCTCCTCCCCTTCCCACCTCTCCCTCAGCCCCTGGCATTCCCTCTCTCTCTCTATCTCCCTCCCCCACCCTAGTCGCACCAGCTTCTCATTTTAACACCACAAACAGCTTACAATGGCTTGTTCCCTTTATCATTGATACTTTTTTGCATATCTTTCATTCATTGTTCTTTATCTCTCCACATCACCGTCTATATCTCTCGTTTCCCCGATCCCTGACCAGTCTGAAGAAGGGTCTCGACCCGAAACGTCGCCTATCTCCTTCGCTCCTTAGATGCTGCTGCACCCGCTGAGTTTCTCCAGCCTTTTGTGTACCCTCCTCTGCTCACTGATCAGAACCACACTTGGTTTGGGAACTGCTCTGCCCAGGACAAGAAGGCTCTGCAGAGAGTAGTGCGTTTGGCCGAACGCACTATGGGAACTTCACTCGCCCCCCTGCGGGAACTATACATCAGGAGGTGCAACTCCAGAGCCAATAAGATCATGGGAGACCCCTTCCACCCCAGCAACGGACTGTTCCAGCTGCTACGGTCAGGCAAACGCCTCCGTTGCCATGCTGTGAGAACGGAGAGGATGAGAAGGAGTTTCTTCCCAGAGGCCATTAGGACTGTAAACTCCTATCTCACCAGGGACTAACTTTACTGTACCATTTGACTGTTTTTTTTTTTCAAAATTGCTGGGTTTTTTCTTTTTCCTTCCTCCCACAATATGTAATTTGTAAAATGATATGTGATTCTGTTCCATTCTGTTTGTAGTTTGTTTTTTGCACAAAGTCCGCGAGCTTTGCCACTTTATTTCACTGCACATCTTGTATGTGTATGTGACGAATAAACTTGATTTGACATTCTTTCCAAACGCTGCCTGCCCTGCTGAGGCCTCGCATTTTATTTGTTCCTCTTCACTCCACATGGACAAAGGCATGAGCAGCCGCAATGATCTAGTGGGCAGAGCGGGCCTTGCCTGCGCGCTCCAACCAATCTCAGTGACTCTGGTTAAGGGGGTCACACACTCGCAAGCGCTCTGACCAAGCCCCTGCTCCACTACCCACACCATCTGCGCCTATTCCATTAACGCAAGAATTTGCTCCACAAGTACTTCTATAAACGTAGACGTTGGTGATCGTTTCGCTGGACACCCACGTTCAGTCCGCCCGAACCAACCTAATCTCCCGGTTGCTAAACACTTTAATTCTCCTTCCCAATCCCACACAGGCCTTGTTTAAGAAGGAACTGCAGATGCTGGAAAATCGAAGGTAGACAAAAATGCTGGAGAAACTTAGCGGGTGAGGCAACCCTTGGTTTCGACCCGAAACGTTGCCTATTTCCTTCGCTCCACAGATGCTGCCTCACCCGCTGAGTTTCTCCAGCATTTTTGTCTACCCACACAGACCTTTCTGTCCTAGGCCTCCTCCATCATCAGAGTGAGGTGAAATGCAAATTGAAGGAACAGCATCTCATATTTCGCTTGGGCACCTTACATCACAGTGGTATGAATATTAATTTATTTAACTTCAGGTAGCCCCGGCATTCCCTCTCTCCTTATCCCTCCCCCACCCAAATCGCGCCAGCTTCTCGATTTTAACCCACAAACAATGGCCTGTATCCTTTATCATCGTTACTTTTTTTGCATATCTTTCATTCATTGTTCTTTATCTCTCTACATCATTGTCTATATCTCACGTTTGTTTCCCTTATCCCAAACCAGTCTGAAATGGGTCTCGACCTGAAACGTCACCCATTCCTTCTCTCCAGAGATGCTGCCTGTCCCGCTGAGTTACTCCAGCTTTTTGTGCCTATCTTCGGTTTAAACCAGCATCTGCAGTTCCTTCCTACACACTTCTGCGAAGTGTTTCTCTGCAAGTCGCTTCCAGCACTCGAGAGTGAAGTGCTATCTTTTCGGCCAATGTTTGAAAGCATTCCATTGCTACCTGCTCTTTCTTCCATGTTGATCTCGAAGAAGCACTCTGGGACGTTGTCCAGGAAATAAATGCATGAGGTAGTTCTAACATTTAATATTCAAGACCCGCAGAATGGCGTCAGGATGGGATGTCTAGGCCCAGAGCTTCCATCAATGAATGAGTTAAGGACAGACATCAATTCAATGGGCAAGATTACACAAGTGAGGGCCTCGACTTGTTAGTGTTTTCTCTGATCAACTCTAAACGGGCCCCACTGATGCTCAAGGGATATGACGCTCATCCCCAAAGTAGAGGTCTGCAGGTTCCAGTTCCATTGAGCTGCCAGGGCAACACAGAACCAAGGAGTGTCGCACTGTCACCAAATCTGAATGGTGGCCGATTAGGAAAAGGGGAGATGCAACGAGACCTGGGTGTCATAGTACACCAGTCATTGAAAGTAGGCATGCAGGTGCAGCAGGCAGTGAAGAAAGCAAATGGTATGTTAGCTTTCATAGCCAAAGGATTTGAGTATAGGAGCAGGGAGGTTCTACTGCAGTTGTACAGTGCCTTGGTGAGGCCACACCTGGAGTATTGCGTACAGTTTTGGTCTCCTAATCTGAGGAAAGACATTCTTGCCATAGAGGGGGTACAGAGAAGGTTCACCAGACTGATTTCTGGGATGGCAGGACTTTCATATGAAGAAAGACTGGATAGACTCGGCTTGTACTCGCTGGAATTTAGAAGATTGAGGGGGGATCTTATAGAAAGTTACAAAATACTTAAGGGGTTGGACAGGCTAGATGCAGGAAGATTGTTCCCGATGTTGGGGAAGTCCAGAACAAGGGGTCACAGTTTAAGGATAAGGGGGAAGTCTTTTAGGACCGAGATGAGAAAAACATTTTTCACACAGAGAGTGGTGAATCTGTGGAATTCTCTGCCACAGAAGTAAGTTGAGGCCAGTTCATTGGCTATATTTAAGAGGGAGTTAGATGTGGCCCTTGTGGCTAAAGGGATCAGGGGGTATGGAGAGAAGGCGGGTACAGGATACTGAGTTGGATGATCAGCCATGATCATATTGGATGGCGGTGCAGGCTCGAAGGGCCGAATGGCCTATTCCTGCACCTATTTTCTAAGTTTCTATGACCTTAGATGGACACAAAAAGCTGTCATAAAGAATAGGAATAGAATTAGGCCCATCAAGTCTACTCCGCCATTCAATCATGGCTGATCTATCTCGCCCTCCTAACCCCATTCTCCTGCCTTCTCCCCATAACCTCTGACACCTGTACTAATCAAGAATCTATCTATCGCTGCCTTAAAAATATCCACTGACAACTTTGGATCAAAGCACAAGGTGCTGGAATAATTCAGCAGACGGCCACGCTCTCGGCTCGCTGCTACCATCAGGAAGCAGGGGTAGAAGGCTGAGAACCATTGTGTCCAGGTTCAGGAACAGTTTCTTCTCCACAGCCGTCTTCAGCCACCCTGCGCAAACCCCAACCTCAGCGCTGAACCACTATGGACTCTGTGTCGGAAGAAACTGCAGTTGTGGTTTAAACCGAAGACAGACACGAAAAGCGGCCGTAACTCTGCGGGCCAGAGAGCATCTCTGGGGAAAAGTTTAAGTAAGTAAGTTTCACATACAAGGAATTTGCCTTGGTGCTCCGCCCACCTAACAACATGACAGTTACGAACGAAAAGGAATAGGTGACATTTCGGATCAAGTCTGAAGAAGGGTCTCGACCCGAAAAATCACCTATTCCATTTCTCCAGAGAAGCTGTCTGACCTGCTGATTTACTCGGGCTCCTTGTGGCAACTGTGGACTCTGTGCTACTATGCACTTCACTTGCATTATTATCATCTGGTTACGTAGAATAACCAATATATTGTATATTTATTTGTGTTGTGCCCATAAAGATGCATTTAACGTGCATATAAAGCTGCAGTAAGAAAGGATTTAATTGTTCCAGTCGTGTGCACATGACAATAAACACTCTTAAATGTTGCTTACATTGTAGGGTTGACAAGAGAGAGGAAGTGGAGGAATGCACAGATCCCAGTGGGTCACAAGTTGGAGGAGATAAGAGGTACAAGGGTGAGGAAAATATCACTCCCGCCAGCGTATTCTTTAAAAATAGACTTGCTGGTTCGCCGAGGGACCAGCAACAACAGGGGTCCCATTGCAACAGCTGAACTTTCAAATTTTCAAATTTACAAAGAGAAGCCAGGCCAGATGTATGCTGGAATCACACAGAGAGAATTGAAATCACAAACAACGCCAAATAACAATTATTGATTTTGTTTTTAAGGATACTACAGTGGGAGAGCCCTTTCACCTTTTGTGGAACTCCCTGCCACAGAGGGCAGTGGAGGCCAAGTCACTGGATGGATTTAAGAGAGAGTTAGATAGAGCTCTATAAAATTACAAAAGGACTGGACAAGCTAGATGCAGGAAATGTTTTTTCCCCAATGTTGGGCGAGTCCAGAACCAGGGGCCAGACTCTTAGAATAAAGGGGAGGTCATTTAAGACTGAGGTGAGAAAAAAACTTTTTCACCCAGAGAGTTGTGAATTTATGGAATTCCCTGCCACAGAGGGCAGTGGAGGCCAAGTCACTGGATGGATTTAAGAGAGAGTTGGTTAGAGCTCTAGGGGCTAGTGGAGTCAAGGGATATGGGGAGAAGGCAGGCACGGGTTATTGATAGGGGACGATCAGCCATGATCACAATGAATGGCGGTGCTGGCTCGAAGGGCCGAATGGCCTCGTCCTGCACTTATTTTCTATGTTTCTATGTTTTGGCATGTGGAAGTGTTTTTCAGCCGTTTTTCCTGATCATTACCAAACAAGCTGTTGTTTTTACTCAAAGCAGGAAGCTGATTAACACGGATACCGAGTTTTGGTTTACTCAACATGGATCTGGCAGGATTCCTGGTCCTCACGGGAAGGCCCGCTAGACCCATAAGGTCATAGATATACAGCACGGCAACAGGCCCTTCAGCCCAACTCATACACGCTGTCCGTTGCCCAACTGAGCTCATCCCATTTGCCGGCAGCTGGCCCATATCCGGCCAAATCTGTCCGATCCATCCACCTAAATAACCTTTAAATGCTGTCATTGTACCCAACACTGCCACTTCCACTGGTAGTTTGTTCCATTTACCCACTGCCCTCTGTGTGGAAAGGTTTGTCCCGCGGATCCCTTTTAAATCTATCAGCACTCACCTTAAACCCATGATGAGTTTTAAACTCTCTGCCCCTGTGAGAATGTTGTGGATATGCTCCCGACGAGCCAAGGCCAATCCCAACGGCAGGCCTGGCCTGCCAAACCCGAATGTGCCGCCTACGTCTGCAGAAACATAGAAAATAGGTGCAGGAGGAGGCCATTCGGCCCTTCGAGCCAGCACTGCCATTCATTGCTGATCGTCCCCTATCAATAACCCGTGCCTGCCTTCTCCCCATATCTCTTGATTCCACTAGACCCTAGAGCTCTTTCTTAAATCCATCCAGTGATTTGGCCTCCATTGCCCTCTGTGGCAGGGAATTCCACAAATTCACAACTCTCTGGGTGAAAAGGTTTTTTCTCACCTCAATCTTAAATGGCCTCCCCTTTATTTTAAGACTGTGGCCCCTGGTTCTGGACTCGCACAACATTGGGAACATTTTTCCTGCATCTAGCTTGTCCAGTCCTTTTATAATGTTATATGTTTCTATAAGATCCCCCCTCATCCTTCAAAACACCAGTGAACAAGCCTAGTCTTTTCAATCTTTCCTCATATGACAGTCCCGCCATCCCAGGGATCAATCTCGTGAACCTACGCTGCACTGCCTCAATCACAAGGATGTCCTTCCTCAAATTAGGAGACCAAAACTGTACACAATACTCCAGATGTGGTCTCACCAGAGCCCTATACAACTGCAGAGGAACCTCTTTACTCCTATACTGAAATCCTCTTGTTATGAAGACCACTGAGATGCCCCACGGAGGCGAACAACCCAGCAGGTGGGCTGCCGAGATCTAGGAGGGACCCGTGCCCCCGAGAACAAGGAGAGACCTGCGCCGCTGAGCGTGAGGAGCGACCAGCGTGCCGAGAGTAAGGAGGATTGCTGCGAGCAACCAAAGAGAACGTGTGGGGGGGGGGGGGGGGGGGGGTGTGGACTCGGAGAGACCCACACCGCCAAGAGCAACCTGGAGGGGGCTGCGGATAACGTGCGGCTACCCAATGTCGGAGCCCAGATCGAGGAGAGACCCGGCGGGGCCACGCGCAAAACTGTTCAAAAAACTCTTCGTGACTTTTTCGACGCCAGCAAAATGGCGACTCTGTGCAATGCCTCGATGAGGTCTGCTGTGTGATTTTTAGAGGGTTGTTTGCAAAACAAATAATTTCACCGTACCTAGATACATGTTACAATAAAGCATAATTGAATTGAATCAGCCACTCGCTCCACTTTGGAATTAATTTTCATCCACTCGCTTTCCATGCTATTCCAGATGGTTGCAACTTGGTTGAATTGGTTCCAAATGTTCTGACAAAATGCACACTAGAGCTCCGTTTCACATGCATAGTGACGGAGGGGAACTATTCAATCAAGTCCTGGCTCCGACTACACTCTGAATCGCAGGTAGGCAAATCGAAACACAAAGCAGATTTAGTTTTAGTTTTATAGTTTAGAGATACAGCGGAGAAACAGGCTACCTCGGCCCACCGGGTCCGCGCCGACCAGCGATCCCCGCACACTAACACTATCCTACACACGCTAGGGGCAATTTACATTTACCAAGCCAATTAACCTACAAACCTGCATGTCTTTGGAGTGCGGGAGGAAACTGAAGATCTCGGAGAGAACCCACGCAGGTCACGGGGAGAACGTGCAAACTCCGTACAGACAGCACCGGTAGTCGGGATCGAAGCCGGGTCTCAGGCGATGCATTCGCTGGAAGGCCGCAACTCTACCGCTGCGCCACTGTGACCGCCTTCAGGTTTCCCCCATTTGCCAAGGCAGAGCATTGTGCAATGAACACTCATACCTCACTACCCTGCCTTCCTGCCTGCCAAGAATCGCCATCAATCCCACCCCTTTTAATTGAGCGCAACCTTTTGTAAAAAAAAAACAAAAAAAAAACGCTCATGCATTAGCTGCGTTGGTTGCAATGATTCAGTAGCAGGCATGGAACCAGCTGCAAGACAAAATGCAAGTCAAACACGGTCTGGTGTGATCCAGTGACTGGTAGGAGGATTTTGGGTGACCTCAAGTTTACATTCCAGAGCGTAATGCAAACCAGATCCAGAATAACCAAAGCTTCATATTTTTCCATTACAGAATGCCATGTTAGTAGATGCAGCCACAGTATCAAAACCTGCAGAATCTCTCAGCACAAGATACTTAACTCATTCTGCCTGTGCTCGCTTCTCAAAAAGCTCCCTCTGATCACGTCTTCTCATTTAAATTGCTCACTTTCAATGTATGTATCTAATCGAAAATTCCCAACGAATCTGAGCTCCAGACCGAGTCTAGTTTATTGTAACATGCACAGGTACAGTGACGTGCGGGTACAATGAGAATCTTGCTTACGCAGAAGCTTCACAGGGGCAACACACAAAAACAAAAATTACATAGAAATTACAGTTAAATCACGCAAGACAACGAAAAGAAAGAGACTGCGTAAAACAGAGATAACACTGCTAAACGTAATTAGAAGGCAGGTCTGTGGCATTGCTGGAGTGATCCGCAGCTTTCTGTTGCCGAGGGAGGATTAAGGTTGTGCAGTGTTTGGATTTGCACTGATCCTCTGGACAATCTAGATCGCCTGGACACTAAGAACACCGACCTCAAGATGTTCTGTATTGACTACAACACCATAACACCAAAAATAAATCCGCGCCCTTGTGGCCTCCATCTGCCACTGGCTTCTGGACTTCTTGACCTGAGTTGGTTAGAAGTAGTTACAACATTTCTTCCGCCCTGATCCCCCCTCAGGGTTGCATGCTTACCAGCCTACTCTGCTCTCTATATACATATATGTGACTGTGTGGCCAAGGCCAGCGCCAACTCGACCTGACATTTCTTCAACGACACCACTGTTGCCAGCCGGATCGACAACAATGGGATAAAGTGTAGGAAAGAGATCGAGAACCATTGTGTCATGACAACAGCACAAAGGAATTGGAGGTTTACCAGAATGTTGCTTGGGATTCAGCACCTAAGTTACAGAGAAAGGTTGAACAAGATAGGTCTTTATTCTTTGGAGCGCAGAAGGTCAAGGGGGGACTTGATAGAGGTCTTTAAAATGATGAGAGGGATAGACAGAGTTGACATGGATAAGCTTTTTCCATTGAGAGTTGGGAAGATTCAAACAAGAGGACATGATTTGAGAATTAAGGGACAAAAGTTTTGGGGTAACATGAGGGGGAACTTCTTCACTCAGAGAGTGGTAGCTGTGTGGAATGAGCTTCCAGTGGAAGTGGTGGAGGCAGGTTTGATTTTATCATTTAAAAATAAATTGGATAGGTTTTATGTGAACGGCAAGATTCTCAACCCGGCAGGAATGGAGGGTTATGGTCTGAGTGCAGGTAGATGGGACTGGGTGAGAGTAAGTGTTCGGCGCGGACTAGAAGGGCCGGATGGCCTGTTTCCGTGCTGTAATTGTTATATGGTTATATGGTTGACCCAGGGAAATGAGGAGGTGAATACACCCCTGGCTTCATCAAGGGAGCTGCTGTGGAGATGGTCAACAGCCTCATGTTCTTAGGCATCCATACCACGAGCAACATAACCAGGCCCCTTCATGCAGATGCGGCAATCCTGAAAGCACATCGACATATTAACTTTCTTAAGCGTCTGAGAAGATTCGGCATGTCGATGGAGATTCTCGCCACTTTCTACAGGTGTGCAGAAGAAAGTAATCTGACAGGATGCATCTCAGCCTGATATGGAAACTGCTCGACTCTGGACCTCCTGAACCTGCAGAGTGGTGAACACACCGTATAGTCCATCGAGGGCTCATCACTTCTTTCTATCTTGTCCATCTGCATGCTTACATCAGGAAGACTGAAAGCATTGTCAAGGATTCCTATCACCCTGGCCAATCCCTATCTTAAAGTAAAGATAGACACAAGGTGCTGGAGTAACTCAGCGGGACAGGCAGCATCTCTGGAGAAAACGTTTACGATGGGTAACGTTTTGGGTCGGGACCCTTCGACAGTCCCAGCCCGAAACATCACCCATCCTCGTTCTCCAGAGATGCTCTCTAATCCGCTGAGTTACCTCAGCGCTTTGTGACTACCGTTGGTATAAGCCGGCATCTGCCGTTCCTTGCGTCCCTATTTTCCAGTCTGGGATAAGATACAGGACAATTAAAGCCCAGGCATCCAGACCAAAAAACAGATCCTTCCACACTGCGGTTCAATTCCTGAACCAATTACCTTTTTCACTGCTGCAATAAAATGTCTCCCTAAAATTGACCTTGTTCGGTTTTTCCATTATTGCAGTTTAATATTCCTTTGCAGCACTCAGATTTTTAGTTTCTGCTGTTTTGCACTCATCGTTGTCTGTATTGTCCTATTTATCATCAATGTATGTATACTGTTTACTCAGCGAGCTTCATGCGATCCAGGAATTTCATTGTACCCTGGTGTATATGGCAATATGGCATCTAATATAATCACACTCCCAAGCTAGAGGGTTATTGTTTCAGGTTGCCCTCTGGAGACTTGGGATCAAAGCGCTAGACTGCTGGAGCGGGGATGCAGGTTTTCAGATGACACATTAAACAATTCCCCCCTCTGTTCTCAGCAGTGGATAGAAAAGAACCCTGGTCAACGTTTACTCCTTTCATCAACACTTCAACAGCATGCAGCCAGGCTGCTTCTCCGGGGTTACACAAAAGGCTGGAGAAACTCAGCGGGCCAGACCTGCTTCTCCGGCTTGTGTGAGCTTGCTGCGCGCTAACCCTGCACTGCAATAGAAATAACCTTCCCCCGATAGTTGAGTATCAGGCTTTGAGCTGTGGAAGATGCTCCAGAACGCATGTCCTGGGCTCCAGCTGTCTCAAGTGCCGTGATCCGGCCCAAGTCAGTCGGTCAACGGTCACTTCCGTGGTTTCATCCACCTTTGCAAAGTCAACAAGAACACCTTGCAGATACAGACACAAAATGTCAGGAGTAACTCAGCGGGTCAGGCATCATCTCTGGAGAGAAGGAATAGACGCTTTGGGTCGAGACCTTTCCTTCAGATCCCAGATCTGAAGAAGGGTTCTGACTCGAAACGCCACCTAGTCCGCTTCTCCAGAGATGCTGCCCGACCTGCCGAGTTACTCCAGCACTCTGTGTCTATCTTCAGTTGTAAACCAGCACCCGCGGTTCCTTCCCACACAAGAACTACTTGCATTTGTGTCCCACCACCAAAGGGATAAAACCTCCTGGTTACCACAGAGGGACACTAACAAAGCAAGGCCCATCACTACCCACGGTAGGAAGCACAGGAGCAGGGAGGTCAGAGGTAGGCCTGAAGTGCCTTTAAAGAGGGGAGACACAGAGAAGAAGGAATCCCTCTCTGGCCTTTCCCAGCTTCTCCTTCCCACCTATTGTCCAATCTCCTACAACCCCTAACATCTCTACGTCCAATCTCCTACAACCCCCAACATCTCTACATCCCTCCAGTACCCTCCGACCTCCCCCAGAGTCACAAACAAGGGGTCATAGCTACAAAATATGAAGCTGGTCATTTAAAACTGAGGTGCGTAGAGATTTTTCCTCCCTGCCGGGTGGCGAATCTCAGATACTCTCTGCCTCCGGGAGCGATGGAGGCCAGATCGTTAGATATATTTTAAATGGAGATTGGCAGACAAATATTTGAAAGATTGAGGAATTAAGGGTCGTGAGAAACTGGCACAGAAGAGGTGTAGAGTTGTAGTCTTGTTTATTCACAAAATGTAATCACTCCCCAAGTGGTGGCCTTACTTTCTGTTACCCAGGCCCCCGAGCTCTGGCATTCCCTTCCTAAACTTCCCACCCTCTCTCCCCTTTTACGCTGCTCTGTAAAACCCCTCTCCTAGATCTTCCACCTTCCTGGTTCCTAAAATGGCTGAGGTCCAGATTTGGTAAGATTACGCTCCAGTGCGGTGTCCCGTGACATTCCCCCAGAAAGGGCTGTGCACAAGGGTAAACTTTACCTTCAAATGTCAGTACTTTCGGATTTCCCTTTTTGATTTTACGATGCAAACAGAATTTATCAGCTTTACTGAGTGGGAGGAGTGCCACAGTGCAAACATCTTGTTCCCATTCAACAAAGCCGGCTGAACTCGTTCATGTGAGAAGCAACACATCAGACCCCATGACTGTGTGAGAAAGAGCTGCAGATGCTGGATAAAATCGAAGGTAGACACAAAACGCTGGAGAAACTCAGCGGGTGAGGCAGCATCTATGGAGAGAAGGAATGGGTGATGTTTCAGGTCGAGACCTGGGTTTTGCTTCGGTTTTATATTTTATTAGTTGTCCTTTCTGGAGATGAAATCTGAGCCGACCCTTGGTGCCGACACCCTGTAATAATAGACCGTGTGCTGAGGCCCCAGCCCTAGGGTTGCTCGAGATCGCGCTGTGATCGTCTTCAGGAGATCCGGAATATTTTCACACCCTGAAGCCTGCAATCTGCCGATGGGAGGTTTGCATTTTTGCTGCTTCCCTAGCAGTTCACAAACCTGGCTCTCTTCCTGCGCTGCAGGAGTCCTCTCTGGAAATAGCAGCAAAATACTACGCTGCCAGGAATCGGAAACTAAAAAAAAAATGGAAACTGCGCCATACGCACAGCCGATCAGAGATAAAATGTCATCAACGTGTTACATTAATTCTATTGACAGTCGTACGGCACGGAAACAGACCCTTTGGCCCATCAAGTCCGTGCTGACCATCGAGAACCATTTAGTGTTGTACGACTCAACGACTCCCGATGCAAGAGAAATACCATGAATGGCAAGACTCTTAGGAACATTGATGTATGAAAGGATCTTGGGGTTCAAGTCCAAAGCTCGCAGAAAATGGTAAGAGGTGGTAATGTAGTACGTCATCCTGGCCTTACTTGAGTGAGGGGTTTAGTATTAAAGATGGCAAGTCATTTTATAGCTGCAAACAAAAAAAAAAAATTAAAAATTGGCTAGGCCATATTTGGAGGATTGTGTGCAGTTCTGGTCATCCTATTACAGGAAGTATGTGGATGCATTAAAGAGAGTGCGGAAGACGTTTACCAGGATGCTCCCTAGATTAGAGGGAGCACCCCTGTAAACTTCAATGCTCCTAATGCCCCTGTCCCACTTAGGAAACCTGAACGGAAACCTCTGGAGACTTTGCGCCCCACCCCAGGTTTCCGTGCGGTTCCCGGAGGTTTCTGTCAGTCTCCCTAATGGTCGAAAGTGGTTTCCGCGTTTTCTATGTTCCGGCGATTATTTCAAAAAATTCAAAACCGGCCCTGACTAAAAATAGGTTGCCGCTTTAAAAATCGGTAATTTTTTAGTCGAAGCCGGTTGCGATGCTAGTTGAAGGTGGTTGCCGGAGGTTGTAGGTAGTGGAAGGTAAGACCTCCCTGGTGGAATAAAACTGGGTGAAAAAAAAGGTCTTACCTTCCACTACCTGCAACCTCCGGCAACAACCTTCAACTAGTATCGCAACTAGCTTCGACTAAAAAATTCACCAATTTTTTTAAACGGCAACCTATTTTTAGTCGCGGCCAGTTTTTAATTTTTTGAAATAATCGCTGGAACATAGAAGAAGCGGAAACCACCTTCAACCATTAGGGAGACTGACAAAAACCTCCGGGAACCGCACGGAAACCTTGGGTGGGGCGCATAGATAGATCCTCTTGCACTCCAAGGAATAGAGTCCCAGCCTACTCAACCTCTCCCTATAGCTCAGATCCTCTAGTCCTGGCATCATCCTCGTAAATCTTCTCTGTACCCTTTCCAGTTTGACAATATCTTTCCAATAACACAGTTCCCAGAACTGAACACAAGCGTGGCGGTGGAACAAAATATGATAGCAATGTTTAAGAGGCATGAGACAGGCACATGAAGAAGCAGGGGTTGTAGTGATAACACCTACAGCTGTTGCTCGACCTACGATGGGGTTACGTTCCAATAAACCCATTATATATTGAAAATATCCCAAGTCGAAAACGCATTTAATACAAATTGATCAGGTAACCAGACATGCGATGCAGCTCGCTGCGTTTGCACCATCGTATGGTCGAAATATCGCAAGTCGAAAATCGTAAATCGGGGAGCATCTGTATGTGCAGGCAGATGGAATTAGTTTAGACTGGCATCATGGTCAACACAGGGGGTAGATACAAAATGCTGGAGTAACTCAGCGGGACAGGCAGCATCTCTGCAGAGAAGGAATGGGTGGCGGTTCAGGTCGAGACCCTTCTTCAAACTGATATCAGGACAGTGGGCGGGACAGAGATGGAATGTAGTCGGAGACAGTAAGACTGGTGGGAGAATTTGGGACGGGGGAGGGGATGGAGAGAGAGGGAAAGCAAGGGCTATTTGAAGTTAGAGAAGTCAATGTTCATACCGCTGGGGTGTAAGCTGCCCAAGCGAAATATGAGGTGTTGTTCCTCCAATTTGTGCTGGGCCTCACTCTGACAATGGAGGAGGCCCAGGACAGAAAGGTCAGATTGGGAATGGGAGGGGGAGTTGAAGTGCTGAGCAACCGGGAGATCAGGTTGGTTAAGGCGGACTGAGCGGAGGTGTTCAGCGAAACAAAGCTTTGTGTCGCAGATGTACAGAAGTTGACACGTGGAACAGTGGATACAGTAGTTGAGGTTGGAGGAGGTGCAGGTGAACCTCTGTCTCCCCTGCAAAGACTTTCGGGGTCCTTGGATGGAGTTAAGGAGGTAGGTTAAGGGACCGGTGTTGCATCTCCTGCGGTTGCAGGTGGAAGTACCTGGGGGGGGGGGGGGGGGGGGGCGAGTTGACCAGGGGGTTGCGGAGAAACGATCTCTGCTGAAAGCAGAAAGGGGTGGAGATGGGAAGATGTGGCCAGTCGTGGGATCCCGTTGGAGGTGGACTTTTCCCACCAGTCTTACTACCTCCGACTAGATCCATCTCTGGCCCGCCCACTCCCCTGACATCAGTCTGAAGAAGGGTCTCGACCCGAAACGTCACCCATTCCTTCTCTCCAGAGATGCTGCCTGTCCCGCTGAGTTACTCCAGCATTTCGTATCTACCTTCAATTTAAACCATCATCTGCAGTTCTTTCCTACACACATGGTCAACACAGAGATGGGCTTGAAGGCACAGAGAAGGGCCTGTTCCCTTGCACTGTTCAACCAACATTTCTTCACGAAATTTGGCCGATTGAGTCTACGCTGGCTCTTAGGGCATTCCCATCCAGCCCATTGCCTCACTATTTCCCCCGTAGCCATAGCCGTTCTCCTGTCAATCCTTTGTGGTTCAGCATCTGTAGGGAATGAGGCTACAGGACATTGTGAGCTTCGGCGATCGATGGAACCAAATCTACCCCCCCCCCCCCCCCCCACCCCCAAAAACCAAAGAGATTTACGCAACAATAATGACTCTAGAGGTGAAGAAAATTTCAGGGGAATGAAGGGGGAAAGAAAGGACTGGATTAAAAGGAGGAATAAAAGGAAAAAAAAAATCTATGTTTGTTTGAAGTTTCTGACGTAAGGAGATTTAACAACAGCCAAGGCGGCAGGGAGAGGTGGCTGTGTACAGCCCACCGTGAGCAGCACAAAGCAATCAGGAGGTTCTGGAGATTGGAGACACATGGAACTGCAGATGCTGGTTAACCAAAAAAAAACACACAAAGTGCCGGAGCAACTCAGCACATCAGGCATCTTGGACATGGATAGGTGACGTATTGGCTTGGGACCCTTCAGTGACTGTTGCAGGGGGAAGAAACAGCTGGAAACGAGACAAAGCCTGTCAAGGGACAGGTGGATACAGGTGTGGAGGTGTGGTGGGGGGGAAGGGGGTGGACAAAGGCTAGAGACGAAAAGGAGACAAATGGCCATCAGATAAGGAGAGAAGAAGCGTGAAAAGGAATGCTTGACGTTGACTTTCAACTGGTCTGATGTGACCGTGTGTTGTGATCATCCCTCCTGTTACTGAGCATCAACTTCCCAATGATATGTGGGCAGGTACCACATATTTAAAAAATCTACAAAGCTACAATGCTCCTTTTCAGGAACTGGGCAAGGCCAACATTTATTAGACTTTAGAGGTACAGCGCGGATATACAGCTGAGCCCACAGTGACCAGCAGTCACTCCGTATACTAACACTATCCTACACACTAGTGGCAATTTACAATGTTACCACGCCAATTAACCTACAAACCTGTACGTCTTTGAGGTTGGGAGGAAATCGGAGGTCCTGGAGAAAACCCACACAGTCACAGAGAGAACGTACAAACTCCGTACAGACAGCACACATAGTCAGGATTGAACCCGGCACTGGTACTGTAATGGCCCTGTCCCACGGTACGAGTTCATTACACGAGCTCTCCCGAGTTTTAAAATAATCAAACTCGTGGTAAGCACGGAGAATGAACGTAGCGGGTACGTCGGAGGTCGGGGACGTCTCTTAGCGGCTCATACCGCTAACGGCAGGTACTCGGGAAGACTCGCTAACGGCAGGTAAGCACGGGAAGACTCGTGAAGATTTTTCAACATGTTGAAAAATGTCCACAGGAGCCCCGAGTACCGACGAGCGGCCATTACCGTAAATCTCCGAGTTCGAATCAGGGCAAACTCGGGAGAGCTCTTAGAATGAACTCGTACCGTGGGGCAGGGCCATTAGGCAGCAACTCTAGCGCTGCGCCAATGTTCCGCCGATGGGATTGCCCACCTTGTTGTCCTTCTGGTGAAGGTGTCGCCACGCTGCTGTTGGGGGAGTGTGCTCTGGGGTGTTGGCCCAACGTCAATGAAGGACCGGCAACAGTGGGAGTTGGGAATGCGTGCAAATTGGCGGAGAACCTGCTCCCATTTTGCGGTTGCCCTCGACATTCTTGGCAGCGAAGCCAGAAGACCATGTGCGGACGACACATCCCTACAGCAACAGTCAGTCTTGTGTAGATTACCTGCCTGTGACAGCGCTCTGGGCAGGAAAAGCATGGACATAGCTTCCCGGTCACCTGCGCCCAAGGAGGAGATTGCTGAATGGTGCATTGCACAAGGATGCAGAGGGATAGTTGCTGAACAAGTCTGTTTCTGATCCAGTTTTAATAGCCCTAGGATATACATGGCATGTCCCTCCTAGGAATGAAGGTAACTTCTGGCCAGATGCCTCCTGCAGACTGCCCTTTGGCACCGCTGGCTGGAAGGAATGTTTTGTTTTTAAACAGAAAGCTTCCTTGCAGAAGCAAAGGCTGAATCCGAGGAGACCAAACAGAAGAGGAGAGGCTGACGGTCTTAGGGTGGGCACAAAATGCTGGAGTAACTCAGCAGCTCAGGCAACATAATTGGAGAAAAGGAATGGGTGACGTTTCGGGTTGAGACCATTTAGTTTAGTCCAGTTTAGCGATACAGCGCAGAAACAGGTCCTTCGGCCCACCGAGTCCGCACCAACCCGCACATTAACACTATCTTACACACACTAGGGACAATTTAGATTTATAACAAACCTGGTATCTATATTACTAAAAGTCTGATCTTAACCAATTGCTCCTGTACTGTATATTGATTTTAGAAAAAACGCTGCCACTTACGGCTGTGGTTTTTGGCCATCTTACTCAGAGTCCCCCTCCGCTGCGCAGGACAATGTTGAGATTCTCTCTCCTGAAGGCCACGAGCCTTCCGGAGGGACTATAAAACCCAGAAGTGTTGAGTGCCTCAGTCGGTCTCTGCAAGATGGGGGAGCGAGAGGGTCACGTCTCTCAGTCTGAGCTGTGAATAACACTGAACACATGTCTACTAAACTGTGAGTGGTTTTACTGACCTGTCAGTGTCCTTAATGTGATTTGAAAATATCGTTTTTGGAAATGCTAAAGCTGTGTTGCCTTTGGTTTGGAAATGCTAAAGCTGTGTTGCGTTTGGTTTGGAAATGCTAAAGCTGTGTTGCTGAAGTAAAGTTGCCTTGCCTAATTAAAGTTGCCTTGCCTTCTATATAATTAAAAGTCTAATCTTGACCACTTCCTGTTTGCGCTTTATATTGATTTTAGAAATAACGCTGCCAATTATGGTTGTGATTTTTGGCCACCTTACTCAGAGTCACTCTCCGGTCATCAGGTGCCGAGGATATTTCCCATCAATGAAAAATAAAAGAGTTATTAGTGTTTAAAAAATGTTGAGATTCTCTCTCCTGTCAATCACGCAATGAAGGCCACGCCCCTTCTGGTGGGAGTGGGGGGGATTATAAAACCCAGAAGTGAGGGCGTGGCTCTGTCCCTGCAAGATGGAGGAGGGAGAGGTCATGACGTGCTGTCTTTAGTGGCCTTGCACCCTGCTTGAAATGGTATGAAACTGCACTTGAATTTGGTGGCCTTGCAGCTTGCTTGAAATGGAATTTCAAGGAATAGACATGAGTCAACTGCCAGCCCACCAGCTGTGAGTGAGTGAGCTGCCTGTGCAACAGGCTTGAGTGACTGAGCCGCTAGCCCAAGAATCCATTCGGCCCACAATGTCCACACTAGCCCTCTGAAAATCAGTCCCTTCAGCCCACAACACCCATACTAGTGCTCCAGAAAGCCTCCCATCCCACCCGCACTGGCCACCAATATTGGAATTGGTGGAAAGGTGGAATATTGCGTTGGGGGACCAGCCCTCTCCTGTGATGCTGGGACCCAACGGGTCCCATTAGTCTAGTACACTATAGGTTTTCATCATAGGGTCTTTTCGCAGGCTATTACTGACATCTGTGAATGATAGTCATTTAGTCAATGAGACATCTTCTCCCTCGGATTAAAGATGATACATTTGCACTCCAGACCATTGGTGCAGTGGTAGAGCTGCTGCCTTACAGCGCCAGAGACCCGGGTTTAATCCAAGCTGCAAGTGCTTGACTGTACGGAGTTTGGACGTTCTCCCTGTGACCTGCGTAGGTTTTCTCCGAGAACTTCGGTTTCCTCCCACACTCCACAGACGTACATGTTTGGCGGTCAGTTGGCTTGGTATAAATGTAAAAATTGTCCCTAACGTAGGATAATGTTAATGTGCGGGGATCGCTGGCTCAGTGGGCTGAAGAGCATGTTCCTGCTCTGTATCTCTAAACCAAGCACTTATGAATTCTGAAGTGGCTAATGTAGCAAGTGTGGGATGTGCTGTCCATTCCAGAGATGGGGCAGACAATGGCCAGCACGATTGGGTAGTCTGCATGACAGTCTATTCCTCCTGCCATTTACTCAGAGCCTTTGCATACTCACGATGCACGGCTTCAAGGTTCTCAACACCAAGGTTCTCAAGGCTCCTTCCGCACTTTCAACTGTTGCTACCAAACATTTTTGGGGAATGTTGCAATTCTTCATTGAAGCTTTGATCACATCCTTGAATCTTTTTCTGTCTGCAGAAGGGTCTCGATTCGAAACGTCACCCATTTCATCTCTCCAGAGATGCTGCCTGTCCGACTGAGTTACTCCAGCATTTTGTGTCTATCTTTTTCTTTCTCCATTGTGTCTATCTTTTTCTTTCTCCATTTCTCCATTTCTCCTTTCTCAACAGCCTAGTAACCAACTCCATGGTTACTAGGCTGTTGAGGTGCCCATTATAGGGAGTAATCTCACAAAGAGACCACGAACACTGCTGCCTGGTCAGCACAAGCAAATGTAGATGTTGGTTTATTTAAAAAAATACAGTAGGTTTGGCAGCAGATGAGAGAGCAGGGTGATAAAAAGATGTCAGGAACTGAAGCCTGCAGATGGCAAGGCTGAACACTGTGGAATTCCCTCCCCATCCCTCGCTCCAACTTCAGAACGCTCCAAAGAGTTTGGTTCAATTAAGCATTTGTTCACTTGTCCTTTTGCCAACAGTTGTAGGATAACATTCCAGTAAAATTACCTTGGAACAGTGCAAGATCTATTAAAAATGAGTAACGTTATACCCGGGATTGGCAGAGCTGACAAAAATACGCTGCCAACTTGCGAAATGAATTTAAAAGGAAAACGGTTCAAAGTACTGCTGCCCAGCCAGCTGAGATGTGGTGCGAGCAGATATAGTCAACGTTTGGGCTCAATGACAAATTCCACTTCTGATGAAAGATCAAGTTCATAAGTTGTAGGAGCAGAATTAGCCCACTCGGCCCATTCGATCTACTCCACCATTCAATCATGGGTGATCTATCTTTCCCTCCAAGGGACAGAACACCTGTGTGGTTTAGGAACGCAAGTGGAAAACACACTTTTAGAGACTGGAGACTGTTGAGAGAGATTTGGGTGGTGTTGTGGATGATAACTAGCTCAGGAATCAATCATTAGTTTGGGTCTATAATTAAAGTGGGTTGCAATTAAAAGCAACGTTAAACATATCAGCTGGGCTTGTGGTATCTGTGGAATGAATCTCCATCTTAGAGAAGTTCTGATGAAAGGTCATTAACAAAAGGTCAAATCGAAACATTAACTTGGTTTCTCCTTGCCCAGTTACGGCCTGACCTACTGAGTGTTTCTGGAAGCATCTGGGATCTGGAAGTATTTGGAAGGCATGGTTGCGTCAGAGACCCAGATTCGATCCTGAATACAGGTACTGTCTGTACTGAGTTTGCACGTTCTCCCCGTGACAGTGAAATGACCTTGAAACCTCGACCACGTGGATTTCATCCCATGCCCCAAAGATGAACAGGTTTGGAGGTTAATTCGCTTCAGGGAAAATGGTAAATTCTCCCTAGTGAGTAGGATAGTGTTAGTGTACAGGGATCGCTGGTCGGCGCAACCTCGTTGGGCCGAAGGGCCTCTTCTGCGCTGTGTCTAAACTAAATTATCTGTATCCTAATTCAGAAGAGTGATTGTGTTGGGGAGCTATCTTTTAAAATGCTTTGAGTGCTTTGTCCCTTCACTTCTTGCCTCCCTTAACCTGCTGCAGTAGAAAGTCATCGTCTGCTGTAGAATTCATCCTCCGTACAGCTTGGCTCCACTGAAAGCAATGGACGTTTGGAAGTGAAGCATGTATGCTTAGTGCATAAAGACCATTTGCTCTTCAGATACAATGCGCTGGAATAAGTCAGCGGATCAGGCCAAGGATTTAATTGCTCTGGTGGACATGGAAAGACGACGCTTTGGGTCATAGGGATCCTTCTTCAGACTTATGGTAATAGAAACATAGAAATTAGGTGCAGGAGCAGGCCATTCGGCCCTTCGAGCCTGCACCGCCATTCAATATGATCATGGCTGATCATCCAACTCAGTATCCTGTACCTGCCTTCTCTCCATACCCCCTGATCCCTTCAGCCACAAGGGCCACATCCAACTCCCTCTTAAATATGGCCAACGAACTGGCCTCAACTACCTTCTGTGGCAGAGAATTCCACAGACTCACCACTCACTGTGTGAAAAACGATTTTCTCATCTCGGTCCTAAAAGACTTCCTCCTTATCCTTAAACTGTGACCCCTTGTCCTGGACTTCCCCAACATCGGGAACAATCTTCCTGCATCTAGCCTGTCCAACCCCTTAAGAATTTTGTAAGTAATGGAGGGAGAAGAGAGGAAGATAACTGAGAGATCCAGCGGGTCTTGGTAGACCGATTTCACAACAGTCACTTCCCCTCCTCTGAAATGGAGAGATACTTTCAGAAATACTCTGCAGGTCAGACGGCATCTGGGCAGCGAGAAACGGAGTTAGCGTTTCAGTTTAATAACATTTCATCGGAACGTTTCTGGGATAGAGAATCATCCCACAGATACCACAAGCCCAGCTGATACGTTTACCACTCCTTAGGATTGCAAACCACTAAACACGTTAATAGTAGCCCAAAACTAATGATTGACCTGGAGATAGTTATCATCCACAACACTACTCCAACTGGCTCCAATTTCTAGTGTTTTTCCTTCTTGTGTCCCTGAACTACACGGGTGATTCTCTCCCTTTAGATAACCTGACTTTTCATCAGAAGTGGAATTTGTCACTGAGCCTGAACTTTGGCCTCATCAGCGCTCTCCACATCTCAGCTGGCTGGACAGCTGTACTCCCAGAATGTTTCCTTTATAAATTCATTTTTCCAAGTTGGCAGTGTATTTTGGTCAGCTCCACAAACCCAGGTTCGACGTTACTCATTTTTATTGCCTTTTGCACAGTTCCAAGGTACTTTAACTGGAAGGTTACCGAACAAGAGTTGGCAAAAGGACAGGTGAGCAAAGGCTTCCTTCAACTAGACTTTAGGCAGCGACCCGGGAGATGGAGAGGGATGGGAAGGGAGGGAATTCCACAGTATTGAGACTTGGCAGCCACAGGCTTCAGTTTCTGACATTGCCATCACCCTGCTCTCAACTGCTGCCAAACAATCTTTTTTTGTATATAGGCCCTCGCCTCAAAATGTTGCTCGTCAAGGACTCTTCCCACGCCCCCTCATTCCATCTCAATAGTCAAGAGAACGCAATCTTCTCTCTCAGAACGTCTCAGGGACAGAGAATCACTTCCACAGATACCACAAACCCGGCCGACAACTTGAACACTGCTTATATTTACAAACTGCCAACCGCTTTAATAATGCACCCAAACTAATGATAGCTACCACCTCACGGGTCCCTTTTTGGAACGAGTGCCTTTTCTACTGGCGATTTTAGTTCTTGGCATTTTGACAAATTCCACAACCCAAGGCTGAAATTTAGAAACCTTTAATTTACCGGGCTGAACTTCACATGGTAGAAGATCCCAATTAATGAGTGCAATTCTCTGGAATATTCTGCCCGCTATCACATCCAGTTCAATTTTCAGCTTCACGAAATCTGAGGCCCATACCTAGAGAAAGCCACAGTCGCAGGAAGAATATGTAAACGCCACACAGACAGCTCCCGAGGTCAGGATTGTACAGATCACTGGAGCTTACAAGGCAGCAGCTCTATTGGCTGCTCCACGGTGCTGCTCAAATGGAAACTTAAAACAAGACAAAAGTAGCTTGAAACAGACGTGAAAATAACCTCAAAGCAGTGGAGCCAGTCAGCTGGCAAGCAAATTCTTTCAATGATATTTTAAACTTCAAATTACCGGTTGGATTGGAACACTGAGGCCTGGGCCCCCTGGACGTCTGCTCCCAGGACACGATCTGCGATTCTAAGTTTAGCTTTTCAAGTTTAGCCACAAGATTGCTGCTGCGGAAACGTCTTTGATGGAGCGTGTCTGCTCCCAATTATGGAAGGTGTGGTCTGGGATGAAATCGTATTGCAAACGCCCAGTGGAACCGTGGTGGGACCAGAAGGGAAGGCTGGGCCCAGGGAGTTGTGTGAGCTGCATCGGGAGAGGCTGCTGAGGGGACTGACCGAGGGATCCACTCTTTGTTACATCCCACCGAGAGGGTACGAAGAGACAGCACGATCACAAAGCCAGTCAGTGGGGAGGAGTGATGTGGCAGCTGGTAGAGCTGCTGACTCATTGCACCAGCGAGCCTGGAGCAAGCCTGACCCCCCGGTACTTTCTGTCGAGAGTCAGCACGTTCCCATAGGTTCGAGCAGAATTAGGCCATTCAGCCCATCAAGCCTCCATTCACAGGTTCTATCCTACGCACTGGGACAATTCACGGACGCCAATTCATCTATAAACCTGCACGTGTTTGGAACAGGGCACCGGTTTTGTTGGCTCCTTTCTAGAGGCAGTGGAATGTGTAGATGGAGTCAATGGTTGGGGAGCGCTGGGTGGAGGCTAGTTTGTGTGATGGGCTGGACCGCATACACAACTCTTCAATTTCTCACATTCGTGGACAGGGCAGTTGCTAAACCCTCACCGTGGTGCATCCCAACAGGTTGCTATCCACGGTGAATCTGCAGAACACTTTCAAAGACTCATTGGGAGACAAGCCAAGCGTCCATGGCCTTCGGAGGAAGTGCGAGTGCGTGTCAATGGTCAGTGTGGGGCCTCAGTGGACTACAACTACCTCAATTGTTATGGCATCAAAGGTTCCCATGCAGCCCAGTGAGTGCATACGATACGATACGATAGAACTTTATTCATCCCAGGTGTGAAATTGGTCGAAATTCGGGGGGGGGGGGGGGGGGGGAATTCAGTCTACCCCACAACAGAAGGGGGAGGAGTTGTACAGTTTGATAGCCACAGGGAAGAAGGATCTCCCGTGGCGTTCTGTCCTGCATCTTGGTGGAGGCAGTCTGTTGCTGGAGGAGCTCCTCAGGTTGACCAGAGTGTCATGGAGGGGGTGAGCTGTATCGTCCAATTATTCAGCTCCTGAATAATCCCACTTCCTTTCATTCACCACCATTGCCCTGCCCATTCTCACTCAAGTGCCCGCCCAATTCCCGTCCCCTCGTAGACAGTGAGCTCCACAAAACCACCATTTTTAAGTACCAATGTGTTTCCTAACACATTTAAACCTGCATCTACTGCTGTTAGAGTGATCAGAAAATGGGAACCGTTTCCCCCAACCGACCCAGTGTAAACCAGCCACTAATTAGACAACCTCCAGCTCATCTTGGTTTAGCTTAGAAATACAGCGCGGAAACAAGCCCTTCGGTCCACCGAGACTGTGCTGGCCAGCACACTAGCACCATCCTGCATATTAGGGACAATTTACAATTAACCTACAAACCTGTACGTCTTTGGAGTGTAGGAGGAAACCGGAGCACCCGGTGAAAACCCACGCGGTCATGGGGAGAATGTACAAACTCCATACAGACCCGTGGTCAGGATCGAACCCGGGTCTCAGGCGGCACATTGACCTGCCCTTGTAGTCTTCCACCTCCACAAGAACATCTCTGGCCCATTTTTTCAATTGAAATCATACAAACAGGCGTTGAGTGCAAAACTGCTGCACTGCAGCCTAAGGAGGGGTTCGGGCCAATTGGAGAGTTCTTTCATCCTCCCACTGTATTTGTCTTCAGTATTTTATACCAGGGCCGTCCTTAAGCCAATTGGACCAATTGCTCCCAAATGGGCCACGCGCTAATTTTCTGTATTTCGTATGGAAATGCCATACGAATATGGAAATACGAATTTGCATTGTTAAATGCAGATTTTTTAAAAAAAAACATTTGCGTTGTTCAATATGGATTTTTTTTTTAAACGATCATGGATAATCGTTACAACGAGCCACCAGCAGCACCGGCCATGAGACAAAAACAATTTGTTAACTACCACTGTTAGCACTTGTTAACAGCCAGTAGTTAACATGTAGTTATACACTGTGTCATCAATACATCGATCCACATTCCTCAGTAGATGTAATTGTGTTTTGAGCAAGTATTCATGACGCCGCGTTCCTTTGACGGGACTTCCCATCTGATCTCTGGGGTAGCGCAGCGGGACGGGCAGCGGCTCTGGGGAGAGGGTGGCGTTTCGGGTCGAGACAATCACAAGTACTCTTACTGACGAGAGTTCAGTTCAGTCTGAAGAAGGGTCTTCTCTGCAGAGTAGCTGCCTGTCCTACTGAGTTACTCCAGCTTTATGTCTATCTTCAATGTCAGAGTTAAATGAAAAACACAGAGTGCTGGGGGAACTCAGCGGGCTAGGCGGCATCTGTGCAGGGCATGGATTAGGAGTTGTTTCAGGCCAAGGTTCTTCTTCAATAGGAAGGAACTGCAGATCAAAGATACCAGAGCGGATACTAGTATCTTTGCTGCAGACCAGGCCTGATATTATTTGGATTTAAATCGGAATTCCGATTTTATTGTTTTCCTATTTGTCATTTGTTTTGTGCCCGATTATTTGGCGGCCAATCAACCGCTGTCTCTAAGGGGGGTTGCGTCCAATCACCGACCAGCTTCCCTTAAAATTCCCGTCCAATCCACAAATCGGTCTCCTCCCGTCCAATCAGCCGCTGTCTCCAAGGGCATTGTGTCCAATCACATGATGCAGTTTAATGGTAATCAGCAGCTATGGTAAAGGTTGGGAGGTACTGACAGTCAGGCGGGAGCAGGAGAGATTAACACAGTGTATAATCCATAGCACCCTACTGTACAATTTCATAACATATACTAAATTACAGGGCTGACAGACCATGGCTGGGAACCTGGGGCTCACCAAAACTGTTCCCAATTGGGCCCCGCACCTCCTGAGGCCCGCCCTGTTCCATACAGTCAGAGTCATACACCATGGAAACAAGTCCACAGACCCATACATCCAAGACCACCAGTCTGCCCATCTTAGCTAGTCCCATTTGCCTGTGTTTGACCCATATCCCGTTAAAATGTTCCGATCCATCTTCCTGTCCGAATATCTGTTAGACCTCGTTATTGGATCCGCCTCTACCAATTCCTGAGTAGCGTGTTCCATATACCCACCACCCTCGGTGTGAAATCTATCCCTTCTCACTTTAAACCTCTGGCCTCTTTATCCCATATCCTGTAAAAAAAAAACTGAGCATTCACCTCATCTATTCTATTAAATTTATTGAACTTTGTTTAATGTTGATTATTATGTTAACTTCGAGTACTGTGTTTTCAGACCTGTTATGCGGCTGCAAGAAAGAATTTCATCGGTTCATTTCAGTACAGAGGAGAATTAAATACTCTTGACTCAATTTTATACGTGTCTATAAAGGTCCTCAGTCTCCTGTGCTCCTATTGTACGGAATACCGTCCTAGCCTGCCCCACTTCTTTCTTTCACTCAATCCCTCGAGTCCAGGCAACAATAGAGCTTCCCCAAGTCAGTTTCCAAGGTAATTCCATACAATAATCCTAGCTTGACAAGGATGACAAAATTCATCAGTTTCTGGCATTGTTCACCATAGTTTAGTTCAGAGATACAGCACGGAAACAGGCTCTTTGGCCCACCGGGTCCGCATCGACCAGTAATCCCCGCATATTAACACCATTCTACACTCACTATGGACAATATTTACATTTACCAAGCCAATTCACCTACATACCTGTCCGTCTTTGGAGTGTGGGAGGAGACCGAAGATTTCGGAGAAAACCCACGCAGGTCACGGGGAGAACGTACAAACTCCGTACAGACAGCGCCCGTAGTCGGGATCGAACCCAGGTCTCCAGCGCTGCATTTGCTGTCAGGCAGCAACTCTACCGCTGCGCCACCGTGCCCTTTTTATTTTGATTTATCTTGATACTTGCAAAGAGGGGAAAATTTAACTCCTGTTGTGCCTATCATAACTTCAGTGGAATGCTTCTGAATGGGTAAACATGACAACCAATCTGTACATTGGAAAATCACAATGAGTGCTGTTAAAGTGCAGAAACAAGGAACTTGCAGATTCTAGCTCACACCAAAGGACACAAAGTGCTGGAATAACACAGCGGATCAGGCAGCAGCGTTGGAGATCGTGGATGGGTGACGTTTCAGTTCTGGGCCCTTCTTCAAACTATGTCCTTTGAATGTTAAAGTGGCGCGTGCAATTTGGTTGGAGAGGGGAAGTTGGTTGGGACAGCAGGAGCACTCCTCGGTTCTTCTAAGAATGGGATTTTCCCTTTCATGTTTAAAAAAACAACTTTGGTACCTAAATTTAACTTTTCAACCAGAAAATGTTCAACCAGTGCAGCGGCCACTCATCACCACACCCTGGTACCAAAAACAGAGTCCCAGGACAAGTCGCAGCTCAAAAACAGCTAGAAACAATTCACAGAACTGTTGTCCTCATTACATCCACCTTGGGACCTCTATTTAATCTCCCAGTATTATACAGACTGCCCCCGCACAACTTTAGAGCAAACACGCCACCAGTGTATCTCCTGAGTCTCATTTATCCAAGCACGTTACTCCTCCCCAGGGGATCCGGTTTCCTGTTCCCAACCGGAGACTGTCCTCGACCGTTGTACAATGTGGAACGCAGGCATCCAGCTAAACCAACCGGTTTTCCCAAGGCCCATCCTTTCCTGCACATTCCAGACCCAGTAAATAGCTTGCGTCTAGCCAGGGGCTGCGAGTTGCATTGCACTGACTTATCACCGTTCCGATTTCAATTTGTCTCACTTTGCTAGAATATCTTCCTTTATGTTCATAGATTGATAAGTGATGGAAGCAGACTTCGGCCATTCAGCCCATCAAGTCTACTCCGCCATTCAATCATGGCTGAACTAGCTTTCCCTCTCAACCTCATCCTCCGGCCTTCTCCCCATAACCCCTAACACCTCTACTAATTATGAATCTATCTATTTCTGCGGATAAAAAAAAATATCCATTGACTCAGCTTGCACAGCCTTCTGTGGCATCAATTCTGATTCTGATGTTCAACTTCTGCTTTGAAAACTGCTTCCAGCTACAACAGGAAGGAGTTGTGCTATTTTTCAGTTTTTTTAAATGTATATTCTTGCACTAAACGTTCTTCTATCATCAATCTGTACATTATGGTTGGCTCGATTGTAATCATGGATTTTCTTTCTGTTGACTGGTTGGCACGCACCAACTCCACAACTCAACCTGGGTACAGAGACTGTGGAATGGAATAGGTTAACGACAACAGCATTCCCAATAACAACATTTAAGCAACACTTAGGTACATGGATTGGAAAGGTTCAGAGGGATAAGGGCCAAACACAATATATGTTGTATATATGGACTTCAGTAAAGCATTGGATAAGGATCCTCATGGTAGGCTGCTCTGGAAGGTTAGATCGCATGGGATCCAAGGAGGGATAGCAGAATGGATAGAAAAGTGTCTTCATGGAAGGAAGCAGAGAGTGATGGTGGAAGGTTCTTCTCGGACTGGAGGCCTGTGACTGGTGGTGTGTCTCAGGGTACGGTGCTGGGCCAGTTACTGTTTGTCATCTATATCAATGATTTGGATGAGGACATGCACGGCAAGATTAGCAAGTTTACAGGTGATACGAAAGTGGGTGGTTTTGCAGGTAGTGAAGATGGTTGTGACCAATTGCAGCAGGATCTTGATCAATTGGCCAGGTGGGCTGAGGAATGGTCGATGGAATTTAATGCAGAAAAATGTGAGGTGTTGTATTTTGGGAAGTCTAACAAGGGCAGGACCTACACAGTGAATGGTCGGGCTCTGGGGAGTGTTGTAGAGCAGAGGGATCTAGGAGTACAGGTGCATGGTTCCGTGAAGGTTGAGTCGAAGGTGGTCAAAAAGGCTTTTGGCACATTGGCCTTCATCAGTATTGAGTATAGAAGTTGGGAGGTCATGTTGCAGTTGTATAAGACGTTGGTGAGGCCACATTTAGAGTATTGTGTTCAGTTCTGGGCAAGACATGTCAAGCTCGAAAGGGTACTGAGAAGATTTACGAGAGTGTTGCCAGGACTAGGGGGTCTGTGCTATAGGCAGACGTTGAGTAGGCTGGGCTACATTTAAGAAGCAGCTGCTGAAGGGCCGCTTTCCACATTGCATCACTCTATGACTACATGGCCACCCCTGGCATCACGTACAAGGCCTCTACCGCTTTCTGTAAAAACAAATTTGCCCCACACATTCCATTAAACTTTCCCCCCTCGCAGATTGAACCACTGCTCTCCAGTATTTGACATTTCCACCCTGTGGATAACGATTCTGACTGTCTGCACTATCTATGCCTCTTGTAACTCTGTATACTTCTGTCGGGTCTGGGTAGATATGGTGGTAGGATAGGTTTATGGTAAAGGGGAAAATATTTAATAGGAATCTGAGGGCTAACGTTGTCACACAAGGGGTGGTGGACGTATGGAACAAGCTGCCAGATGAGGTAGTTGAGGCAGGGACTATCCCAACATTTTTTTTTTTTTTTTTTTTGTTGCAGTTTTAGACTATTTTATTGACATTACACAGGATTGATTCTGAGAACACTGCACAACACTGACCATAATCCAACAATATTGCAAGATATTAAACAACTAACACACCAGAGTACTGACTTCAATATAACCACACTGCACAGTATTCATTCTAGTCCCTTATCACAGACTGGCATGGACAGTAATCTACCCCACTGTATGGCACTAACAGCACCACACAGTATAACTTCAGTCCACTGAACAACATTCCACAGCATTGACTCTAACATTGCACAACTGACTTTAACACCCCCAACGCTCAGAACCAACTTTAATCTAGCATACTTGAACAGATTTGACTTGAATCTATGAAAATTGAAAATAATTTAATTTAAATAACCAATATTATACTGCTGTCTATTTATTTTATTTTTTTGTTAAATATTTTTATTATAGAAACATAATAATAACAAAGTACATTATTTAGCATTGATGAAAATACATGATATTAATGATATATTCATACTGTTAATAATATTTGTATTATCATTGATTTTAAAATTTAAGACTTTATATTTTATATAATTGAAAATACTTGATACTAATAATACCTTCATGATATTAATGATATATTCATACTGTTAATAATATTTGTATTGTCATTGATTTTGAAATTTAAGACTATATTTTATATAATTGAAAATACATAATACTAGTAACACCTTCATGATATTAATGATATATTCACACTGTTAATAATATTTGTATTATCATTAATTTTAAAATTTAAGACTATATATTTTATATAATTGAAAATACATGATACTAATAATACCTTCATGATATTAGTAATATTTATATTCGTATTAATATTCAAAATTTAAGATTATATGTTTCTATACATTTTTCTAAAATTTTTTTTAAAAGTAGGAAAAAATAGAGAAAAAGAGTGTAAGAAGTATGATGGTGAATGGAGTATTAATCATTAATCCGTCCTTGGAGATATAGTCATGATTTATTATATATGTTTCTTCATCCATTCTAATATTCAGGTCTCAGTCAAGCCCTCGTGCCGAACCATTATGACCCTGGAAATATTTAATAAATGGAGACCAAATCTCTCTGAAGAGATCTAACCTGTCCATTAACTATCCCAACATTTAATAAGCAGTTAGACAGGTACATGGATAGCACAGGTTTGGAGGGATATTGACCAAATGCTGTCAGGTGGGACTAGTGTAGCTGGGACATGTTGGCCAGTGTGGGCAAGTTGGGCCGAAGGACCAGTTTCCACACTGTATTACTCTATAACTCTATGACAAGACACTAGCGTAAATAGCGATCTTGATTGGCATGGATAGATTAGACCGAAGGGCCTGTTTCTCTGCCGAATGAATATGTCTCTAGGACAATGCTCAAAGGTTTTAAGCAACATATAAGGCAGAGAAAGCAGTCATTCTCCACTGTTACAATGGAAGGTCAATGACCATAGACGTCAACAATGTTTCTTTATCCGCTGATACTGCCTGATCAAAATATTTCCAGAAAGTGCTTTTATATTAGTTGAAGATATTAAATTGGTGAATTTTCCACAGCTTGAGATCTGGGCAACTTGCCATCTCTTCTTTACCTGTAATTTTCCACCCCCTCCCCCCAAATCTCAGAACTACTCCAATTCCAACCTCTTGAAAATTCAAGCATCAACAGTTTCATTGTCACATGCACCAGGAACAAAGTGAAATTCTTACTTGCTGAGGCTTCACAGGCACATTATACACAAGAATAGAAATATACAATAAACAATATTATAACAAATTATCAGTTTCATCAAGAAACCAGACCATAACAGTGCAGGCCTAAGTACATAATACAACCTTAAACAAAGTCCATAGCGGTTCGTTGCTGAGGTAAGATTGAGGTAAGATTGTGGCTAGGATTTACAGTGTGGTTCAAGTGTCAGATCATTGATGGGAAGAAGTGCTTCTTGTACTGGAAGGAAGTGGTTCTTAGGATCCCGTATTCCCAAATTACTCCCCTACCGGCAGACGGGGCCCTGAGCTTGGAATTCCCCTCGCAAACGTCTCTGCAGACAATATGCTCCCCAAAATCTATCTTTGACAAGAGATTTTGGCTGCTGTTCCCAACGCCTCCTTGTATAGCACACGATCACAGCGTATGTTATCAACACTCAATGAGATCATACTACACCAAAATAAATGTAATCCATTCAAGTTGTTGAAGTTTTCCTTCCCTGCTGAGACTTGGTCGGGCCAATGCTCCATCGACCACTACTTACCCAATGCCCTTTCTCCAGTTCCCCAACGCGCACCAATGAAGATGGCAGTAAAAACCATGGGGCATTTCTATTCATCGGTCAACTTTCACAATTTAAATCAAAACTATTTGCCACGTCCACACTAAAGAAACACAATATACCAACAAAATCAACCCAGCCATGGATCTCTACAGTACTGGATGAAGCTGAACACAAAGAACGTCACCATTATTGATTAAGAAGTTAAGACAAAATCAATGATCAAATGATCCATGAACCATAAACATTCTGCTACAATTTAAGGTCAGGATAGGGGTCAAGTGTCAACAAGATTTCCCCAGAGAAGGAAGCTAGCCTGATGAAACAGCCATGTGTAAAGGTCACAACACACTTGGTAAGCAGGAATGGATCACTCAGCCTGCCCTGCAATTCAACAGAATCATGGATGATCTGCCCCAGACCTCATCTCTAATTGCCCCAATTTTAATGCCCTCCATAACCTCCCAACTCACAGAGACTCCCCCAACCCTGTGAGTTCCTACGCACCTCTGCTTTAAACTTCAGACTTCAGAAGGGTCTCGAACCGAAATGTCACCCATTCCTTCCCTCCAGAGATGCTGCCTGTCCCGCCGGGTTACTCCAGCAATTTGTGGGTAGACAAAAATGTCTGTGGAGCGAAGGAATAGGTGACGTTTTGGGTCGAGACCCTTCTTCAGACTGATGACTGATGGGGGGGGGGGGGGCGGGAAGAAGAAAGGAAGACGCGGAGACAGTGGGCTGAGGGAGAACTGGGAAGGGGAGGGGAAAGAGGGAGAAAGCAGGGACTACCTGAAATTGGAGAAGTCAATGTTCATACCGCTGGGGTGTAAACTGCCCAAGCAAAATATGAGGTGCTGCTCCTTCAATTTACGGTGGGACTCACTCTGGCCATGGAGGAGGCCCAGGACAGAAAGGTCAGATTCGGAATGGGAGGGGGAGTTGAAGTGCTGAGCCACCGGGAGATCAGGTTGGTTATTGCGAACCGAGCGGAGGTGTTGGGCGAAGCGATCACCAAGCCTCCGCTTAGTCTCACTGATGTAGAACAGCGGATGCAATAGATGAGGTTGGATGAGGTGAACCTCTGTCGCACCTGGAAAGACTGCTTAGGTCCTTGGATGGAGTCAAGGGGGGAGGTAAAGCGACAAGTGGAGCATTTCCTGCAGTTGCAAGGGAAAGTGCCCGGGGAGGGGGTGGTCTGGGTGGGAAGGGACGGATGGGCCAGGGAGTAATGGAGGAGCGGTCTCTGCGGAAAGCCGTAAATAGGAGGAGCAGCACCTCATATTTCGCTTGGTCACCTATTCCTTCGCTCCTTAGATGCTGCCTCACCCGCTGAGTTTCTCCAGCATTTTTGTCTACCTTCGATTTTTCCAGCATCTGTAGTTCCTTCTCCAGCATTTTGCGTCTATCTTTGTCACGGTGGCACAGCGGTAGAGTTGTTGCCCTACGGCAACAATGCGGCGCCAGAGACCCGGGTTCGATCCCGACTACGGGTGCTGTCTGTATGGAGTTTGTACCTTCTCCCCGTGACCTGCGTGGGTTTTCTCCGAGAACTTCGGTTTCCCCCCCACACTCCAAAGACGTACAGGTTTGTAGATTAATTGGCTTGGTAAAAATGTTTAAATTGTCCAAGTTGGCGGTATGCAGAGCACTGCCCTGCCGACTGCAACATTCAGAAGGTTCAGAAGGTTTGGATTAAAGCAGCATCTGCAGTTCCTTCCTACACATTCCTTTATCACTAGACTGGGTCTAGTCCAACAACACTGCCGGAGCACCTTCACCGGAAGGACTACAGTAGTTCAAGGCAGCAGCTCTCCATCATGTTCTCAAGGACAACTCCTAGAGATTCCTACGTGCTGACAATGAACGTATTCACTGAGGAATAAAGCCAGAAATTACACAGCGCCACAAAGCAGATCACAGCAAGGAGTCATCATCTGCAACTCTCAAAGACAACAAGAAATCAAAACAGTTCCAAATGCTTCCAACATGAACCACAGAACACTGCATAATAGTCCGCTATTGTCCTGTATCAGGTGGCCTGACTGGGAAATAACAAGCATTGGATGCCAACTCACTTCACCTTTCTACCTGGTTCTCCTGGGAATGTAACTCTGTTGTTAACTGCGCACACACCCAGGTAACAAGCAGAAATTCACACCCCTTCAAGGCACATTACCATGTAAAGACCTGTGGAAATCAGCTGGCAACAAGCGGCCACTTCAAGCTCCCACATGTAGCAGCGGGGAGATGAAACAAGGAGCATTTAGCACAAGTTGGCAACAGGTAGGACAGAGGGGAACAAATGTCCCAGCCCCCAGAGGGGTGGGTTTGGTGTGTTTGACCTTACCGGAACTTCATGCACTTCCTGGGTGTCATCCAGCATTTGGACCTTGATGGGGATGAGCTTGCCAGAGGGAGAGTTGGGTGGCTTCAGCCCTGGCTCCAAGGTGCTGATCCCGGTGGTCTCCGGCCCGCCCAGCCTGGCGCCGGGGCTCTGAAGCGGTTGGTGGGTGAGTTCGATATCCGCCATCCTTCCCGGTTCCGGTTCCCGCGAGACTGCAAAAAGGAAGAACAAGCATGAGGAGCGCGTTCCCCTCAAGGGCTGCTCAATACCACAAGAAATCTCTGAGAGCTTTGGATGCAGCCCCGTCCATTGCACAGACTGGAATACCCACCACAGACTCCATCTATACCTGACGCTGCATCGGAAGAGAAGCCAACTCAATCAAAGACGTCTCACCTTAGTCATTTCTTCTTCTGCCCACTCTGTCAGGCAGAAGATACAGAAAGTTGAAAGCGCGTGCTGCCAGATTCAGCAACAGCTTCAGCTTATTCCTCTCCATTATCAGGCTTCTGTATGGTCCCATCTTTACCGTCCGATTCACCTCTACCCCAGGTGGAATATCAGACTTTGTGGAACTGGTGCACTACATTGCTAAGGACTATATCCTCCAGTATATTCTCCAGTCTTCCAGTAAAGAAAGGCCTATAAACATCTCTCAATTTTATAAATGTCAATACACTCACCCCTCAACCTCCTTTGCTCCCGGGAAAACTGTCCCATCTTATCCAACTTCTCCTTATAACCCAATCCCTCCAGTCTTGGCAATATCCTTGTGAATTTTTCATGAAAGAAATCTCGTGAGAAAGAAATGCTCAAGGCTCCTTTAGTTCTTTAGCTGACCTCCTTTAAGCATAAGATACTGCTGGAGTAGCTCAGCGGGACAGGCAGCATCTCTGGAGAGAAGGAATGGGTGACATTTCGGGTCGAGCCCCTTCTGCAGACTGATGACAGGGGAGAGGGAGATGCATAGATAAGGAAGTGTAAGGTGTGGAAACAAGACAAAGGGGAATGTAGATCAAGAAAAATGTAGAATAAATAATTGTAAGTTGGGAGAAGGTAATAACAAAGGCATTGTCCCTTGTTCATCTACCCTCCTTAACCCAGCAGAGTCCTTCACCATTTTGACTTCCTCCAATAAAATCTTGCCTTAATCTTCTCCATTCCAGTTACAGCCCCCAATGTCTCCAGCGTCTCCCCAGAATGTAAACGGAAATAAGATTCCAACCTGTGCCTTTAACAAATTGTCCTTGTAACTTATTCCAAAGTTTTGTTTTACTTTGCTCTTCTTTTTATTTCACTGTTCTTCTGTAACCTGATGGAATGGGGGGGGGGGGGGGGGGGGTTGGCAATGGATTGTGTAACAGTCTGGTCAGATCTTCCACACAAACCCAAATGCACTTGAGATCTCATTGGTTTTTTTTCCGCTGGTCTTGTGACACGCTACCAATTGCTCAGAATCTCAACGGGAAAGTGATTAACAGAAAGGATGACTTTGCACATGCAATCGTTTGAAAAGCAGAGCAGGAAAGATAGGGAAGCTTGGGATGGAGCAGAGGGAATAGGGGGTTACTGTTCCCTGATGGACAGAGCAGAGTTACTGTAGCCTGGTTTTTACTGCTGCCCCAGTGCCTGCTGTGCGTGCCCTGCCCAACAGTAAACCATCAACCAACAGTGGAAACTAAATAGAGGTTATTTTGTTATGACCACATTGCACTACACTAATGACACAGGACAGATCCTCCTCAACGTATCACAGGGCTCAGTTCAGTTTAGTTTCGAGATACACGAGATTGATCCCTGGGATGGCGGGGCTGTCATATGAGGAAAGATTGAAAAGACTGGGCTGTGTATTCACTGGAGTTTAGAAGGATGAGGGGGGATCTTAATAGAAACATATAAAATTATAAAAGGACTGGACAAGCTAGATGCAGGAAAAATGTTCCCAATGTTGGGCGAGTCCAGAACCAGGGGCCACAGTCTTAGAATAAAGGGGAGGCCATTTAAGACTGAGGTGAGAAAAAACATTTTCACCCAGAGAGTTGTGAATTTATGGAATTCCCTGCCACAGAGGGCAGTGGAGGCCAAATCACTGGATGGATTTAAGAGAGAGTCAGATAGAGCTCTAGGGGCTAGTGGAGTCAAGGGATATGGGGAGAAGGCAGGCACAGGTTACTGATCAGGGACGATCAGCCATGATCACAATGAATAGTGGTGCTGGCTCGAAGGGCCGAATGGCCTCCTCCTGCACCTATTTTCTATGTTTCTATATCTATGTTTCATATGAGACTGCTGTACAATAATCAGCCACAGTATTTCCCACATGACGCAGGACTGATCCTCCTCAACGTACGACAGGGTTCAGTACAGTTTAGTTTCGAGATACAGCGTGGAAACAGGCCCTTCGGCCTACCGGGTCCACAACTGACCAGCAATCCCCGTACACCAACACTATCCTACACAATAGGGGCAATTTACAGTTTTTGCCGAAGGCAATCACCCTACAGACCTGTACATCTTTGGAGAGTGGGAGGAAACTGGAGCACCCAGGCAAAGTCTACACGGTCCCAGGGAGAACGTACAAACTCCGTACACACAGCACCCACGGTCAGGATCGACCACGGGTCTCTGGCGCTGTAAGGCAGCAACTCTACTTTAGCCAACATTCCCGAGAACCGTTTGTAACCCAAACATGTCTTAAGTTGGAAATGCAATTGCCCGGCGATAGTTAAATTAAAAGATAGGCCAGCGAAGGGCAACGTGTTGTTAAATCTGGGCGTTTGACTCAACCATTCCTGCTCGGCTGTTTGCGGTTTTTAACATCTTGCAAAGTGGCAGCTATTTTTGCATTATATAAAACACGTCGTCCAATCTGGAACTGCCGAAAATGATGATTAGGGTGTTTAATCGCCCCGACAGCAATAACGGCAGGACTAAATCGCCCTCCTATTTAGGCACCTCTCCCCCCAAAAGAAAAAGAGCAAGTCAGGAGGAGAAGAACCTGCTCACCTGTTAAGTAACAATAAATGGGGTTAAGCCAATAAATCAATGCCTTACACAACATCTCCCCACCCACCCGGCGAGTTATCCTGGGTCTCTGTGTCAACACCAGGAGGTCACAGGTCAAGGGTCGCCGTCCTACAGAAAGGAGGCTTCCCCATCGATTGGACGAGCTCTTTCACATCTAGCTGGGTGGCCCCACACTCACATCCCGCGAGGAATCAGGATCTGCAGACCCGCTCACACCCAGCACCTGTCTCCATTATTCAATGCCAGCCAACACTCACGCTGTGTCAATCCTGTCCAAGACAGTGAGTTGTGAATTCTAGTTCCGCACCCGAGAGCAGAGCAGCAAATCGCAGCCCAGTGACCACTGCAATGCCAATGAGGCAGCACTTTCTGAGATAGCTTCCTTCTTTGGTGAAGACCAAAGGTCCATCTCTTCCTCAAGCAGAGGGAAAGACACAGAGCAAGGGAGATCTGTCTCCCCAGCCTCTCCATCCAATGTTAACCCCACAGCCAACAGCAAGATCATCGTGCCATTACCAGAACATTTGGGCCGCCTGGTGGCGCAGTGGTAGAGTTGCAGCCTGACAGCACCAGAGATCCTGGTTCGATCCCGACCACGGGTGCTGTCTGTACGGAGTTTGTACGTTCTCCCTGTGACCGAGTGTGTTTTCTACAGGTGCTCCAGTTTCCTCCCACATCCCGAAGGCGTGCGGGTTTTGTAGGTTAATTGGCATCAGTAAAATTGTCCCTGGTGTGCGCACAGGGTAATCACTGGTTGGCACGGACTCAGTGGGCCGAAGGGCCTGTTTCCACAGTGTATCTCTAAAGTCTAAAGAACAGTTGTGGGGACCTTGCTGTTTGCAAATTGGCTGCCCGATCTCCCTACAGTGCAACACTGAGCCACTTCAAAAACATGTCATTGGTTTTGAAGTGCTTGAGAAAGTCTGGAGCTTAAGAAATGTACTATAATAAAATGCAACAAAGGCAGAGAATGCTGGCCAGGCAGCATCTGTGGAAAGAGAAACAGCCCATGTTTTGGGTCTGCAACCCTTCAACGGAAAACTAACCCCGTATCGCTCTCTTTCACAGTTTTAATGGAGAGAAGGTGGGGGAGGGGTATGCAGAACAAAGGATGTGGGTTACACAAAAAGCTGGAGCATCTGCAGATTTTCAGAACAAAGGGAATATCTGTGATAGGACGAGTTGAAATGGCTTTAATTAACTCATGTGGTTCTGTATGTTGGAATTAATAATAGTAGATTGGCGGGACCTGCCTGGCAAGCCGGCCTTGTGTGAGTGGGATAAGAAAAATTGAGCCAACACTATCTAAAAACAGGAAATTGTTCAGCTGAAAAATCTAAACAGGTCCTCCAAGATTAGTCTCCATAAATATCCAAGGAACTATGAGTCACGGACGTGACATCCAGGACACCCATAACCTTGGTGACTGAGAAGCAGTTGTATTCCAACAGGTAACATGTCAAAAAGGGCCTACGAGAGTGAACTGGGAGCATGCATGCTTTCAAAGGACATGAGAACGAATTCAGGGACGGGTTTTAAAGGAAAGAAAGATGGGAGGAAAGGAACGAACAGCGGGTAGCCCAGCGGGGTTTACTGACCTGCTGCATGGTTCTTTTGTGGGGGTGGAGAGTGGAGGCCGTCCCCATTCAGGCTCAAGGCTGCTGACACAGAAGCACAGGAGTGCCCATGGAGACAGGGAGAAAGTGGCGTTGATAGCCAACATGCCTCGGCAGGACAAAGGCAGCTCTGCTTTACCTGAAAAGCCACCGTCTCTCAGTTGCCCTAGCTAGTATGCCTGCAACCCGACTGCTCATCAGTTGTCGTCTTCTTCTGCAGTTGTACAGGGCTCTGGTGAGACCACATCTGGAGTATTGTGTACAGTTTTGGTCTCCTAATTTGAGGAAGGACATCCTTGTGATTGAGGCAGTGCAGCGTAGGTTCACGAGATTGATCCCTGGGATGGCGGGACTGTCATATGAGGAAAGATTGAAACGACTAGGCTTGTATTCACTGGAGTTTAGAAGGATGAGGGGGGATTCTTATAGAAACATACAAAATTATAAAAGGACGGGACAGGCTAGATGCAAGAAAAACGTTCCCAATGTTGGGCGAGTCCAGAACCAGGGGCCACAGTCTTAGAATAAAGGGGAAGCCATTTAAGACTGAGGTGAGAAAAAACTTTTTCACCCAGAGAGTTGTGAATTTATGGAATTCCCTGCCACAGAGGGCAGTGGAGGCCAAATCACTTGATGGATTTAAGAGAGAGTTAGATAGAGCTCTAGGGGCTAGTGGAGTCAAGGGATATGGGGAGAAGGCAGGCACGGGTTATTGATAGGGGACGATCAGCCATGATCACAATGAATGGCGGTGCTGGCTCGTAGGGCCGAATGGCCTCCTCCTGCACCTATTTTCTATGTTTCAATGTATTAGCAGCCTCAGTTCACCGCAAGACACTCTCGCAGCCAGCGACTCTCACGGTGTCGTTACTACTGCGACAGTGGGCGTACAACGGCAATTACGCGCGCAGCAAGATCCAGCGGCAGAATAACGACCAGAAGGTGTACTCTTTTATGGCGTCAATCGAGATACCAATATTGGCCAGTTCCCAGCAACATGCTCCAGGCTCTAACTATTTTGTTTATGTTTACAGACACAGCATGGAAACCGGCCCTTCAGCCCACCGAACCCACTGCGACCATCCATCACCCGTGCACTCCTCCTCGGTTAGCCCAGTTTCGCCCCCAGCACACCAAGCGCAATTTACAGAAGCCAATTAAGAAACCAACCTGCACTTCTTTGGAACATGGGAGGAAACCGGAGCACCCGGAGAAAACCCACATGGTCACAGGGAGAACGTACAAACTCCACGCAAACATCTCCATTGCTGCTCCACCTTAAAGATGAAAATCCCATTATAATATTTTGAGGGGAGTTATTGCCCTGCGCTAGATTTATATTCAACCAAGACGAAAAAGCTATTGCCCCACCATACGCGCGCTGATGTACCTTGAAGCTAGCTGTTCCCTGGTTAACTGCAGTTGTTCAAACCCTTCATCAGGGAGTATACTTTACATGTGAGCTTCACTGACTCGGGTAACCAATAATACAAGGGATTTTTAAGCACGGACATCAACACACAGGCTCCATTATTCAAAGCATAATTGCAGGTTTAAATTTGCTTGAGGCCCACATGCAGTAAATGGCCAGACTAATTTCCGCAATGCTCCATTTAAGCAATCCAAATATGCAGAGAACACATCAACGCTCACACCGTCCCCCTCTGTCCCTCAACTCAACCCCACCTTCCACACTTACACCTCCAGTCCAGTACCAACAAACATCCTGCTCTCTCCCCAAGCACTCCCTGGCCTCTGTTAAACTTCCCCACTTTTCCTTCACGTAAAATATAAAAAGGGTCTGTTTTGTACTTCAGCATTAATGGAGCAGTGCAGATGGACAGGAGCTTCCAGTTGTCACCAACAATTTGCCCTGGACTGACCGACTTAGAGCTACAACCAAAAAAGCAGATGAACGCCTCCTCTTCCTCAGAAGGCCAAGTAAGTTTGGCATGCCTCCAAAGATTCTTATGAAGTTCTATAGATACACTGTAGAAAGCATCATAGAAACAGAAAATAGATGCAAGAGGAGGCCATTCGGCCCTTCGAGCCAGCACCGCCATTCATTGTGATCATGGCTGATCGTCCCCAATCAATAACCCGTGCCTGCCTTCTCCCCATATCCCTTGACTCCACTAGCCCCTAGAGCTCTTTCTAACTCTCTCTTAAATCCATCCAGTGACTGCCCTCTGTGGCAGGGAATTCCATAAATTCACAACTCTCTGGGTGAAAAAGTTTTTTCTCACCTTAGTCTTAAATGACCTCCCCTTTATTCTAAGACTGTGGCCCCTGGTTCTGGACTCGCCCAACATTGGGAACATTTTTCCTGCATCTAGCTTGTCCAGTCCTTTTATAATTTTATATGTTTCTATAAGATCCCCCCTCATCCTTCTAAACTCCAGTGAATACAAGCCTAGTCTTTTCAATCTTTCCTCATATGACAGTCCCGCCATCCCAGGGATCAATCTCGTGAACCTACGCTGCACTGCCTCAATCACAGGGATGTCCTTCCTCAAATTAGGAGACCAAAACTGTACACAATATTCCAGATGTGGTCTCACCAGAGTATTGAAGTATCTATTCAACTCTTCTGCCATTTCCTTGTTAACTCTTCTGCCATTTCCTTGTATCCTAACAGGAAATGCGTGGTTTGGCAGCAGCTTTACCCAGACCACAAGAAATGAGGCTCTGAGAGTGAAGTGCCACTGTGACCCATGCTCCAGGCTAGGCTGCTTGCAGGGGAATCAACTTGATCCAAGAAGACAGCGACTTCAGTGGGCTTGTTAATGAAAGCAGCCTGACCTTCAATCATCTCCACACTTTGAGAGGCACAGTTGTTCCTGCTTCAATATCCAGTCGCCAGGATCAGTCAACCAGTGGCAAGTACAAATTATAGAGTCATAAAGCGTGGAAACAGGCCCCCTCGGCCCAACTTGCCAACACCAGCCAACATGTCCCATCCACACCAGTCCCACCTGCCCGCACTAGAACCCGCTAAACCTATCCTATCCATGTTACATGCCCCAATGTCTCTTAAATGTTACGATAGTACCTGCGTAAACTACCTCCTCCAGTAGCTCGTTCCAAATACCCACCACACTTTGTGTAAATAAAGTTACCCCTCAGGTTCCCCCCTCACCTTAAACCTATATGCCCTCTGGTTTTCAATTCCCCTACTCTGGACAATGGACTCTGTGCATTTATCCATTCCTCTCATGATCTTGTACACATCTGTAAGATCACCCCTCATCCTCCTGCGTTCCAATGAACAAGGTTCTAGCCTGCTCAACCTCCCCCTCCAGCTCAGGCCCCGTCTCGAAGTCCTACCACAGCAGTGACCAGAACAGTTGGTCTCATAACTGGTGACTACAGAATGAGTGGATTGTTATTAAAATCTCTTGTTAACTAATATTCACCAGAGAAAGGAAGGCACTGGCTTGGCCCAGTGGTCAGTAGATTCACTTCCCTGATCAATATTGGTGAACCAGATGGTCTATAATATAAATAACTTCTGACCCACAGCAACATAATCCAGCATCCCATGCTCTTCAAGGGGATAATTATGGTGGATAATAAATACTATCATGTCCGTACCTGTTGAACAAATAAAACCCCACCCTTGAGCCTTGCTTGGAAATGGGTAACAAGGTCACTGGCATTAGGTGGGCACCCACGATAACAGGCCCTTCAGGGCGCCGTGTCTACGTTGACCAACGGCGGCGGCCTCCGGCCGGGGTCAACCTGAGGGCTCCAGTCGCGGAGCCTGCGGACCTGCCATGGCGGAGCTGGCAGACTTCGGAGCGGGAGGAGCTGTGGTGGCGCGCGGCTGCGACCCGATTTCGGAGATTCGGAGGCTCCGGCCGCAGGCCCGGTGGACGGGAACATCAGGGAGCTCGCAGGTCCCTGGTGGGAGACCGCTTTTCGGAGCTCCCGCAACGGCGAATTCTCCCGCCAGAATCGCGGGGCGAAATGACTTGGAGCGGGGCCTAACATCGCCCGGCGCAGCTTAAACGGCCGCGGGGCTTAACATCGGGAGCCCCAGTTCGCCTTGACGTTGTAGTTGGACTGCTGGACCGCGGGTGAAGAACAAAGGGACGAGATAAGACTTTGCCTTCCATCACAGTGAGGAGGGGTTGGAGATCCACTGTGATGGATGTTTATGTAAACTGTGTTAAGTGTGGGTCTTGGTTTTTTTGTAATGTAAGAATGTAGAAAATGCAATTTTGTTCAAACCAAGCTGTTTGAATGACAATAAAAGGCATTCATTCTATTCTATTCTACACCAGCTCTATCGGACAATTTACCGGAGCCAATTAGCCTGTACATCGTTGGAATGCGGGAGGAAACCAGGGTACCCGGACAACTCCCACAAACTCCGTGCCAACAGGACCCGTAGTCAGGATCGAACCAGGCGCTGTAAGGCAGCAACTCTACCGCTGTGCGCCGCTGTGGGCAGTGGTTTTCGCTGCATAAACAAGTCCCTCTAAACAGGGCGGAAACAAGGTTGTGTGCTTGGCACTTGCTGCTTGTAGCCTGGCCGAGTTGAACTGTATCCAGTGCAACATTCACGATGGCCAAGTCACATTTAACTGGGTCTTTGTGCCATTCCTAAGCTAATCTGAATGCTCCAACTTATGTCAATAACATATGGCTCATTTACTAAAAGAATCATTCCCTCACAGCTTTGGACGTTTTCGTAAATCATCATGCTAACATGCACACCTACTAGATGGACAGGATCCAAAACGCACAACCACCCGACGGCACTCGAAGCTCCCCCCTGGCTCATTAAGCCCTCACTGTCGTCCCAAAGAGCTACGCGGGTTTACCCCACCTCCCTAACCTTTTCCCTTCAGACCCAGCTCAATGGGCTCCCCTCGCTCATCCAAGCCCAAAGTGTGAGGGTTCATGCCCCACTCCGGCACTTTAGCGCCAGTGCTGCCTTTTATTTATGAGACATTAAACTGAGAACTTTAATTCAGTTCATTGTCACGTGTACCAAGGTAAAGTGAAAAGCTTTTTGTTGCTGTTACATTTGACTGCTGCGTTTCCAACAGAGCCTACAGTTGAAAAAAACTTGAAAATAAAAGGGTGCCAGGGGTTATGGGGCGAAGACAGGAGAAATGGGTTGAGAGGGAAAGATAAATCAGCATTGATTGAATGGCAGAGTTCACTTGCTGAGCCAAATGGCCTAATTCTGATCTTAGCCATTCCCAAAAAACCTCAGACTAAGGTGCTACGTAAAGACAGGTCTCTTTTGAGAGACTGATGTGCAAATGTTCTCTTCAAATCATTAACCAGTTGAAAGTGCCCGCTGGATTCGCGTCAGCTGGCAATTCAGGCAGCGAGTCCCAGATCACACAAACAGTTGCAGAAAAACATCCTCTCCTCCTCCGGCACCCCCCCCTCCCCCCCACTTCATTCTGTGATCACTGTTAACAGTAGTCTCTCTAGAAATTTACTGTAAAACGCAAAGTGCTGGAAAACTCAGCGGGTCAGGTAGCGTGTCCGGAGGGAATGCAGCATCTTGTTTCTGATCAGGACCCTGCATCAGATAGTTTGCTGTGTTGCCATAGAGCAAAGAAACAGGCCATTCAGCCCATCGAGATCTCCCTGACCATCCCCACCCATCTACACTTGTCATACCATCATTTGTACTTCCCCCAATCCCATCAATGTGCCCCAGATTCTATCGCTCGCTCGCTCACTCACTCGAGGCAGGTTACAGCGACAAACTAACCTCCATGCCTTTGGGATGTGGATGGAGACTGAAACACCCAGAGAAAACCCATGCGGTCACAAGGAGAACTTGCAAACTCTACACAGACAGCATACGAGGCCGGGATTGAATCTGGGTGTCTGGAGCTGTACGGCAGCTGCTCTGAAGGATGTGCCAACGTGGTCATAAGGTCATAAGTGACAGGAGCAGAATTAGGCCATTTGGCCCATCATGTCTATTCTGCCATTCAATCACTCAATTCAATAGCTGGGGTCCCAGCACTGAGCCTTGCGGTAACCCACTAGTCACTACCTGCCATTCTGAAAAGGACCCGTTTACGCCTACCCTTTGCTTCCTGTCTGCAAGCCAGTTCTCTGTCCACATCAATACTGAACCCCCAATACCGTGTGCTTTAAGTTTACATACTAATCTCTTATGTGGGACCTTGTCGAAAAGTAGGACCTTGTCAGGATGAGAGGGGATCTTATAGAAACATGTAAAATTCTTAAGGGATTAGGCAGGCTAGATGCAGGAAAAATGTTCCCGATGTTGGAGGAGGCCAGAAGTCGGGGTCACAGTTTAAGAAAAAGGGGTCGGCCAATTAGGACAGAGATGAGGAAAAAATCTATTTCACCCAGAGAATAGTGAATCTGTGGAATTCTCTGCCACAGAAGGCAGTGGAAGCCAATTGACTGGATGTTTTTAAAGAGAAAGTTAGATACAGCTCTTAGGGCTAACGGAATCATGGGATTTGGAGAGAAGGCAGGAACAGGGTACTGATTTTGGATGATCAGCCATCATCATATTGAATGGCGGTGCTGGCTCGTAGGGCCGAATGGCCTCCTCCTGCACCTATTGTCTATGTTTCTAACAGATACAGGTCTGGACTCACAACAACGACAGCCCTTTGCCTCCACTGATGCCGCTTGACCTGCTGATTTATTTCCCCCAGCAGTTTACGTTAAGTGCCGTACGGCCGCTTCCTGGTGTTACTCATTGTCCAAGTTACATTCCTAAGGCATGCCGCAGGCATGCTTGACCACAATAATCATACGGAGTCAAGCAAAGATAAGGAGCTTATGTGTCAACCCAGACAAGAGTGCCAGACACTAACCCAGAACACACACAAAGACAAGCAGGTTTCTAACCAAATTTGACAACACCGAGTCAAAGAGATGTTTTCAAAGAGTTGGCAGCATCAATTGTGGCAATTTGTAGTCAGCAAGATCCCACCAACAGCGATGCAATAATGACTCGATCGTGCCTTTCTCTGGAGGTGTTCCGAGTGATAGATATTGCTATCGGACATGGAGACGAATGCTCCCACCCTCCTAAAAATCATTGGCCACATCCATCTGACAGAGCAGACAGCCCTTAGCCTAAGATAGACACAGAAAGTTGGAGTAACTCAGTGAGTCAGACAGCATCTCTGGAGAAAAGGTATAGGCGACATTTCGGGTTGTGACCCTTGTTCAAACTGAAGAAGGGTCTCGACCCGAAACGTCACCTATTCCTTTTCTCCAGAGATGTTGTCTGACGCACTGAGTTACTCCAGCGTTTTGTGTCTATCTTCGGTTTAAACCAGCACCTGCAGTTTCTTCCTACACAGTCCTTGGCCTAACACCTCTGACGTTACAACTGCCACATGGCATTTGTGGAAATCAGGCACTTCAGCAGTGATGAACAATCCACCGAGGCTTAATTGTGAATGTAACTTGGCAGCATACATGTACACCTCACTGGGTAGAAAAAAGACACACATTGCTGGAGTGACTCAGCGAGTCAGGCAACATCTCTGGAGAACATGGATAGGCAACATTTCGAGTCAGGTCCCTTCTTCAGACTGATTGTAATAGGTGAGAAAGCTGGGGAGGTGGGGGCGGGACGAACCTGGCAAGTAATGGGTAGACACAGCTGAGGGGAGTTTTTCCAGAGGCAGATGGTTGAACAAAGGCCAGAGATGAAAAGACAAAAAATTAGATACGGGTAGAAGAGGTGTGAAAGATGAGGCCAGAGATAGGAATATCGAGGGAAGGGGGCGCGGGGGCAAGGCAAAAGCTAGAAGTTGACAAGCATCGAAAAAGAGGGGTGGAGGAGAGAAGGGAAAGTGTTAATGGGTAAATTCACTGCAGGTTATATTAGAAGCAGGCCACGGCGATAAAATCACCTCACAAGTATGGTAGACATTTTGTTTTAAAACATGACAGTTAGCTCAAATGAAAACCAAACCGTAGATGCTGGAAGTCATGCATTAGAGCAGAAAGTGACGGAACAGAAGTCAGACAGTATCCATGGAAGCGGCTATGTCCTAAAATGTTAACCGTCTCTCTCCACGGATGCTGCCTGACCTGTTGAGTTTTTCCAACATTTTCTGCTTGCATTTCACATCAGGTTTCCAATAGTTGTGTACGCATGGTTTACAGTGGTTGAAACACAATTTTAAACACTTTCCCTGGTACCCCTTTCAGCCTTAATTTTGGATATTTGTTGCATCATTAATGACTACTGCTCACTGTCCGGATGGGGTTAATTAAAGGGATTATCGCGCTTGAGAAATATTCGACTGTTCTCTCAGTAGTTCAGACCAATAAAACCTTGCTCATTACATTCAGAGATGCACAATGACCAGAGGAAACGGAGCTGGGAATATGTAAGAATAATATTTCCTTTACAACAGCTGTGGCACTGTGCGCACTTCATAAGACCACTGCCTCACGCTGCCAGAGACCCAGGTACAATCCTGACCTTGAGTGTTTGCACGTTCTCCGCTGACTTGGCTGTTCCAGTTACCTCCCACATCCCAGACACGGGAATATACAGCTTAATTCACTGCTGCACTGTTGCCCCTTTGAGTTCAGAAGGATGAGCGGGGACATCATTGAGACTTACCAAATAGTGAAAGGCTTGGATAGAGTGGATGTGGAGAGGATGTTTCCACTAGTGGGACAGTCTAGGACCAGAGGTCACAGCCTCAGATTTAAAAGGTGTTTTCCTTTAGGAGGGAGATGAGGAGGAATTTCTATAGTCAGAGGGTCGTGAATCTGTGGAACTATTTGCCACAGAAGGCTGTGGGGGCCATGTGAATGGATATCAAGGCAAAGATAGATTCTTCATTCGTATGGCTTGGTATAAATGTAAAATGTCCCTTGTGTGTGCTGGATGGTGTTAATGTGCGGGGGATCGCTGGTCGGCACGGACCCGGTGGGCCGAAGGGCCTGTTTCCGCGCAGTATCTCTAAACTAAATTAAATAAGAGTTCATGCTCCTCATCGCCAAAGACAGCTGTGGAGGCCAAGTCATTGGACATAGGCTCAGAATTAAAGGTTGTTTCTTTAGGAAGGAAAGGAGGAGGAATTTATTTTGTCACAGTGTAGTGAATCTGTGGAATTCTTTGCCACAGAAGGCTGTGAAGGCCAAGTCAATGGATATTTTTAAGGCGGAGATAGACTGATTCTAGATTAGTGCGGGTGTCAGGGGTCATGGGGCGAAGGCAGGAGAATGGGGTTAAGAGGGAGAGATAGATCAGCCATGATTGAATGGTGGAGTAGACTTGATGGGCCGAATGGCCTAATTCTGCTCCTATCACTTATGACGTTATGACCTAGTGTGTAGGTGAACGATAGAATCTTGGAAGAATTGATGGCAGGGTGGTGACAACGAAAAATGGGATTAATGTAAATAGGTGGCTGATGGCCAGCATGTACTCGGTGGGCCGAAGGGCCTGTTTTTGTTCTGTCTCCCTCCATGACACACATTTTCTGTCTGTCAGACAGTGTGTAACCATTTGCATAGACCTTGTGCAGATGTCAACAGCTCCCAGTCACATTCAATAAACTGGGCATCTATACTTGGAACATTTAATCAGGATTGATTTGAATAGAGTTCATACAATTAAGTGAAGACTAGAATCCACTTGTTTAAAAGAATTATTTTAGCTGGATAAGTAAAAGGCAGCTGAGGAGGTTAGCCTACATTACATTGAACCAAAAACACAATAACAGACCATTTGATCCCTCTGCCCAGGGCACTCCCCCTCCCCCATCATCATATCCCTCACTTTTTCCTACCGGTTCCCCCTTAAACCCAGCTCTGCTCTTCACTGTGACTTGCCCGAGAGTTCTACGATCTCTGGGGAGCAAAGCAATTTCCTGCATTCCAGAGTCACAGAGCGATACAGCACAGAAACAGGCCCCTCTGCCCAAGTTCCCACTGACCATCTAGCAGCCATCTGCACTCGTCTCAATTTGTATTCTGTCGACATTCCCCACCTTCAGCTCCCCCCAGATTCTACCATCCAACCGCACACCAAGGCCAATTGACAGCGGACAATTCATCTACCAAGCCACACATCTCTTTACAACCTGTGACGAAACTACTGCGCCTGGTGAAACCCAGAGGGTTCCAGAGAAAATATGCAAACACCACAGAGAATGCATCCGATGTCAGGATCGAACTCAGGTCACTGTCGATGTGAGGCAGCAGCTGTATTACTGTGCTGTCCAAATTCAAGACTTATCAATGACTGCCTTACATTCATAGCAAAAGGGTTTGAGTATAGGAGCAGGGAGGTTCCACTGCAGTTGTACAGGGCCTTGGTGAGACCACACCTGGAGTATTGCGTACAGTTTTGGTCTCCAAATCTGAGGAAAGACATTCTTGCCATAGAGAGTAGAGAGAAGGTTCACCAGACTGATTCCTGGGATGGCAGGACTTTCATATGAGGAAAGACTGGATAGACTCGGCTTGTACTCGCTAGAATTTAGAAGATTGAGGGGTGATCTTACAGAAACTTACAAAATTCTTAAGGAGTTGGACAGGCTAGATGCAGGAAGATTGTTCCCGATGTTGGGGAAGTCAGTTGTTGCATCAGATGGAGATCCAAGTCCCTTGCATCTGTGCACTGAACCGGCAGCTCTTCCCATGGGTAAATGCCCTGCAAAAGTGCTAAGTGTTTTATCTTGTGGAATGATGCGTCTCATTCGTTTTGAGAGGACTTGTGCACAGAAGTCTTCTCCTTAGATAAGACACAAATTGCTGGAGTAGCTCAGTTGGTCAGGCAACATCTCTGGAGAAAAGGTGGCAGAGTCAGGGGATATGGGGAGAAGGCAGGAACGGGGTACTGATTGGGGATGGTCAGCCATGATCACATTGAATGGCAGAGCTGGCTCGAAGGGCCGAATGGCCTACTCCTGCACCTATTGGCTATTGCTATTGTCTATTGTTTCGAGTCACACCGTTCTGCAGACTGAGATTCAGGGGAGAAGGAAACTAGAGGTATGGAGAGGTTCAGAGCAAATCAGAGCTGGCACCGATGTCCAAGGAAAGGTGGAGCCCACAATGGTCCATTGTTGGCTGTGGATGCAGTCCCTGAGGATATAGGGTGTCTTGGTGCCACTCTGGATCGGAGGTGACTGACGCAAGGGTAGTTTGTAAGATGGTACACTCCTGCATGACTCTGTTCTCCAGACCATTCCCAATACTCCTCCTCATCTAATTTTGTAGCGTGTGTCACAGAGGTGGCAGGTTAGCTCATTCTCACATAACACTATAAATGGGATTCGCAAAACACAGATGATATGTTAATCAAGTAACAAGGAGACACAAGACGGCAGGTGCTGAAATCTTGTGCAAAAAAAAACCAAAGTGCTGGGTGAACTCAGTGGGTTAGGCAGCGTCTGGGGAGGCAATGGGAAAGTGGCATTTTGGGCCAGATTCTTTTTCAGACTGTCAGCCTGAAGAATGGTTCTGACCCAAGAAGGAGATGGACAGATGACGTTTTGGGTCTGGACCCTTCTTCAGATTGACTTGAAACAACACCTGTCCATCTCCCTCCACAGATGCTGCCTGACCCGCTGATTCCTCCAGCACTGAGTTTTTAACATGGGAGGGAGACTCTTGCCTATCAGAAGGGAAGGGTTGTGGCTGGTCTGCCTCCGTCGCTTTCAAGGACAATGTTGAGCCAAACTAAAGGCCTGAAATAGAAACATAGAAACTGCAGGTGCAGGAGTAGGCCATTCGGCCCTTCGAGCCTGCACCGACATTCAATATGATCACGGCTGATCATCCAACTCAGTATCCTGTACCTGCCTTCTCTCCATACCCCCTGATCCCTTCAGCCACAAGGGCCACATCTAACTCCCTCTTAAATATAGCTAATGAACTGGCCTCAACTACCTTCTGTGGCAGAGAATTCCACAGATTCACCACTCTCTGAGTGAAAAATGTTTTTCTCATCTCGGTCCTAAAAGACTTCCCCCTCATCCTTAAACTGTGACCCCGTGTTGAACACAGGTTTTTACTGTATTCTCCACTTTTTTTAATACAAAGGGTGTTGGGCGTATGGACCGAGTTGATGAAGGAGGTAGTTGAGGCAGGCACTATCGCAATGTTTACGAAGCATTTAGATGGGTGCGTGGATAGGATAGGTTTGGAGGGATATGGGCTACACGCAGGCAGGTGGGACGAGTGTAGATGGGGCACATTGGCCGGTGTGGGCAAGTTGGGCCAAAGGGCCTGTTTCTGTGCTGAATGACTCGATGTAGCAGGTCAGCAGATAAAGGTCACCATTTAAGATCTTGGGGTCAGTCTGATAGCCTGTACAGGGTTCCAAGTTACTCCCATGGACAGAGATTCCACCGACTATTCTGCAGCAACACCTGTCCATCTCCCTCTGCAGATGCTGCCCAGGTAGGGCCCGGGCAGTGAATATGTCCAGGCCCTACCTGGCGTTTTGAAAACCCTGCACCGAGCCACTGAAGAGCAGGCATTTTAAATTAAGTGAAAAGAGAGGAAGGGGTGCCACACAAACTCAGCGCCCCGCCAAGATTTAAGAGATGCTCTGGCGTTGAAGACTGGTCTGCCACAGAGCGCAGAAAATAGAGGTCAGTATAGAGGCGGGCAGAGCAAAGCACAGAAGGACTCCAAAACACAGACGAGAATTTTTTTTAAATGTTCATCCCAGACCATGGCACATGAAATCAATCTAATGCGAGTTAGGGACCAGCTGCACTTTGTAAGTGAGCTAAATTATTCTAGTTTCCCATCAATACGAATCTCTTGTAATAAATATACACAAGGAAGATGCTGGATCCAGTGCAACACTCAGAATGAACTCTTCAAGTTAAAAAAAAAATTGAGGTATTAAAATTGGATTCTCCAAAGAGGTTATGAAGCACTGAAATATTCTGCATTAATAGTCAATAGTCCATTTTTATTCGTCACATACACCCGAAGGTGCAATGAAATGAATTTGCCAGCAGCGGTACAATTAAAACATAGAAACATAGAAAAAGAACACACAATACGCAATAAAATTTAACACAAACTTCCACCACAGCATTCTTCACAGTGCTGGAAGGCACAAAGTTCAGTCAGTCCTCCTCCTTTGTTTTTTTTTTACTCAAAAGACCAAGTGTCATCTTACTCTGCAATCTTTCCCAAACTACACAGGAACACCAAAAGCACATGCACCATGTAATGCAACAACATGCATAGCTGTAACAAAGGATTCCCCCCCCAAAAAAAAACCCACACAATCCGTGAAGTTCTATGCACTTAAGAATGAGACACACACACATTACTTAAAGTCCAATAAAAATAGCGACCCAACAGTTAACAATGATGGGGGGGGGGGGGGGGGGGGGGGGGGGGGGGAGGAGTGGTTAAAGGTCACAAAATGCACCCAACAATGACCATCCCATGTTAATGTGCAATTGGTGCATAGTAACTATATGAATAAACAGATTGGTTTGCAGACATTGTACCGGTAACGTTACAGTCTGGCTGAAGATAAGTCCAACCCTGGAAAGCCGGGCTCGGCAGAGCTTTATTCCTCGGCCTCCTGCTTCTGCTTTAGACCACACTCACTGGCTCAATCACCCCCCCTCTTCAAATACACCCACATTCACCCACACATACACGAGCAAATCAACAACCTGGCTGCAAATGGTTACCTTTCTTTTGTTTTTTTTAAAAATAATAATGGAAGCAAAAGAGCACAACTGCTGCAAGTGTGAGAAACTGGTAAAGATCTCCACTGATGGCAGCTGGGGAGAGAATTAACAACCTTAGTCGCCGCGAAGCTGCGTCCGCCGCCAGCCGCCGGGAGAAATCCGTCAGCCAGACAAAGCTGCGGGACGGGGCGGGGCGGGCGGCGAGAAGCTGCAGCGCACAAGTTTGCTCTTTTATTTAAACGTGCCGGAGATTTTTTTTCCCCTCCCCCAATCCCAGCTCCCTGTTTTTTTTTGTTTTAAAGCGACTGAGAAGAGGATAAGCAAATATTAAAGGTTCCTCCAGCTCAGAGGTGGAGAGAGGAGGGAGAGGGGGAGAGGAGGCGATGGGGCAGAGGAGGAGGGGGGAGAGAGGTGGGGAAGAGGGAGGGGGAGATGAGGGGGAGGGGCGAGATGGGGAGGGGGAGATGAGGAGGGGGGGAGAGGAGGGGGAGAGGTGAGGGGGATAGGAGGGGATGGGAGGGAGGGGATAGGAGGAGAGGAGGGGGAGAGAGAGAGAGGGGGGAGATGAGGGGGATAGGAGGGGGGAGGGGAGATGAGGGGGATAGGAGGGGGAGAGGAAGGAGGGGGATAGGAGGGAGGGGGAGAGGAGGAGGGGGGATAGGAGGGAGGGGAGAGGAGGAGGGGGGAGGAGGAGGAGGGGGGGGGGAGAGGAGGGAGGGGGGGAGAGGGGGGAGGGGAGGGGGGAGGGGGAGGAGGGGAGAGGAGGAGGGGGGGAGGAGGAGGAGGGGGGGGAGGAGGGGGGGGGGGAGGAGGGGGGGGATGGAGGAGGGGGGGGGGGGGGAGGAGGGGGGAGGGGGGGGGGGAGGAGGGGGGGGGGGGAGGGGGGGGAGGAGGGGGGGGGGGGGAGAGGAGGGGGGGGGAGAGGGGGGGGGGGAGGAGGGAGGGGGGGGGGGGAGAGGAGGAGGGGGGGGGGGAGGGGGGGGAGGAGGGGGGGGGAGGAGGGGGGAGGGGGGAGGGAGAGACAGGGGAGATCTCAGACCAGAACAATGAGAGTTGTATCGGGCAGATCCTGGGCGCAGCTCCGCCGCAGAGCGAACAAACAAACCAACCCTGCCGAAGCGGCTCGATGAGAGAGAGAGCAGTTGTTCTGATCTCTCCTCCTTCCCCTCCCGCAAAGCTGACTCACCTCGCCGAGTGCACCCTCCTCCCGGGGCTGGGAGTGGACTGGCTGGGCTGGGGGGCTGGGGTGGGTGGACTGGGGTGGGACTGGGCTGGGCAGGGCAGGGCAGGGAAGGTCTCAGATGTCCAGGCTGCAGGAGAGCCGGCTCCCGGTGGCCGTGTCCGTGTCCAGGTCCATGTCCCGACTGCCGAGCCAGGGAGAGCCCGGCTGCGGTCCGGGGGCGAGGAACAGCGCCATCCCCAGCAGCCCGAGAACAGCAGAAGCGCCGCCCAGCTCCGGCTGCCACCCCTGCACAGCCAACCAAAGATTCCGGAGAGTCAACGGGAAACTAGCCCTTTGGCCAGGGGCGATGCACTGGGAGGGATCCAAACTCCTTCACCCAACCCCTAGAGCGACCAAAAAAAAAATCACATAACATTGCTGGAAGGACTCAGCCGGTCGGGCAGCATCCGTGGAGACTCAGGGACACACACATGGAAAATAGTCTGCATCCTCTGGGCTTGAACATTGAATTTTCTCAATTCTGTTAACCCTTGCTGTCTCCTCCCCTTCCCACCTCTCCCTCGGGCCCTGGCATTCCCTCTCTCTCTATCTCCCTCCCCCACCCTAGTCGCACCAGCTTCTCATTTTCACACCACAAACAGCTTACAATGGCTTGTTCCCTTTATCATCGATACTTTTTTGCATATCTTTCATTCATTGTTCTTTATCTCTCCACATCACCGTCTATATCTCTCGTTTCCCTGATCCCTGACCAGTCTGAAGAAGGGTCTCGACCCGAAATGTCGCCTATCTCCTTTGCTCCTTAGATGCTGCTGCACCCGCTGAGTTTCTCCAGCCTTTTGTGTACCCCAGAAAATAGGTGCAGGAGTAGGCCATTCGGCCCTTCGAGCCTGCACCGCCATTCAATATGATCATGGCTGATCATCCAACTCAGTATCCTGTACCTGCCTTCTCTCCATACCCCCTGATCCCTTTAGCCACAAGGGCCACATCTAACTCCCTCTTAAATATAGCCAATGAACTGGCCTCAACTACCTTCTGTGGCAGAGAATTCCACAGATTCACCACTCTCTGTGTGAATTTATTTTGTCTCATCTCGGTCCTAAAAGACTTCCCCCTTATCCTTAAACTGTGACCCCTTGTTCTGGACTTCCCCAACATCGGGAACAATTTTCCTGCATCTAGCCTGTCCAACCCCTTAAGAATTTTGTACGTTTCTATAAGATCCCCCCTCAATCTTCTAAATTCTAGCGAATCCACAGGAATCCGACCTTCTCTGTCTATCAGATTAGAGACCAAAACTTTACTCCAGGTGTGGTCTCACCAAGACCCTGTACAACTGCAGTAGAACCTCCCTGCTCCTATACTCAAATTGGCTATGAATGCTAACATACCATTCGCTTTCTTCACAGCCTGCTGCACCTGCATGCCTACTTTCAATGTCTAGTGTACCATGACACCCAGGTCTCGTTGCATCCCCCCTTTTCCTAATCAGCCAACATTCAGATAATAGTCTACTTTCCTGTTCTCGCCACCAATTTGGATAACCTCACATTTATCCACATTATACTGCATCTGCCATGCATTTGCCCACTCACCCAGTCTATCCAAGTCACCTTGCAGCCTCCTAGCATCCTCCTCACAGCTAACACTGCCCCCCAGCTTCGTGTCATCCGCAAACTTGGGAGATGTTGCATTCAATTCCCTCGTCCAAATCATTAATATATATTGTAAATAGCTGGGGTCCCAGCACTGAGCCCTGGGGTACCCCACTAGTCACTGCCTGCCATTCTGAAAAGGACCCGTTCACTCCTACCCTTTGCTTCCTGTCTGCCAGCCAGTGACAATAGTGACAAAGAAGTGTAATTACCCTCCAAAGAGAGACACACCTATTGCACCCACCCCCCACCACCACCCTCCTTTTGGCCCGTCTCGTCTCATTTCAAATATTTCTATACATCCCTTCCAAACCCTCTCTGCAACTTTTTTAATGATCGATTTGTCCCTCGGACATCGATGTTACTCTCTCCACAGTTGCCAGATGACTGTCTTGTGTATTTGAAATGTTCTGCTTTAAGGCTGTCATATTTTGCAGCAGGATGTAGATCACTTACAGATGTGGGCAGATAAATGGCAGATGGAGTTTAATTTGCAAAGCTAAAATTTAAAGAGGAACGTGTACAATTTGTGGCAAGATCCTTTGCAGCATTTATGTACAGAGGGGTCTTGGATCTTAGGGCCCATAGCTCCCTGAATGTAGCAACGCAGATTGATAGAATGGTAAAGGCAACACATGGTATGCTTGGTCAGGGCATTGAGTACAAGAGTCAGGAAGTCATGTTAGCCTGAAGAAGGGTTTCGGCCCGAAACGTTGCTTATTCCCTTGGCTGCCGCACCCGCTGAGTTTCTCCAGCACGTTTGTCTACCGGAGCAGCATAAAACTCTGGTCCAGCCGCATTTGGAATATTGTGTGCTGTTCTGGTCGCCTGATTACAGGAGGGATGTGGAGGCTTTGGGGCGGCTGCAGAAGAGGTTTACCAGGATGATACAAGGATTGATTCTTTCTGAAGCATTAGATGCCAAGGGAAGATCTAACAGAAATGTATAAAATTATTAGAGACATAGATACGATAGGCTGTCAGAACATTTTTGCCCCAAGGTGGAAATGTCACATCTTAGAGGGTGTAACTTTAAGGTGAGAGGGAGGGAAAAATTTAAAGGAGATTTGTGGGGAATGTGAAAAGGGTGGTGGTAGTGGAGGCAGATACAATAGTGGCATTCAAGTGGTTTTTGGATTGGGACATGGATATGGAGGAATATGGACCACATGCAGGCAGATAATGTTTTCATTTGGCATAGTGTCATCTGAGTTCTATGTTTCAAAACCTGAAGCTGGGGGGTGGGATTAACCTCGCATATTCCTGCTGCGAGGAACTAAGTTTGAAATGACCACCACCTTTTGAACTGTGAGCAATATTCATGATTAGTTGTGGTGTCACAGGTTATGGGGAGAAGGCGGGAGAATGGGGTACAGAGGAAAAGATGGATCTGTCATGATTGAATGGCGGAGTAGACTCGATGGGGCGAATGGCCTATTTCTGCTCCTATAACTTATGAACAATGATTCTCTTTCCCACATTGTTAACCAGGAGGATGTGTGTGCATTTAGATAAGTCAAGTCAAGTCACATTTATTTATACAGCACGTTTAAAGAACAACTCTCGTTGACCAAAGTGCTTTACATTAGTTATAAGAATAGTTTACACAAACAAACTACGTACATATAGCCCTCGCTCAGAGGACGTCAGGAAAGGCTTGGGAGTACAGAAAAGTTTTTAGTCTCGACTTAAAGGAGTCGATGGAGGGGACAGTTCTGATGGGGAGGGGGATGCTGTTCCACAGTCTAGGAGCTGCAACCACAAAGGCGCGGTCGCTCCTGAGCTTATGCCTAGACCGCGGGATGTTCAGCAACCCCAAGCCGGCCGATCTGAGGGACCTGGAGGTGGTGTGGTGGGTGAGAAGACGTTTAATGTAGGTGGGTGCAAGCCCATTGAGGGCTTTGTAAACATAGATAAGCACATTGATTTGCAGGGAATGGAAAGATATGTATGTCACACATCATTTGAGGCCTGCACTCACATATTTTGGTTAGGTCCTACCTATTTTTGCAGCTCGAGTAAAAGTAAGCCCTCAGAGTTATCCATGTCCCAATAGGTTGGCATGAAGCTGATGCTGTTTCCTGGCATATATTTTCAACTCGGAGTGCCCATTTCCAACACACCGTCTTCCAGGCTCTGCTGAAATCCACTTGGGCCCCGTTTGTCCACACTCCCTTTAGACTTACCGGGTTCATTGGGAAATTCAATATACCACTTTGTAACATTAAAACATCCAGACCTCGGGTAGTCTTTGTTTGCATATTCTCCCTGACCGCATGGGTTTTCCTCCGGATGCTCCAATTTCCTAGCACATCCCAAAGATGTGTGGGCTTGTAGGTTAATTAGCCTCTGTAAATTGCTGTGTGTGTTGGGAGTGGATGAGAATGTGGGATAGAACTAGTATGAACGGGTGATCAATGGTCAGTGTAGACTTAGTGGGCCCAAAGGGCCTGGTTCCATGTTGTATCTCTAAACTCCAAACTAAAAGACTGTGGAGTCTTTTAAGTTCATGGGAACCATCATCTCCAAGGACCTTAAGTGGGGGCTACCATCGACTCCACAGTCAAAAAGGCACAACAGAGGATGTACTTCCTGCGGAAGCTGAGGAAACACAATCTGCCACAGGCAATGATGGTCCAATTCTACACGGCCATCGTAGAGTCTGTCCTCACCTTCTCCGTCATGGTCTGGTTTGGCTCAGCCACCAAGCACGACACCCGGAGGCTGCAGCGAATCGTCCGATCAGCAGAGAAGGTTATTGGCTGCAACCTTCCCTCCATTGATGAACTGTACACTGCAAGGGCCAGGAAGCGAGCGGGCAAGATCATCTCTGACCCCTCTCACCCTGGCCACAAACTCTTTGAATCACTTCCCTCTGGAAGGCGACTCCGGACTGTCAAAGCTGCCACAGCCAGACATAAAAACAGTTTTTATCCACGAGTAGTTGCTCTACTCAACAGCCAAACATCTGTAGCCTCCCTTTGATCTGGTATTTTGTTGGTTCACATGCTTGATCAATGGTGTTTTATCATTAATGTTTTATTATTATTATTAACGTTTAGAGTTTTCTGAGCCATTCGTAACTGTCACTGTGTGTCATGTTGTTACTTGTGGGCGGAGCACCAAGGCAAATTCCCTGTATGTGAACACTTGGCCAATAAATTTTCTTACTTAAAAGCAAATGAAATGTAGCTGCTTTAACACAAACATTTGGTAATCCAGAAAATCTTCCAGTCCAGCACTACGTGTGTCGGCGTAACCCAGCCCCACCTCGCCTCTTTCCTCCGCTAGTCCCAGTTAGCAAACTATTAAATAGTTTTACCTTACACCCAGTAATATACTGTATAAGCAGACATTGTCTTCCTTTCATCCCTCCCTCTGCAACTGCCTGAAGCAGAACCAGACAGTTCACAACCTTGTTGTTATAGTTCCAGCTTTTGCATTACAGGTTGGATCACACCAAGTCATTTTTTTCACCAAAGCACTAAATTATGTATTACCTGTATTATTAATCAAGGTATTGTTAGTGTAACACAATCCCTGTTTAAAACAAGCAATTGCTTTTAATAACTAAAAATTAATTACAAACATCCACAAGCTGTTGCAATTTCAAAGTTGCTATTCAGAGCATCTTAAGTGCAAAGATCTGAACAACGTAGGCAGGAGCCAGCTACTCAGCACTTAAAGTAAAATCATGGTTGATCTTTTCACTGCCTTTCCTGCACTAACCCCATAATCTCTTGATTCCCCTAACACGTCAAAATTCATCAATCCTGTCTTGCGCATATTTCATACTCAATCCCCACAGGCAGGCAATTACAACATATCAGGTGAGGAATTTTCCTATTGCTGACTTGGTGGCTCACTCTTTATTTGAAACTATTTATGAGATTATATTATTTCTCTATCTACCCTCTCAAGACTCTCAATATTCCAGGATCAAGGGAGTAATTTTCCCATCCCAAGGATCAGTCTTGTGAACCTTCATTGCTTTCTCTCTATCACAAGTATATCTTCCTCTGGTAAGGTACCAGATCGGTACACAGTGTGCCAAGTGTGGTCACACCAGTGCCCTATATAATTGCAGTAAAACATCTTAATCTTATAGGGTACACAAAAAGCTGGAGAAACTCAGCGGGTGCAGCAGCATCTAAGGAGCGAAGGAGATAGGCGACGTTTCGGGTCGAGACCCTTCTTCAGACTGGTCAGGGATCAGGGAAACGAGAGATATAGACGGTGATGTGGAGAGATAAGGAACAATGAGTGAAAGATATGCAAAAAAGTATCGGTGATAAAGGGAACAAGCCATTGTAAGCTGTTTGTGGTGTGAAAATGAGAAGCTGGTGCGACTGGGGTGGGGGAGGGAGATGGAGATAGAGGGAATGCCAGGGCCCGAGGGCTGAGGGAGAGGTGGGAAGGGGAGGAGACAGCAAGGGTTAACAGAATTGAGAAAATTCAATATTTCAAGTCCAAAGGATGCAGACTCCCCAAGCGGAATATGAGGTGCTGTTCCTCCAGCTTGCGGTGTTGCTCACTCTGGCCGTGGGCCCAGGACCGAGAGGTCGGATGTGGAATGGGAGGGGGAGTTGAAGTGCTGAGCCACCGGGAGGTCGGCTTGGTTATTGCGGACCGAGCGGAGGTGTTCGGCGAAGCGATCGCCAAGCCTCCGCTTGGTTTCACCGATATAGATCATCTGGCATCTGGAGCAGCGGATGCAGTAGATGAGGTTGGAGGAGGTGCAGGTGAACCTCTGTCGGACCTGGAAGGACTGCTTGGGTCCCTGAAAGGAGTGGAGGGGGGAGGTGAAGGGACAAGTGTTGCATTTCTTGCGGTTGCAAGGGAAAGTGCCGGGGAAGGGGTAGAGTGGGAGGGGAGGGAAGAATTGACAAGGGAATTGCGGAGGGAGCGGTCTTTGCGGAAGGCAGACAGGGGGGGGAGATGGGAAGATGTGGCGGGTGGAGGGGGTCACGTTGGAGGTGGCGAAACTGGCGGAGGACTATATGTTGCATTTGCCGGCTGGTGGGGTGAAAGGTGAGGACCAGGGGGACTCTGCCCTGTTTGCGAGTGGGGGAATGGGGAGCGAGGGCAGTGTTGCGGGGTATGCCGTAGGGAGGAGGAGAACTTCTTCAAAGTAGGCATACCTTGAGGAGATATCGCAGTGGAGTAGACAAAGTTTTAAAGAAGGAACTGCAGATGCTGGAGAATCGAGGGTACACAAAAAGCTGGAGAAACTCAGCGGGTGCAGCAGCATCTAAGGAGCGAAGGATATTAATCTTATACTCTTGCACTCAGATCATTTTACCTTCCTAACTGCTTGCTACATTTGTGCGTTAAGCTTCAGTGATCCATGCCCAAGAACATCAGATCCCTCTGAATGCAGTCTCCTGATCTCATTAATAACTTTTTTTTTCTACCCAAGTGAATGAGCTCACAAATATTCACATTACATCTGCTTTGTCCTTACTCATTCACTTAATCTGTCTCTAGCCCTCAACGCCTCCCTGCACCTCCTCATAGACCACACTGCCACCTAGCTTTGTAAATGATGGTGTCACAAAATCCACCCACATCCCGTCCTTCCGGTTTTGCACTCCTAACATTTTTTTAAATCGCACATTCCCAATGCTTTGTGCCAATCATTGCAATTAAAACAGATTTTTCCACGCCAATTTCCATGTTCCAGCCTTCATGGCTTAGCCATGGTATGAATTCCAACGGAGGCCCCGATTGTTATATGTAATGACCCGAGTTTTAAGAGTCTCCACGTTTACCTTCACATCATTTCATAGCTTTACCGTGACCACATTTCATTAAAGCACCATGCAAATAAAAGTTGTTGGATAATGCACCAACTGGTCAGTCCCTCGCCCCCATCCCTTCGCCCCGATTACCACCTCTTTCGTGGATGTGGGTGAAAGGATTTCTCAAATGCAGAGCCAAGAGCGTTTCATTGTCAACGGCATGAGGAATGGAAGAATTAGTCATAGAGTTACAGAGTGATAGTGTGGAAACTCGCCCACATGGGCCAACAATGTCCCAGCTACATGCGCTTGGTCCATAACCCTCCAAACCTGTCCTATCCATGTACCTGTCCAACTGTTTCTCAAACGATGGGATAGTCCCAGTTTCAACTACCTCCTCTGGTAGCTTGTTTCATACACCCACACCCTCTGTGTGAAAAAGTTACCCCTCGGATTCCTATTAAATCTTTTCCCCTTCACCTTGAATCTATGTCCTGTGGTCCTCGATTCCCCTACTCTGAGTAAAAGACTCAGAAGCTGTTCTTGAATTTGGACTGTGTGTCTACCTGGGTCGGCACGGACTGGAAAGGCCGAGAGGGCCTGTTTCCGTGCTGTAATTGGTTACCCGATCTATTCCTCTCATGATTTTGTACACCTCTGTAAGATCTCCCCTCATTCTCCTACACTCTAATGGATAGAGACCCAGCCTGCTCAACCTCTCCCTATAGCTCACACCCTCTAGTCCTGGCAACATCCTCGTAAACCTTTTCTGAACCCTTTCTTTACTGGCTGCACCAAGTAAATCCTTTACAGCTTTGCAGTCAATTAATGCAACTACAGAAATAAATACAATAAATTATCAGTAATACTAGACAACTGGACCAGAATAGTACAAACCAAAGTATGAAGTGCTATCTATATAGAGTCCACAATAGATTGTTGCTGAGGTAGGATTGTGGTTAGGGTGGCGCAGTGTGGTTCAAGAGACAGATGGGAAGAAGCTGTTCTTGAATTTGGACGTTACAGTTCTCAGCAACACGAGAGGCTGGCCAGGGTGGAGTGGTTCTTTGGTGGCCTCTGAGGCAGTGCTTCCTGTACATCCATTCAGTGGTGGGGAACTCATTATCTGCAAAGGGGCAATAGGAAACAGCAGGGTACAGCTGGAGAAACTCAGGGGGTGCGGCAGTATCTATGGAGCGAAGGGCCGAAATCCTTCTTCAGACCCGCCCGAAACGTTGCCTATTTTCTTCGCTCCATAGATGCTGCTGCACCCGCTGAGTTTCTCCAGCATTCTGTGTACCCTCGATTTTCCAGCCTCTGCAGTTCCTTCTTTAACAATAGAAAACAGCAGTAGGGTTTGGAGAGTGCAGAAGTTGCTCATCAGGATGTTGCCTGATGTTAATTAGGAGATATTAACTTGGAGCTTTTGCTAATGTGACTTGTTTATCTGAAAACAAGAGGCTGAAGAACGGATATAAGTTTACAAAATGATGAATGGCACAGATAGGGTAAATAATCAGGTTTTGTTCTCCCAGTGGAAATGTCAAATACTAGAAGGCATAGGTTTAAGATGGGAGGAAATTTAAAGGTGATTTGTTTTCAATTAAGACAAAATATGGAGTATGACGTACCCAGAACGGGCTCCCAGGGGAGGTGGTAGAAGCAGATATGATAGCAATATTTTACAGATATTAGGGCAGCCACTTAAACATGCAGGATTATGGACCTTGTACATGGAAATGGGATAAGATTGGATAAGCAGCATGGTCAGCAGAGACATTGTGGGATGAAGGACCTGTTCTTACACTTGTGCTGTTCATCGCCTTGCTCTGTGTGACCGACATGCAGGGAAATAGAGGTGGTTCATTACAAGGCGAACCAGCCTTTGAAACTAGCCTTAGTTCCAGGAACGTTGGTCCACCAAAGGTCTGTAGTTTCATCTTTCTGCAGAATGCAAGAAAATCTTTGAGTGTCACTCCAATGATTACAGGTCAGATCACAGCCAGTCTGCTATGGCTGGATTGGTTTAACAAGAAACCGTGTGCCACATCAGTGGGACTCGATTCTTTCCACTAAGAACACTACCAAAAAAAAAAAAATTCAGTTCCTCTTTACCAGCACAAACAATCCAAACTTAGGTATTGATCGAAAAAAAACCCCTGCTTTTTTTAGTCTACTCTACAGAATCCTGTAGAAAAGTATGCAGCGGGTCCTACTGTTAATAAAATTGCATCGGCTTTTGTCTTTTTCAGTCCGAAAGCACGAGATCAAGATTTGATACAGGTCCTCCCCGGCCTGACTTATGGACACCCAGCACATTCGAACAAACTCTGAAATGAATTGAATTTGAACGAGAACCAGTCTTCCAGTCTTAGGGTGTGGGGGGAAGATCTGTTTCCATGTAATCTTCCAGCAGCAATTAGGCATCATTACCTGAAGAACACAGGCTGTCCGTTCCACTGCTTGAGGCCACTTAAGAGAGTGCCACTTGGAAATTAACACGCAATTGCTTCTATAGATAGAAACAAAGAACTGCAGATGTTAGTTAATACTCAAAAGGACACAAAGTGCTGGAGTGACTCGGGAAGTCAGGCAACATCTCTGGAGAACATGCATAGGCGACATTTCCGATCAACGTTCTTCAGACGGGGGGTGGGGGGGGGGGGGAGAAATGAAGAAAGCTGTAAAAGGGGGGAGGCAGGACAAATTGTGGAGCAGTAGAGCAGCTGGAATCAGAGGGGGACCTTTGCATCTATTGATACCTGTGCACGGATACTCCATTGAACATCGTAGCATCCACTGATACATAAAGTCCATCAACACCAGAGTATGGGAAATCCTGAATATGTACCACTGTAACTAGATGGGGAAGACAATATGTAAATGTTCAAATTAATTGGGGCAGCACAGAGGCGCAGCGGTAGGGTTGCTGCCTTACTGCGCCACTAGACCAGAGTTCCATCCTGACCTTGGGTGCTGTCAGTACAGTTTGTACATTCTCCATGGGTTTACTCTGGGAGCTCCAGCTTCCTCTCACATCCTAAAAACGTGCAGGTTTGAAGGTTAATTGGCTTCTGTGAAATTGTCCCTAGTGTGTAAGATAGAACTAATGTACGGGTGATCTCTGGTCGGCACAGACTTGGTGGACCATAGGGCCTGTTTCCACTCTAATTGGCTCTCATCAACACCCGGCATTACATTACAGTGGCGATTTGGTTACCAGAGCGATTGTGTGTATTTTCTGACTTGTATAACAATTAACAGCACGGAAACAGGCCCTCTCGGCCCTTCCAGTCCGTGCCGACCAACTGCACTCAGACCATACCCCTCCATTTCCTTCACGTCCATATCCTATCCACTTTACTCTTAAATGTTAAAATCGATCCCTCCACCACTTCTGCTGGAAGCTCATTCCACACAGCCACCACCCTCTGAGTATAACATATAACAATTACAGCACGAAACCCCCCACCCGAAATTAATTCCATGTCATGCCCTCTTGTTTGAATCTTCCCTAAATGGGAAAAACGTATCCACGTCAAATCCCTTTCATCATTTTAAAGACCTCAATCAGTACCTTCTGCGCTCCAAAGAATAAAGACCTAACTTGTTCAACCTTTCTCTGTAACATAGTTGCTGGAACCCTGGCAACATTCTAGTAAATCTCCTCACTCTCTCTATTTTGTTGACATCCTTCCTATAACTAGGCGACCAAAATTGTACACCATACTCCAGAATTGGTCTTACCAATGCCTTGTACAATTTTAACATTACTTCCCTACTCCTATATTAAATGCTCTGATTTATAAAGGCCAGCACACCAAAGGCTTTCTTTACCACCCTATCTACATGCGATTCCACCCTCAGGGAACTATGCACAGTTATTCCTAGATCCCTCTGTTCCACAGCATTCCTCAATTCCCTACATAAAAATGGCTTATGGGTTTATGTAGAATATATGCCTCACTGGATATGGTGGACAGGTTTGCAGGGGATAACATTTGATTTCCTTAAGTTCACTCCAAGAATAGTGGAAGCTCAAACTCTACAATTTCCCCCCCCCCCCCCCCAAAAAATTGGTTGAGCAACTTAAGGCCACAAAAGCCGAGCTGGAAGCCAAGATAAGGTTGAACGCTATTTATAATAGCCTATTTTCTATGTCTCTATAGTTGGATGATCAGCCATGATCATATTGAATGGCGGTGCAGGCTTGAAGGGCCGAATGGCCTACTCCTGCACCTATTTTCTATGTCTATAAGCAGACATGCATATGTCAAATGGCCTAAATGAATTATTGTACAGGCAGACTCCCCCTCATTTCTGTAATGTGAAACCTCATTTACCATTGCATGTGCAACCATTTCACTCAGAGAATGATGGGTGTATGGAAAGTTGCCAGAGGAGGTAGTTAAGGCAGGTACAATAACAGCATTTAAAAGACATTGGGACAAGTACATAGATAGGAAAGGTTTGGACGGATATGGACAAATTATACCAGCTTATACGGGGCATGGATGAGTTGGGCCAAGGAGGCTGTTACCATGCTGTTTGAATACGAGTCAATGTCTGAAGCAACTTGATATCTTATCATCGAATGATATCTTTATTCTTTATTTCAAATGATTAAAAAAAAAAGAAAAGATGAAAATGAATAAGGAAAATTATATATATACACACATAAATACATACACACATATATACATACATATACACACAAACACATATACATAACATATATGTACATACATAAATTAAAAAATCAAAAGCCAATTTCAACATAATACACATTAGACTCGTTCGAAAAGGGATTGGAAGAAGCCTATGCTTGTCAAGTCCTACCCCCATTCTTCACCATTAACAAATGAAAAATTCAATAAAATAAACTAAACAATTCAAAAAACTACTCCAATCAAGCTATTAATAAAAAAACAAAAAAAGAACAAAAGAACAAGCACCATTAATATCTGTGAGATTTACATTCTCCTTCCTCATTACTGTACTTTTCAAGGATATATCTTTTGTACTTTTTTTTTTAAATTGCGTTATATTCATACTTTGTTTGATCGTTTCGTCAAGACCATTCCACAAAACCACCCCACAAATGGAAATACAGATACTTTTTAAATGGGTCAGAGCATAATGCTGTTTCAAGTTTAGTTTCCCTCTAAAGTTATAACCCCCTCTCTGTCTTTGAACAGTTTTTGTATGTTTACAGGTAGCAGTTTATTTTTTGCTTTATAAATTATTTGTGCAGTCTTAAATTCTACCAGATCCTTAAGCTTTAAGGTGTGCAATTTTAAATACAGTATATTGGTGTGGTCATGATACTTGGATTTTAGTTTAGAGATGCCGCGTGGAAATAGGTCTTTCAGCCCACCGAGTCCGGGCAGACCATCAAATACCCCGCGTACTAGTTCTATCCCACACTCTACAATTTACAGAAGCAATTAACCTATAAACCCGCATATCTTCAGAACGTGGGAGGAAACCTGAGCACCCGGAGAAAACCCACACAGTCACGGAGTAGGTACAAACTCCATACAGACAGCACGCGTAGTCAGGATTGAATCCGGGTCTCTGGCGTTGTAAGGCAGTAACTCTACCACCATACGGTCCCATTTTAGGGCAAATCATTTGCGAATTGCGTAAGGGCAGATTTCTGATATCCGAGCCACCATAATGTTGGGATGCCTATAATCTAACAGGGCATGTCCTCGTATGTTTTACCTGGATGTCAATTTGGAGCAAAAAAAAAAAAAAAAAAAAAAAATTGATCCTGGGTATAGCTAACCTGGCCAATTGGTAATTTAACACACAGAAGAAAAACAAAACTGTTGGCCTTGATTATTAAATTGAAAAGAAATCCAGTAAACTATCAAGCCAAGTGACTTCACCTCAAAAAGTTGGCTGCACTTTCCGCGATGAGCCAACAGTATTTTTTAATATATTTAACAGAACCTCCAAGCTTCACTGGCAGGGCGATCAGAGTGAAGGAATGCCCGATATGGCTTTGTCCAATTTAAAAGCAGCTTCTTGTCCCAAGTCCTAATTTTCGACGGTTCATGGAAGACAGTAGTTTGCAATTAAAAGAAAGTGCAGGGAATTTTTAATGCTGGGACCATACAGGTAAAACACATTTGCCGAGTTTGATGTTATGTGATTTTTTCACACTGGTTCAACATTCAAGTGGCTTGGATCAGAGCCCATTCATAAAATTGGCCCCAGCTCAAGGTTAACATCACAAATTTCCACACCCCATTGCTCCTGCAAAGCTCATCAGACATATTATTCTCTGAATGTACTAGCTCTGATCAGTATTCTTAATGATTCAGGAATAATTCTGAATAGAAATATCAAGAAAGAGCTTGAATCTGGGGAGGTATGAAACATAGAAAATAGGTGCAGGAGGAGGCCATTCGGCCCTTCCAGCCAGCACCGCCATTCATTGTGACAATGGCTGATCGTCCCCTATCAATAACCCGTGCCTGCCTTCTCCCCATATCCCTTGACTCCACTAGCCCCTAGAGCTCTATCTAACTCTCTCTTAAATCCATCCAGTGATTTGGCCTCCACTGCCCTCCGTGGCAGGGAATTCCATAAATTCACAACTCTCTGGGTAAAAAGGTTTTTTCTCAGCTCAGTCTTAAATGACCTCCCCTTTATTCTAAGACTGTGGCCCCTGGTTCTGGACAGACCCAACATTGGGAACATTTTTCCTGCATCTAGCTTGTTCAGTCCTTTTATAATTTTATATGTTTCTATAAGATCCCCCCCTCATCCTTCTAAACTCCAGTGAATACAAGCCTAGTCTTTTCAATCTTTCCTCATATGACAGTCCCGCCATCCCAGGGATCAATCTTGTGAACCTACACTGCACTGCCTCAATCACAAGGATTCCTTCCTCAAATTAGGAGACCAAAACTGTACATAATACTCCAGATGTGGTCTCACCAGAGCCCTATACAACTGCAGAAGAACCTCTTTACTCTTATACTGAAATCCTCTTGTTATGCATTCCATTAGCTTTCTTCACTGCCTGCTGTACCTGCACGCCAACTTTCAGTGACCGGTGTACAAGGACACCCAGGTCTCGCTGTACCTCCCCCTTACCTAACCTAACCCCATTGAGATAATAATCTGCCCCCTTGTATTTGCCGCCAAAGTGGATAACCTCACATTTATCTATATTATACTGCATCTGCCACGCATCTGTCCACTCACTCAATCTGTCCAGGTCCCCCTGCAACCTCCTAACATCCTCTTCACAGTTCACAGCTTTGAGTCATCCGCAAACTTGCTAGTGTTGCTCCTAATTCCCTCTTCCAAATCATTAATATTTATGGTAAACAGTTGCGGCCCCAAAACCGAGCCTTGCGGCACTCCACTCGCCACTGTCTGCCATTCTGAAAAGGACCCGTTCACTCCTACTCTTTGCTTCCGGTCTGCCATCCAATTTTCTATCCATGTCAACACCCTACCCCCAATGCCATGTGCTCTAATTTTAGTCACCAGTCTCCTGTGCTGGACCTTATCAAAGGCTTTCTGAAAGTCTAGATTCACTACATCCACTGGCACCCCTTCATACATTTTACTTGTCACATCCTCAAAAAATTCCAGAAGATTAGTCAAGCATGATTTTCCTTTCATAAATCCATGTTGACTGGGACTAATTCTTTTACTGCTATCCAAATGCCCCATTATTACCTAATAATTAACTCCAGTCTGTAATTCCCCGTTTTCTCTCTCGCTCCTTTCTTGAAAAGTGAGATAACATTAGCTATCCCCCAATCCACAGGAACTGATCCTGAATCTATTGAACATTGGAAAATGATCACCAATGCGTCCACTATTTCTAGAGCCACCTCCCTGAGGACCCTGGGATGCAGACCATCAGGCCCAGGGGATTTATCATCCTTCAGTCCCATTAGCCTGTGTTCTATTTCTTCAGTCCCATTAGCCTGTGTTCTATTTCTACATCCTTCAGTCCCATTAGTCTGTGTTCATAATACTATTTCTCGCCTAATGAAAATTTCTTTCAGTTCCTCTACCCCCTTAGATCTTCTGTCCTCCAGTACATCTGGGAGATTGTTTGTGTTCTCCTTAGTGAAGACAGATCCGAAGTACCTATTCAACTCTTCTGCCATTTCCTTGTTGCCCATAATTATTTCACCCGTGTCTGCCTTCAAGGGACCCACATTTGACTTTGCTACTCTTTTTCCCTTAATATATCTAAAGAAGCTTTTACTGTCCTTCTTTATATTTCTGGCCAGTTTCCCCTCGTACTTCATCTTTTCAGCCCGTATTGCCCGTTTTGTTTCCTTCTGTTGTGCTATGAAAGTTTCCCAATCCTCCGGCTTCCGACTACTCTTTGCTGTGTTTTCTTTTAGTTTTATTCTATCCCTAATCTCTCTTGCCAGCCACGGTTGCCTCCTACTCCCCTTAGAATCTATGACTTTCACAGTTTATACAAGTTCATGGCTGCTATTTAACCCATCACATCCACTTAAAGCTTAGAAGTACAAAAACTAATCAGAATACAAGCAGAATGTTGATTAAAAATCATCATTGCTTGCTTTAAGCCATTTTCAATGGATTTTATCAAATGGACCAAGCTGCCACTCTTAAATATGCCAGGGTCTGAAGAAAGGTTTTCGGCCTGAAACGTTGCCTATTTCCTTCACTCCATAGATGCTGCTGCACCCGCTGAGTTTCTCTAGTACTTTTGTTTACCAGGAATTATTTTCATAGGCAAAGGAAAATTTTTATATTCCATTACACTCCACTGGAACATTGCAAATAAATGTGAACATAAACTTTTATAGAGGGGGTAACGCAGTGATGGTGCTAGTCGAGCTCCAGTTCTAACCAGACCTCAGGTGCCAGCTGTGTGGAGTTTGCGCGTTCTTCCTGTGACCATGCGTTTCCCCTGGGATCTCCAGTTTCTTCCCACATCCCAGACATGCAGGTTGGTAGGTTAATTGGCTGTTGGGATTTCCCCCCTATAATGTGTGTGAATGGCTGAATATGGGGAGAGTTGAAGAGAGAATGTGGGGAGAATAACACAAGGATTAATGACGATTGGTGCAAATAGGTGATTGATAGTCCCCAATCTCAACCTTCAGAGCACAAGTGAGAATGGGGCATTAAGTGGACATGAAAGGAATGTTTTGGGAAATAGGCGTCATGACCAAAAGCTGCATTTTCGATGATTTTCCATGCTGCATCTCCTTTTGACCAATTTATCCAGTGTATTCGGGAGAATAATTTCATGATTGCTACCAAAGTGGAAACAGTATCCATTTTTGAATCATGAAGGTATCCATTTTACTTTGTAAACAGGGGTGAATGTCCAAAGATGTTCATTATAACCAGGAATACACAATCATGACTTCAGTGAAGCAAGCTCTTCAAATCAAATTCTTAGGGCGGCACAGTGGGCGCAAAGGTAGAATTGCTGCCTCACAGCGTCAGAGTTCTGGGTTCAATCCTGAGCACGGGTGCTTGTGTGTGCGCAGTCTGTACCTTCTCCCCGTGACCTGCGTGGGCTTTCTCCGGGATCTTCGGTTTCCTCCCACACTCCAAAGATGTACAGGTTTGTAGGTTAATTGGCTTTGTATAATTGTAAATGGTCCCTATTATGGAGGATTGTGTTAATGTGCGGGGATCGCTGGTCGGCGCAGGCTTGGAGGGCCGAAGGGCCTCTTTCCGCGCTGCATCTCTAAACGGAGTTAAACTTCAGCAGCAGACCTGAAAAGACAATTATTTCATTTTGGCCAAAGGCAACGACTACCAAATTGTTGCATGGACCAAGCTGCCACTCTCAAATACTACAGGAATTATTTTCATAGGAAAAGGAAAATGTTTACATTCCATTACACTCCACTGAATCTTGGAAATTGTTGTTGTTCACAACTGCCATGCTTTAGTAACATCTTGGATCAAAGGGATTAATTGTACACCATCTCTAATCCTCTCCTCAGAATCATATTTTGTTGATGGATTCCTGGAGAGAGTTGGGGAAACGGGTACCCAGGCCTGGCGTTCTGTCCCACTCCACACCATGATAGTGGGTGGACAAAGGTGCTGGGGATACTCAGCGGGTGCGGCAGCATCTACGGGGCGAAGGAAATAGGCAACGTTTCGGGCCGAAACCCTTCTTCAGACTCGATACTGTAGCAATGTTACAAAATTTTGGGATTTTAAAAATCAAGTCTGCAATTTATCCCATCAGATAAAGCATAAAAAGTTTAATTTGACACCTAGTTCACTTTCATAGCTTCAGTATTAAAAAAGTTATGGCCATTTTCATACTCAGACATTAGCATCTTGTTCCCTATTGCTTATCCATTGACTTAACTCAAAAGCTGTGATCAAGGACAGTCAAAAGCCCATAACTTTCTTAAAAATTAAGAGAACTGAATGAAATTTTCAGTTATTATAGATTGAAGCATTCTGAAACAAATATGAAACAATCTTACTTGGATGACCTGAAATTAAAGCACATATAATTAGTTACCTAATTGTAGCTAATTACAAAATTCAATTACTAGATCTAAACATCTATCAAATTTCTTAAGAAAAGGTTAACATTTTTAAATAGCCCAAGTGTTCAAATAACATACATTCACACAAGAATTCACAACATAACATGACTTTTAAATCTCATTGTCATGCATTTTTCGGCCAAATGGAAGGAATTTAGTGTTTAATTCCCAGTAAATTAATGGCCATTTAAATCATCTTGCGAGTGGGATTTTGTGGAATGCGATTGTTTGGAACGTTGCAGTGAATTTAAACCCCATATCGGCAGGAAAAACACTGCCGGTTCGTATATTTACATAATCACCTTTTCGCAACGTGAAATTTGGATTAAAGGCATCCTAAGAAGCACGTTTATATGTAAAATAAACAGCTCTCTTTTACCTGTCCCGTACGTGAAATCCGTCCCCGTTGTCGGCGTTGACGGCATTAGAAGATGCTTTTTAATTTACTCCAGCGATTAAATTGTCCAGTGCAGTTTTTTAAAAAAATGAACAAAACCAATGTCAGAGCGATTATTCTTCAGCAGCTAAACAGCCTGCTCAAAATCGATTTAAAGAGTCTGGAGAAAAATTGCATTTTAAATCCGCCCCCCCCTCTCAAAGGCGCCAAAGGCGCGCACACGGCCAGTGACAGAACTGCAGCGCCGCTAAAGGTAAGTTTTGTAACATACCTACTTCAGTTATCAATGAAAGATTTCCCAAGATCACATTATATGCCATCCAAACACACCATTTTCAACTTTAAACTCTGGCAAAGATTCGATTGTACTAGCATAGTTTTAGCTCGAGCAAGTAGGCAGAGGGAGGAGCACAAGTGAGAATGGGGACATCACATATGCTAATTATATCACATATCTAACACTCCTTCCCCTTTCGAATCATAAAAAATAGGTGCAGGGGTAGGCCATTCCTCCCGATCCCTTTAGCCACAAGGGCCACATCTAACTCCCTCTTAAATATAGCCAATGAACTGGCCTCAACTACCTTCTGTGGCAGAGAATTCCACAGACTCACCACTCTCTGTGTGAAAAAAGATCTTCTCATCTTGGTCCTAAAAGACTTCCCCCTTATCCTTAAACTGTGACTCCTTGTTCTGGAGTTCCCCAACATTGGGAACAATCTTCCTGCATCTAGCCTGTCCAACCCCTTAAGAATTTTGTAAGCCTCTATAAGATCCCCCCTCAATCTACTACATTCCAGCGAGTACAAGCCGAGTCTATCCAGTTTTTCTGCATATGGAAGTCCTGCCATCCCAGGAATCAGTCTGGTGAACCTTCTCTGTACTCCCTCTAGGGCAAGAACGTCTTTCCTCAGATTAGGAGGCCAAAACTGTACGCAATACTCCAGGTGTGGCCTCACCAAGACCCTGTACAACTGCAGTAGAACCTCCCTGCTCTTGTACTCAAATCCTTTTGCTATGAATGCCAACATACCATTCGCTTTCTTCACAGCCTGCTGCACCCGCATGCCTACTTTCAATGACTGGTGTACCATGACACCCAGGTCTCGTTGCATCTCCCCTTTTCCTAATCGGCCACCATTCAGATAATAATCTACCCTCCTGTTTTTGCCGCCAAAGTGGATAACCTCACATTTATCCACATTATACTGCATCTGCCATGCATTTGCCCACTCACCCAACCTATCCAAGTCACCTTGCAGCCTCCTAGCATCCTCCTCACAGCTAACACTGCCCCCCAGCTTCGTGTCATCCGCAAACTTGGAGATGTTGCATTCTATTCCCTCATCCAGATCATTAATATATATTGTAAATAGCTGGGGTCCCAGCACCGAGCCTTGGGTACCCCACTAGTCACTGCCTGCCATTCTGAAAATGACCCGTTTATTCCTACTCTTTGCTTCCTGTCTGCCAGCCAGTTCTCTACCCACATCAATACTGAACCCCCAATACCGTATGCTTTAAGTTTGAATGCTAATCTCTTATGTGGGACCTTGTCGAAAGCCTTCTGAAAGTCCAGATATAACACATCCACAGGTTCTCCCTTATCCACTCTACTAGTTACATCCTCAAAAAATTATATAAGATTCGTCAGACATGATTTACCTTTCCAATAGATTTCACCGCTTTCCAAATGTGCTGCTCTCCCATCTTTAATAACTGACTATAGCATTTTCCCCACTACCGATGTTAGACTAATTGGTCTGTAATTCCCCGTTTTCTCTCTCCCTCCCTTTTTAAAGAGTGGGGTTACATTAGCTACCCTCCAATCCTCAGGAACTACTCCAGAATCTATAGAGTTTTGAAAAATTATCACTAATGCATCCACTATTTCTGGGGCTACTTCCTTAAGTACTCTGGGATGCAGACTATCTGGCCCTGGGGATTTACCGGCCTTTAATCCATTCAATTTACCTAACACCACTTCCCGGCTAACCTGGATTTCACTCAGTTCCTCCATCTCATTTGACCCCCGGTCCCCTGCTATTTCTGACAGATTATTTATTTCTTCCCTTGTGAAGACAGAACCAAAGTAGTTATTCAATTGGTCTGCCATGTCCTTGTTCCCCATGATCAATTCACCATTTAACTTGGAGGCAGGTAACACCAATTTCTATTACATACCTAACAAATGGCACGAAAGATCTTTTGAGGGGGAGATGTAACAAGGGTGATAAATAGAGGGAATTGGAGAAAGGACAAGTTAAATAAAAAAGATTCTAGAAATGGACAAATAATTCAATGAAGGATAAAATTACAGAATACAAAGACTTTCATATTTTCCACCTCAATGTTAACATCTAAAATGTGTACCTGTTTAATAAGCATGAAAAGAAAAACTGCTGCAACAAGGTAGGTTTTACATTGTATTTATTCTGAAATTACAATTACATCGAGAAGAACTGTTTTCTACAGAAGTTAGTAAAATCCAATGTTTAGCAATAAGGGGAAACCGAATGAAAGTACCTGGGAAAACTATAAATATTTCATAATACTGCCAAGGCAACTGTTAGTGGTCTGCCTTTACTCATTACACCATCAGTTAGTTTCAAAGCTTGCTTTGATTTTTTTTTTTAACTAAAATTTAGTTCTGTCTTAAGTTATTTGTCAGGGAAATCAAGTCAGCCACTTTTCGCAAACATCTCATTTATCTAAGTGTCAAAAATGAAAACACGTTATATTTAAGCATCAAACAGCGCCATTATCTGTATTTTAGCAACTGGAGCTCAGAGCCATGCAATTGTCACTCTAAAGTTTGGGTTTTCATCAGAACTTTCTATTTTAAAGAGCACAAAAGTCACAGTTTCAGATTGCTATTTCCACACAGAACACCCATCGCGATGGAAGTGGGATCGATATTGCATTAGGTGAATGAAAATCATTTAAAGCATTGGTTCAGATAAATTGCTCACCTTTGTAATGCAAAATCAGCAATCCCGGGCAATTAAATTATATTACTTTTATTACTGCAATGCTGACTTTGCATATGAAGCAGGATACCAATGCCAATTTGTCTTTGGAATACCCTGATCTCAATTCTCACACCCAGTCCTGGCATCACTCTAGCATTGCCAGAAGCTCGGAAGAAAGCATTATCCTGCAATAGGCGAAGACCAAGCCACCACCTAACACATGAGTAGATTTGTCTCCTCGCTCACAACTGGGCATCGAATGAAAACCATGTTCAGGTTAATAAAGGCGCACATCACATGGATTCACATTGCATCATTTATTGGACTGAGGTACTGCTGGACACGCTGAAGGAATTCACATTTCAGAATTGCTTGCAAGACAGCAAACAAAGAGGGCAGGATTATCAAAAACAATAGCATCGACGAGAGATCTTGCAGGCAGGAAAATAATTGCTTACCTTGGTCAGGGGATGGGCTGGGAGGGGGGAGGAAAATCAATCGCCACACTATTTAGTACAATACTAGATATATAGAAATATCTTACCAGTTGAATGCACACCAATACTAGAGCAACTTGTTTCAAAATAGTTATGGTTGATATGAGACAGTTTTTGTTTAAACTGACCACAATTGTGCCATGTTCTTGTGATAAAAGTAGAAAAATAACTATCAGTGCTGTAAGGGTGGGATATGAAGATATTCCTTTGTAATTTCCAGCAGTCTTAATACACAATATGCGCTGAATCAGAGCTTCCTGCTACTCACTGCGGTCTGCATAAGTGACCCACACAACAGTTCTCTCACAGAAGAGGGAGAAAAAGGACAAATCATGAATGATTTTTGCATGTTAGGATATTTAAGGCCATTCAAGCAGTGTTCAACAGATTCTGTAATGCTGCCTGCTGCGATTCGTTGAGCGATGCCATGCATTCTGTCCACAGAGTCCCCGAGCCCTGGAAGCAAAAGGGGGGTTTTCAGAAAGAGCACCACACTGTCAGGATAGTAAACATATAACCATATAACAATGACAGCACAGAAACAGGCCATCTCGGCCCTTCTAGTCCGTGCCGAACACTTACTCTCACCTAATCCCATCTACCTGCACTCCATTCTATAACCCTCCATTCCTTTCCCGTCCATATACCTATACAATTTATTTTTAAATGATAAAATCAAACCTGCCTCCACCACTTCCACTGGAAGCTCATTCCACACAGCTACCACTCTCGGAGTAAAGAAGTTCCCCCTCATGTTACCTTTAAACTTTTGTCCCTTAATTAACCATATAACCATATAACAATTACAGCACGGAAACAGGCCCTCTCGACCCTTCCAGTCCGTGCCGACCATTTGTTTTCCCCTAGTCCCATCTACCTGCACTCAGACCATACCCCTCCATTCCCTTCACGTCCATATACCTATCCACTTTACTTTTAAATGTTAAAATCGATCCTGCCTCCACCACTTCTGCTGGAAGCTCATTCCACACAGCCACCACCCTCTGAGTAAAGAAGTTCCCCCTCACGTTACCCCTAAACTTCTGTCCCTTAATTCTCATGTCATGCCCTCTTGTTTGAATCTTCCCTACCCTCAATGGGAAAAGCTTATCCACGTCAACTCTGTCTATCCCTCTTATCATTTTAAAGACCTCTATCAAGTCCCCCCTTAACCTTCTGCGCTCCAAAGAATAAAGACCTATCTTGTTCAACCTTTCTCTGTAACTTAGGTGCTGAAACCCAGGCAACATTCTAGTAAATCTCCTCTGTACTCTCTCTATTTTTTTTTGTATCATATAAGGGCTGCTCTCAAAATGTAAACAAACCATTTGCGATGTCATTACAGCATGCAATGAAATACAGAAGACATGACAAACTAGTTACGAAGATGTTGGTAGTTTCAGTCATGTCACATACTTTCGAAGAGACATCTCAAATGCAAAATGTTGCACACCTGGTACAACACCTCAGTAAGCTGACCCTATACACACAGGAAGAATTTCACCAACTCTTCCAAAGAACAGGCCATACAATTCCATAATATGTCAGTGACAACCCTTTCAGGTGTTCAAGGTCACATTACAGGCAATGAGTAGCCAGTGATGTAATGTCATAAATTTAGCACGGTCCCCTCTCATCAATGTGCACACAAGCAGATTGCATCTCTGATAAGTGAGTAAGGCCCATTATATTAAATACTTGCTCATTATTGCACCATGGGATCTTCTGTTCCCTTGAGCAGAGATTTATTTTAACATCTCTCATGAAATAGTGCACCTCTGACCATGTAGCACTCCCTCGGTACCTCATTGCTATATCAGCCTGAATTTGTGCTCAAGTCACTTGAATGGGATTTGAATTCACAGAATTTCTTACACATAAAAGTGAGATACAATGAAACATCCACAATAGGCAGTCCCTCAGTCAATAATCTCATCCAACTTGCTCATCATCACCTCCAAAACCTCCTCCACCCCCGATTTGTTCTGACGTACATACCTGTACTTGTCGGATTACGTTGGCCAATCTTTTGCTACAGGCATCTTCACTCTTTATTGCTTCATTAGCAAGACCCTCAGCAATGATAGCAAACACTCGAGGAAGACTGGAATTATTAGGGCCAAGCACAATTGGATTGTTACTGTGGAAGGGAAATAAAAATCAATTACTTTACTCGTGAAATCACAGGATATTTAAACTTGGGCATGTTGACAATTTTTACTTCAAAAATTAGAAAAATCAAGCTACAAGATCCCAATAACTTTTCATAATCTCCAGCTTCTTCCATTTCTGCCCTCTTACACATCGGATGGGTGTGTATTTCCTATTCTATCTACCTTTTGCCATCCCTTCATTTCCTCACTGAAGCCTCTCCTTAAAACTTGCGTAACCAAATTTTTGTCAGTTGTCCCAAGATCTTCTATTGCTCAGTACCAAATTTTGTTTAGGGCATTCTATTAAAGGCAGATTTGCTTTTCTGTCTACCTTGCACATTACTTTCAGGGCATCCCACAGCTCTTTACTGTCAACTAAGTATTTTTTAAAGCATAGACATTGTAAAAAAGGAAAAGCGGTAGCCAATTTACACACAGCAAAAATAACGCTGATCGTTTTCAGTGATGCTAGTTGACCAGGATAATTGCTCCTCAAAACAGTGCCACCAATGCCTTGTTAGGCTACATTTGGACTATTGTGTGCAATTCAGATTGCCACAGAAGATGACCAGGAGGTTGCCCAATTTAGAGCATATTAGTTGTACAAAGTGACTGAATAAACGTTGATGGTTCTCCCAAGAGTGGAGGAGGCCGATGAGCGATCTGACAGAATATAAAACAGGAGGCTCAGATGGAATAAATAGAATCTATTTCCCAGAATCGAAATGTCAAATGCAAAAGCGCATAAACTTAGGGTGAAGGAGGCGGGTTTAAAGCAATTGTGTGAGGCAAGTTCTTGTATAAAACACCACAGTATGTGGTGCCTTGAATGCAGATATGATAGCAAAGTTTAAAAGCCATTTTGACATAAACAGGCTGGAAATGAAATTATATGGATCGTTTGTAGGGATTAGTTTAATTTGGCATCAGGGACAGCGCAGCGAATGTGGGCCAAAGGGTCTGTTAATGTGCTGTACTCTCCTATTTTGCCATCTTGGCCCGGCACTCAATAGTGGACTAGAATGACAACTAAGATTTTTGTGGTTTTAAGTCTTTGGAATGCAATTTAAGAAGCACAACTTAGGCTCAAAAGTACAACCAAATTAGCTCAATAAAGACAGTATAAAATGTATGCTGTCGAAGCCTTGCGTGTCTTGGATTTTGTTGGACACTTGCTAATAAGAGGAACGTGACTACACAGATGCTCCAGACAACTTGGTCACCCAGTACTGCAGCATCATCTAAAGGCATGCATGAGCATTACAAGTATTGAGGCCACAAACTGCACTGCAGACAGAAAACGTGCTATTAGCACCCGTCACACATTATCCCTGCTCTTCCAGGTACCTTGGCTAACCAGCAGGTTGCATTGACTGCTGGCCACTGTCAAATATCTATTACAAACATGCCAGTCAGCATATTTGCCAATCGGTACCAGCAATGGAGACCACAAAACAACTGGAATGTGATAAAAACCCACTAATGTTGTTGAAAGAAAAAAATGTTTCCCTATTGACTCCAGTCCCAACAACATAGGAAAGATGTCACAGAGCTGGAAAGAGTGCAGGAAAGCTTGAACCCAAGAGTGGTGGGTTATGCCCCCGTCCCACTTAGGAAACCTGAATGGAAACCTCTGGAGACTTTGCGCCCCACCCAAGGTTTCCGTGCGGTTCCCGGAGGTTTCTGTCAGTCTCCCTAATGGTCGAAAGTGGTTTCCGCTTCTTCTATGTTCCGGCGATTACAAATCGGTGATTTTTTAGTCGAAGCCGGTTGCGATGCTAGTTGAAGGTGGTTGCCGGAGGTTGCAGGTAGTGGAAGGTAAGACCTCCCTGGTGGAATAAAACTGGGTGAAAAAAAGGTCACTACTGGTTTTTAGTTGCAGCCGGTTTTGAATTTTTTGAAATAATTGCCGGAACATAGAAGAACATAAAACCTACATGGTCACGGGGAGAACGTACAAACTCCATACAAACAGCACCCGTAATTGGGATCAAACCCGGGTCTCCGATGCTACAAGCACTGGAAGGCAGCAACTGTACCAATGTGTCACTGTGCCTTCCCAGAAACTCACTTCCAGGTTTTATCCCATATACCAAAAAATGTGCTGGGTTTCAAGTTAATTGGTCACTAAGTTTCACCATGTGTAGTGGGGGGGGTGGGAGGGGATTCAGTGATGGAGATGCAAGAGGGAAAATGGGAGAGCTTGATGCCCAGCGCAGACATAGTGGGTTGAATGCAGTACAACCCTGATTATTTTCCTCAGTACCCTTCGCCCCAATGGCATTTAAACCTCTTCAGGATACTTCACCAGTTTGCGAATTATAATTATCCTTGTGACAAGACAAAGAACTTGCCTTTCAATAAGATCACACAAATAATTGAACGTGTGGACTGCTTCTTCTTTGTCTTCGTGCAGTGGAAGCCACGAGAGCCAGTGAGGTAAAATCTCATTGACATTTACACACTCTGGTCGACACTTCATGACTTTCCCTACAGCAGATATACAGTTTTCCGTTGCATTAATATTTTCTTTGGTTTTGGACCCTTCCATCTGGATAACTCCAACCAGGAGTGGGATTGCCTCTGTTGGGGGAAGAGAAATTAACATTAATTATCCTGATTAATGTTAGCTTTCCCCAAAACCTACAAGACGTAGACAGATGATTTAATTTAATCTTAAATCTATGATGCACGCAAACACATTACCTCAAGGAGTAACTCAGCGGGTCGTGCAGCACCCGTGGAGGGAATGGGCAGACGACATTTTGAGTTACGACCCTTCTTCTTCAGATTGAATTAGTCTGAAGCAGGGTTCGGACCCTAAATGTTGCCTGTCAGTTTCCTCCACAGATGCTGCCTGATCTGCTGAGTTACCATGGCACGTGCCTCGAGAGACCCAGGTTCCATCGCAACCTCTGGTGCTGCCTGTGTGTTCTTCCTCACTGGCAGCATGGGTTTCCCCAGGTAAATTTAGTTTAGTTTAGAGATGCATTGAGGATGTGAGAGTTAGTGTTGGTGTGAGTACTGTGTTTTACTCAGTTGTCTCTCCAGCCATCCTCTAGCTGCCAACAGCATTCCCAGCACTGCCCACCTGTCCATAGTTCGCCTGTTCGCAGTGCGGACTGAAGCTTGAACCAGACAGAGTTCCCCTATTGATGAGTTTGCTCAACAGAGGTCTAAACTCTAAACATCTATGTGGCAATTAGACTCAATGATTACTCAATCGGTAACCAATAACAACATTAATACAAGCACTCTGATGAAGTTCTGCAAAACCAAAGTTTAACAGAAGAATATGATATAGCAAACACTTGCTTTGTTATCCAGTAATACAGTATACATATACAAAACATACCAATAACAGCAATTCCACCTCCACGCTACACTTATCTGTAATATTTCCATTGCGTCTAGGGAGTTTTCCCCACAGTATACAGCACAGACAAGTTTCTAGTGCTGTCTGCGTTGTGTTGTCCATTAATACTAAAAGATGCATGGAGCCCTCTGCAATTCCATCTATGCTTTAACAAAACAGTTTGTGGCAACATTCAACAAGGCCAAACGCATGAATCAAGAAAGTAAAAGTTTGATTGGAAAACCTTAATCTAAATAGCTTCAGCCACTGAATGCACTGGGGAGTGGATGGCGTGTGTGCGTGCGCGTGTGTGTGTGTGTGTGTGTGTGTGTGTGTGTGTGTGTGTGTGTGTGTGTGTGTGTGTGTGTGTGTGTGTGTGTGTGTGTGTGTGTGCGTGGCGCACAGGGGAAGCACATCAAGATTGGTTGCAGTGTTTAAAGATTTATGCCATATAAACTAAGAACTTTTCAGTTACAATGTCAGCTAGGTTTTGTTCAAATCTGTTTTTATATAGTGCCATCTTTTAAGATACGCTCCCTTTCCTGTACACTACAGAAATATTTACGCATGTGTAAAAATCAAACGGAAAAGTTTACAGAGAAGCATCAATAATAAATGGATTCTAGTTTGTAAAGCTTTTTGAAACAAGGTTGTCAATGGCTTTCTGTAGTCAGAATCTATCTTTTGTCAGACAGTCATCGTAACACCGTTATGGAATCAGCTCAATCCACTGCTCATATAAAACGGCCATAAATGAAGCTTGGAAACGGGCTACTACAGTTCAGCTATCAAGTTGATGAACCCTACTCAAAGGCACAAGCAAATATGTGATAGAAAGTACTTGTAACAAACAGATGTGGATTAACTGGAATGTCCGTAAATTAAGAGTCCAGCTGATTTATCAATGCTAAGTCACCGCACCTTCCTGCAGTTATGACATCATGTCATTATATGCTGAAAAAATGGTGCAACGCTAAAAACAACTTTTGCATTGTCAGGCCTCTGCCTTAACCCCACTCAGTCTCTGCAATGGAGCGATCAGAATTACAGATGCTGGAAGCTTAAACAAAAAGCGAGCTGCAGGAGGAACTCAGGTCAGGCAGCAGTTGTGGAGAGAAATGGGCAGATGTTTCGGGACGAGAGGGGTGTCAGGGATTATGGGGCAAAGGCAGGAGAATGGGGCTGAGAAGGAAAGATAGATCAGCCGTGATTGCATGGTCGGAGTGGACGAGCTAAATGGCCCAATTCTGCTCCCAGAACTTAAGTTATGAGACCCTTTGTGTGGGCAGAAAGGTCTTGACGGAAACATCGACTGTCCATTTTCCTTCACAAATTTTGCCCGACGTGGTGAGTTCTTTCAGCACCTCGTTTGATTTTCTAGTCTATTTGTTCAGACAAATAAAAGCCAATCTATTACCTACCAGTACAGAACGGCCTGTAATTCTCACCACCAAACTGAGCCATAACACCGATCCCATAGGCCGCTGCTTGTCGGACCTCAGGACTGTTGTCGCAGACGTATTGCAACATGGGCCGAAGGAAATACTCTGCATACTTAAAGGATGTAGGGCTGCAATGTTCAATTACGTCATCAAAGATGCACAGGCCCCACTGCTTATCTGCCCATGGCCTGTGTGGACACTGCAGAAACAAAAAATACTCATCAGCAAAACAAAAACATTGGGGAAAAATGGAGCCAGCCGTGAATCTTTCTTTTGTTGTACACTTACAATTAGATTAACTATGAGAGGGAGGATCTGTTCAAACCACGGCAGCACCTTTTCTCTATAACAGCTGAACATTGAGTGCAAGACGTCCGAAATTTTAGTCAAGATGTAAACATCACTGTCATCCTGTAACCAAACAAATATTTGCATAACGCACTCAAATTTGAATTAGTCAAAATTCATTTAGAATTTACTGCGGGTAGTTAAATACAAAAGACCTTCAGTAATCTTTTCCGCAAGAAAATTAACTTGTCACAATAATAACTACTGCAGATAAGTTTAAGATCATTTAATAAACTATAATCACTAAATTAATTTACTTCATCTTGTAAGTTTTCTTCCACTTGTTCATCATAGTCTTCATCTTGTCTCTTTGCTGAGGTTAAAAGATAAACATCACCCAATTAAATTCAACACAAATCTACAACTACAAGTTTGCATATGAACAGAAAAATGAGATGGCAAGTTAGAGGTTACAACGATAGAAACATTGGTTTGGTTTCTGCAAGAGATTGCCTTGAAGTTTCCTAAAGATGCAACACATTTATACCTTGTCTCAATTCTTGATTTTTGAAGTGTTCCTCTAATTTCCCCTTCATAATATTGCCCAGTTCCTCAAGATGTTCTTTGTTTAAGCAGCCTTCACCCATCAACTCTATGCACTAAAGAACAAAGGAGAAAAATGCAAGGACAACATTAATAAGGTCACAGTGCTGAAGACAGATTTGAAATGGAGAGCATAAGATATTAACATGCAAGAAAGGCAAGAAGGGTGATTCTACATTGAATATTGCAAATGATTGTGCATTTTGATCATGCCATCAACAGATCATTGGAAATATCTCAATTTCAGTTAAATTCACTTCAGTGTTTAACTAAGTAGGTTAAGTAAAGTTATTTTTTCTATACCTGAAGCAGCCTGATGTCAATGTCCGGACATCACATTTGCTGCATTGCCTTCCATTCCAGTCTGGGGCCAATACATCTCATTGTATTGCTCCGTGCAGATGTATTTGCAACAGTGCATTTGCCATTTAAATACATCAGCATCCTTTTATCATGGTGAGGGATTATTTGGATTAAGCAAAGCCAGTTTAAAAAGCATTAAGCTTTTCATTGGTGTGATCAAACTGACGATGGATTCACGACCTGAAAGCTTTCTAAATGCAGAATGGACATTTGTTTACACATACCGAAGAATGGCAAGTACAGCACCAAAGCTTGTTAATTCAGGAAAATATCTGGTCCCTTGGAGAAGGAAATTGACCTGATCTCTGCTTGACTTCAAAAGCAGGCAATTGCTAAAGAAGAAATTCCTCCCTGCTTAATGTTTTAGGTTTTGCACCAAATGTCATTCCGTGTAGTCTGCTCAACATTTTGCCTACTTCAGAATGAAGTGTCTTATGATTCAAAAAAACCTTAAAGACTTGATCTAAAATAACGTAGATCATGATATAGCAGGATTCAAAAAGATCTGAATTTCCATAGTGCCTTTCATGACCCTTTCAGCATGCGCAAGGAGTTTCAGTGGAACAAGTAATTACGAAATATGGTCACTGGTGCAAAATATGAAACATAACCATTATTTTGCCTATGGCAAGTTCCCTCGGGCAAATTAGCAAACACCGTAAACTCCATATTTTTTACATTTTCATTGAGAACTAAATATTGCTCGGATAAATCCCCTGGTTTTCCAAATAGGACCTTGGGATTTTTGTCACGTCCCCCGAGAGTCAACAGGGCCTCATTTCCAAGTCTCATTTGGAAGATATCACCTTCTACCATGAGGATGTCTCTCAATACTGCAATGAACTGCAGATGTTTGTACTCTTAAGTTGGGAGCCAAAGGTAAACCTACTAGAATCAAATGGGCAGCACAGTTCGCTCACAGTTATAGAGAACCAGGTTTAATCCTAAAATCCAGTGTTGCATATGTTCAATTTACATGTTGTCCGTGACCACGTGGGTTTCTTGCAGTAGGGTTTAATAGGTTAATTGGCCACTGTAAATTGTTCTTGTGAATGGTAGACTCGGGGTTAGATGGCGAGAATGTGCAGGAGCATAAAAGAACATGATTTGAGGAAGTGAATGGCTGATGATAAGTGCAGACTGGAGGACCTACGGAATTGTTACCATGCTGAATGAAACTATTGGAAATGACACACAACCTATTTAGCCACGTTAGCAATACCAGCAAATTCTATGGGATAGGAAGCACCTAGCAGCAAATAAATATTCTTTGCACCATAACAAAAAAACATGAATGACAATGTTTTCCATATTTGGCATAAAAGATTACCTTTGCAAAAGAATGCATAATTTCAGAAAGAACATCAGAATCTGGCTCCGTACCAATTCCTTTGATGAGAGAATCACACATAAAATGCCACATTTGTGTCACGTACTCGGGTCCTTGGACCCGGGCACATTCCAGCAGCAGAGGCATCGATTCAGCAGCAGCAACACGAACACGTTTCTCTGTTAAGGAGGACTCAAGAGTATTTTGAAAGAATATTCACAGAGTAATTACAGCATGAAAGGAGACCACAAGGGCCTGAGCTTACGCCAGTTCTGTGCCACAGGATACCAGCTGGACCTACTCCCTGTTCTATCCCCGAGCACACCCCCCCCCCACACACAACTCCCCTCCCACCATCTATTTATTTTCAGATATAAAACGTTGAATAGTACGGCACAAGAACAGGCCCTTCAGCCCACAATGTTGATGGGGAACAAGATGCCAAGTTAAACTAATCTCCCATGCCTGCATACAACCGATATCCCTCTATCCCCATACATATTTCTATGCCTATTCAAAAGGCTCTTAAATGTGGCACTATTAAAACTTCCTCCACAATCACCCTGGCAGTGCACCACCACCCTCAGTGTAAGACAAAATTTCCCCACATATCTTTAAACCATTCCCCTCTCATCTTAAAGCTGTGCCATCTAGTATTTGATAGTTACCCAGTTCCCTTTTGAAAGCTGCAATTGAATCTTATTCCACTACTCTGCCTAGAGGTCCAGAGCCAACAGTCTTTGTGAACTATTATGCCTCCTTTCACTTTGGCTCTTGCCATCCACCTTCCCTTCATGCCCCCGTTTTCCCAATTCCTTTCAGGAATGGGAACAGTTTCCCTTTATCGATCACTAAAAACATTGTTATTAAATACCACTCTGATCACTTGCGAGAACACCCCACCGTTTCTAATCATCCACACAATGAATGTGCCCTCATCCCTGGAACATTTTTTGTCAATCCCTGCTTTATCCTCTCCATAGCTTTCATGTCTTCCCTACAGTGCAGTGTCCAGAACCAGCCTCTGATACATATAAACCTGCTTTAAAGACCCCCCTTTAGGCATTTTTATACCTAATGGTACAAATATAAAGTCACTGGAGAAAGTCAGTAAGCTCATCAGCACCATTCATTACAAATATCATCCTAATATTTTATGGTCTAGTAGCGTAACTGCTCCACAGCTGCTCACCCTCGTACTTGGAGATGGAGTCGGAAGACCTCATTCCCTCTTCAGAGATTCAGATCCCAACTACCTCTCGGTGCAGAAGCTGTTCCTCACTTTCATTCCCATGCTGTGGAATAGTTTACAAAAAGTACGTACAAGAAAGAAAGGATATCATCGTGAAAGTAAAATTTAAGGAGCGGCACCATCAGTTTCACCACTTGTTCAGTGTACTCAGCAAAGCCTTCCTTCAACTCCTTTGCATAGCAGACCTAGGGATACACATTGCAATATGCCAATGGTTAATCTTTGAAAGAATAATCACTGTACAACATATATATTTTAATTACAGGATCTGTACTGACTATTTTAAAGACAATTTATAATGGTACGTGGCAGAACATTGTGGGATTGGAAAACTCATCTACAGCAAAAATGACCTTGTGAGTATGATTGCTGAAAGATACAATGGTACCCAACCATTTGACGACATAGTATAGGTGCAGATAGGTTGACTATTCACCTTCCATTAAAAGACATCATGCGATACGAAACGATAGGACTTTATTTATCCCAGGAGGGAAATTGGTCTGCCAACAGTCATAAAACACAAGACACATGAAACACAACATTAAAGTGACGAGTGGAAAGTCCAGGATTGGGGTTGTGCAAAGATTGGGGAGGGTGTGGGGAGGGAAAGGGTAGTCACTCTTCCCCACGACAGAAGGGGGAGGAATTATACAGTTTGATAGCCACATGGAAAAAGGGTTTCCTGTGACGTTCTATGCTGCATCTTGGTGAACCAGTCTGTTGCTGAATATTCTGAAGGAACTCATGAGATACAATCCACTGGGAGGCGCTAGCAATAGCTGCCTCGCCAAGTCTGTCTGTCCCTTCCTTCTTGGTTTGATAGTATGTGTTAAATGTATGTTTTAGTGTTCTTTAGCTTGTTTTATGTGGGGGAGGGGGTGGGGAAACTTTTTTAAATCTCTTACCTCGACGGAGATGCTATTTTTTTTTACATATCGTATCTCCGTCCGCATTGTGGCCTAACATCGAGGAGATGGCGGCCTCTGCTGGAGGCCGACTTCCGGAGCTCCAACCGCGGGAGCCTGCGGACTTTAACATCGTGGAGCTCGCGGTCTCTGGTTAGAGACCGACTTTGGGAGCTCCAAGTCGCAGGACCTTCGACCTCCGGCTGCGGGAGCTTCGATCGCCCCGACTGCGGATGGTTCATCTGCCCCGACCGCGGGAGAATAAGGAAGAAGATTAGATTTTATTGCCTTCCATCACAACGAGGAACGCGGGGAATTGGATGTGGTGGATGTTAATGTTACCTTTTGTGTAGTTGTGTGTCTTGTTGCTTTTTTTTAGTATGGCTGTATGACAAATCAAATTTCACTGTACCTTGATTGGTACATTTGACAATAAATTGACCTTGAAACCTCGAGCATGTAAAATAGTAGGAATTAGTCTAAAGAAGGGCCTCGACCCGAAACGTCACCCATTACTTCTCTCCAGAGATGCTGCCTGTCCCGCTGAGTTACTCCAGCATTTTGTGTCTAACTTCTTTGCAAAATAGTTATCATTGAATTCAATTATACTTTTTGCATTAGCCAATACAGTGGGATAAACCATATCAATTAAGTTTAGTGTCCACCTTCTATCTTCCTTGCCAGAATGCGTGAAATCTGGATTTTTCATTCAGCAATGCAGCCCGAGTTTAATGAACACTATATGTTTTAAGAATAAAGAATCTGGGTTAACTTTAACAAGAATTCTACATTCTACTCATGTTTGGCTTAATGTCCAAGATTATGCAGGATTTTAAAGTTATTTTTTCTTTGTTGGAATGGCCAGCATTTAATGTCCAAACCCAACTGCCTTGCAAAAGTGGTGGCAAGCAATGTCCTTGAAGCGATGCTATGCTTCGGGCGACCAAACTCCCAATGGGAGGGAATTTGTAACAATAAAAGAAAGGCAACCTATTTTTAAATCAGGGTGGCGCAGAGTTTGGAGAGCAACCTGCAGGAACTGGTATCCCATTGCACCTTATGCCTCGTCCTACTTGGCAGGGAGGTTTGGGGGCTGAAGGTGCTGAAGACATGGACCAGCAATGCCTTTTGTGGGTTGGATACACGCTGCACTATTCGCTAAGGAAGAGTCACACTGGTGAATGGTGCACCAATCAAGCAGGCTGCTTTGTCACGGACGGTGTTGAACTTTGAGTTTTGCTGGAGCTGCACTCATCCAGGCCCCTGGAGATTTCCTCCACACCGCTGATGTGCCTTATGGATAGAATAAAAGGTTTACGAGGGGGACCCACGATGTGTCACTTGCTGCAGGAAACTCAGCCTCTGACAGGTTCTGGAAACCACAGTATTTACATAAATGTATTCATATGTGATTAATTATATACCATACTTAACCAGAAAACTTTTGTTTTGAAATAATGAGCACAACTAATCAAGAACGGTATTAATGAGTTAAAATAGCCCTTACCAACATTTGACAGGCTGTTGCTTTCTCCTCCAACCCTGCAGTTTTTATTCCAAAACTTTGCTGATCCCCAAGGTTTACAAACTCCCAGCCATCATCCTCACTCATGTTTTCCATATCTTGTGCTAATAAAAGTTGAACACTATAAAGCTTGCATAATAACAACTTGCTCGTGAGTTTGCAATGTGCATATTAATTTAATTTATGTCATTCAAATACAAAGTGACGAATAAACGGGGGAAAAAAGCAGAGGACAACCATGCAATTTTAAAAATACTGCCAGACTGGCTGCACATCTTTTGTCACGATTTCAATGTATCAGAACATAAAAGTAAGCTAAATGACTGTCTGACAATTCTAGGTTGTTTTATAAAAAAGTGTATTCTAGTTCACCTGAGAATACACCCAAAACACCGCAGCAAATGAATACTTCTGACTTGTCATTGTTGTAACGTGGAAATTAAATAAATAAATCTCCTTTTGATAAGAGGTTTAAGTCACCAGAGTAGACTCACAATCTTCTTCAAATACTGGTGTGACAGCTTTATACAACTGCCTGGGCAGGGAGGTGTTGGTTTAACAACTCATCAGAATGGCAATTGCCACACAGAATTCCCGTGCATTGTATCCACAAATGGTACAGTTGATTTCAATTTATACATCCATTTAATTTGCAAACTGAAGACACCAAAGAACCAGTGGCAAAACCCAACTTTGCTTCTTTTGTAAAGACATGGGTTTCTTCAGTTGATGTGACCGTTATTCCATAACAGAAATGATTCACAATTATGCAACTACTCATCAATCTACAGCTTTTGAAGCATCTATCTTGACCCATGAACATTGCAGTTGTCACCCCAGTCTGTGCTTTGATGACTGATCATCATTGGCTCTTTGGAATTTGTTCCCAATTGTCAATTTGGTTTGTGAAAAACACCTTGCCCTCAAAATGTTGGTGTGTCCTGTACGGTAAAGTATATTTTCCCAGAGCATCAGAGAGAGGGGTGATTTGATAGAGGTATATAAAATACAATGAGGACAGAAATACAATGAATGAACACTGAATTGTTTCCCTGGGAGGAGGGTCTGGAACGAGTGCATAGATCTAAGATGAGAGGGGAATATTTAAAGGGGAGCTTTTTCTCTTCTAGAGAGTGGTGCATATATGGAAGCTACCGGATAAAGTGTTTAAGGTAGGTTCAATTACAACATTTAAGAGACATTTGGACAGTACATGGATAGGAAAGGTTTAGAGGGATCTGGACTCTACTAATTTGAACAAAGCTCAAAATATATCTGTTTGGAATGGTAGAAAACATGGAAAGGTGGCATTCATACTTACTGTCCAGGAGGGCTACCTCAGGCTTAATTGAAGCAGTCTTCATCAATGGACCCATAACAACAGGAAGATACTGTTGAAACTCTTTACCAAGAATCTTGCACATTCTTGCCCATGCAGAGATCATGTAAGAAATCTGGAAGCAGAAAATAGACTTTGAGTTTCAAATCTCGTTTCCCTCACCATTCATCATATCAGACCAACAACCGACTCAAATATACACACCGACATCTAAACCCAATATTTTCGTATCATTGCAGATTTTAAAAAGGTAAGAATGTTAGTGGTTTAATTAAGAATGAATAGTTTACTACAAGAAAACATTATTTGTTTCTGTGCATAAATCTCAGCAAGATGTTTCCTGATTAAAAGATAAATGCACATTTGTTTTATTTATAGAACAGTGCAACACACGCCATTTGGCCCACAATATCTGTGCCAAACGTGATGCCGTTGTTTAGCCTTAGTTTAGTTTATTGCCTTCATTGGTCAGGACATTGATTATACGAGTCAGGAAGTCATGTTGCAGCTTTAAAGGACTTTTGGAATATTGCAAGCAGCTTTGGTCACCACATTACAAGGAGGTCGTGGAGGCTTGAGAGGGAATAGAATAGGTTTACCAAAACGCTGCATGGATTAGCTAGAAGGGATGATTAAACAACCCTTAGTTCATTTTCTCTGGAGCGGAAGGGAGGCTTGAGACGTATACAAAATAATGACAAATTAGAGAGTCAGAACCCTCAGCAGGTCAGGCAGCATCTCTGAGAAAAAGATTGGGTGATGTTTCGGGTCGGGACCCTTCTTCAGAATGGGGAACCCATTCCCCATTCCCTATTCTGGAAATGTCAAAGATGCGAGAGCATACCTTTAAGGTGAGAGGGGCAAAAATTAAAGGAGATGTGCAGGGCAAATTCTTTTTTTTTTTTTTTACACAGAGAGTGTCAGGTGTCTGAAACACGCTGCCAGGGGTCGTGGTGCAGGCAGATACGATAGTAGCAATCAAGAGGTTTTTAAATTGGCACATAGATATGCAGGGAATAGAGGAATATGGAACATGTGCATGCAGAAGAGATTAGATAACTTGGAATCATGTTCAGCATGAATATCGTGGGCCGAAGGGCAAAATACTGTGATTTATCGTTCTTCATTCTATTACACATTAGCAGGGTCATATCTAAAAATTATAGTTTGCTCTTTCCATTTTTAAAATGCCTTTAGGAAAGGACTCAAATATGTTTAAGGAACACAGATGACTCCACCATGCATGCCAGCATTCTTCACTAGCACCATCTAGCGAACCAAACACCTCATCTATTCAGCTAATATGAAACTTCCATACTCATCAACCTGCTTCTGAGGGTCTGACAGAACACATAAATGGAAATAGTTTTCACTTTTGGGGATGGTAGTTCAGTACTTTGGTATCCAGAGGACTGAGATACAAGATAAGAAAAATATTCAGGTCACCGAGGAAGGCATTTTTACTTTGCAGGCAGTTGTTGCTTTATGAACACACTGCCCAAAGTGCAAAGGTGGCAGATTCCAAAAGCATTTTTGAAATACTTTCTAGGTGATGCGAACAAAATTTGAAGGAATTGGAAAATTCTTTTAAAGCGCCACCAAGACACAATGGGGCAGAGAGTCATTTGCGGCAGTATTGTTTGTATCAACAACTTAAGAGAAAGATAGCTTCTTCCATTCACCAAGGCTCACCACTCCAAAGATGGCACACCTCGGCCCAGTGCGACTCAAGTTGAACCTTTAAAACAAAAATATCCAGCTCTTTTTCCCCCAAAAAAGAAATGGAAGAACATATTCTGCCCCAAGTGTTTAAGAAGGAACTGCAGATGCTGGAAAATCAAAGGTAGACAAAAGTGCTGTTCACGCCAAAACGTTGCCCATTTCCTTCGCTCCATAGATGCTGCTGCACCCTACAGACTTCCCTGTGCATAGACTTCCCTTTCCCCACTTTTAACTTTTTGAGGATCACTGATTTTAATGGTTATTGTGGTCGTGCTCCAAACCAGCTGTGCCCCTTAAATTATAAACATCCACAGGACGACCTTCATCTTCCTTTAAAAAGCTCTCAAAACCTACCTTGTTGCCCAAATGCTCAGTCACATGCCCCAAATTGTCATGTCAACAATGCGTGAAGAACCTCAAAAGGAAATAGTTTACACTTTTACAGAATCCGCCAATGTTGATAGGGTGTCCCAGAGCACTTTAGTCACTTTTGAAGTGCACTTGTTGCAATAATTAAAAAAAGGTACCCAATTTGTTAACAGTGAACACCCCTCCCACAATAAAGTGATAATGACATGATATTAACAGGCATTATATGGAAATGTTAGATACCTGCTCTTTTTAAAAAATATGCCATATAACAGTAGACAGGACCTCAATTTAATATCACACCTAAAAGACAGTAACGCTGATATTGCCTACTTCCCTCAGCACTGCACCAAATCATCTGTACTTCTAAACAAGTCTCTGGAGTGGATATTGAACAGTCAGCCTTTGAAACCAGAAATTGGACTGGAAATCAAACTGTAGAGTGCTTTGCAGTTCCACAGATGATATATAAGCACAATTTCCCGTTGCCTTAGTTGCACAAGTCAACATACCTGTGGGTCGTCATCCTCCAATTCACTGGAATCAGTCTGGGTCTTTAGAAGCAGCTGCATCACATCCGAGGCATCTTGCATAAACTGCAAAGCGCACAGAAGTTAATGGACTGGACACCACTATTAACCCAGAAATGCTCTGGAAGTTTTAATAGATCGTATTACCTTATCTTTCCCGACAGCAAGGCCTATTAAACTGATGCACTCAATTGTTTTTCCCCTCAGGAGTCGGAGCTCCTTCTGTATTCCATTTTCCACAATGTGCTTCAATGATGGCATAAACAGGTCATAGTATGGTACAAACTTCTCCTCTGCAGTGTCTGCTACAGAGGCAATGGAGGTAACGACCTGCTCCAACACCAGCTTAGTTCCTTTCTGTATGAGCTACGGCGAGAGTAAAGTATTAATATCATGTGGCTCTTCAAGAGTCTCGAGGCAAGGAAAATAAACAAATCTTTCATGATTTTAGCATTTTTCATTCTGAAGCTATTCGGTTTCTAAACGCTCGTTATTCAAATAAAAAATGTGGCTGATTGATACATTTACTCTGCCTACCAACTTTGACACCAACTCTTATTACATCACACAAAGATCAAGAATTTTCCCAACTCAGCCATGAAACATTTGACTCCAGTATCCATAAACATTTTGTGGAGAGTCTTACATTTTCAGTGTGGAGAAATGAGTACCCTCAGAGGCCTGATGCTCATTTATAATCACAAGCACTTGTCCAGTAGACAAACATTTACTTTTACATACTTCATTAAACCCCTATATCACTTTAACCGTAGCAACTAAATCACCATTCAATCTGGAGTTTTCGCAGTCTATGCTCTGGGAGCCATTCTGCTGATTCTGCCTCAGCATTTTAATGGCTAATTGATTCTTCCTGAGGTACAGTGAGAAAGGGAAGAGTTTTCCAGATGGCGGCTGACTGAAGCATCACATTACTCTTTTCTTGAGGTAATGCCTGTACACATTACTTTTTGTTTTGTGCATTCTGCTCTTCAGAAAATTCTGGTCTCATCTCCTAACTTAGTGTCGTTCTGTAACCTTGGGTGTACAATTCTCTGCTGTGGAAGTAAGCAGTTCCTCAGTCAATGAAAGTAAGCATGGCAGTGAAGAAAGCAAATGGCATGTTGGCTTTTATAACAAGAGGAGCTGAGTATAGGAGCCAAGAGGTCCTTCTGCAGTTGTACTGGGCCCTAGTGAGACCACACCTGGTGTATTGTGTGAAGTTTTCGTCTCCAAATTTGAGGAAGGATATTCTTGCTATTGAGGGAGTGCAGCGTAGGTTCACAAGGTTAATTCCCGGGATGGCGGGACTGTCATATGCTGAGACAATGGAGTGGCTGGGCTTGTACACTCTGGAGTTTAGAAGGATGAGAGGGGATCTTATTGAAACATAAGATTAAGGGCTTGGACATGCCAGAGGCAGGAAACATGTTCCCAATGTCGGGGGAGTCCAGAACTAGGGGGTCACAATTTAAGAATAAGGGCTAATTTAGAATTAGAGTTGAAGAAACATTTTTTCACACAGAGCATTTCAAATCTGTGGAATTCTCTACCTCAGAGGGCGGTGGAGGGCGGTTCTCTGGATACTCTCAAGAGAGAGCTGGATAGGGCTCTTAAAGATGGCAGAGTCAGGAGATATTGGGAGAAGGCAGGAACGGGGTATTGATTGTGGATGATCAGCCATGATCACATTGAATGGCGGTGCTGGCTCGAAGTGCCGAATGGCCTCCTCCTGCACCTATTGCCTATTGTTTATTGACATTTATGTGGTCATGTGACAAAGAACAGTACACTAGCAGCTGCACATTGTACTGCATCTTGAATTTTGGCTCCATTCACATTAATCTCACAAGTAATATAATAAAGACAGTAGTGAGTACATTACAGGTTTAACTCTGGTGACTGATCTTGGATTTCTACCTCTATTTGTTCAGCTGAGATAAACACAATAAAAAGATGAGGTTCCAGTGCAAACATCCATGGTCAAATACACACCTACATTTCATTAACCTCCCTCTTTATCCATACTTCAGTGACAATGCCCTTATTAACATCCAGTTTTAGTGTATGCAACCAGTTCTCATTTGCAGTCAGCAACTAAAAGGTTACTAGAGAATTAAAAGGAAGTTACCTCTTGTAATTTAGCCACCATAATAACGTGCAGATGGTTTACGAGATTATCCAGGTATGGGAGCAACAGCGACTTTGGGCAATCTTCAGTGAAGTTAATAAGAGCAGCAGCAGCGTGAGCTTGAACTCGTGGATTAGCCTGATCTTCCATTGTTTGCAAGAGTGCTGAGATGACCTGTTTGAAACAAAAGAAACACTGACACACCAGACTTGTACAGTGCCCTTTGTGCACTGATTTTGGAAGGATTTCTACATATTCTTGGTTCAAGCAGAATTGGGACAATGTAAACTTTAGAATGAACTAGATAATGGTGTAGCCATTCAGACATGACCTATGCCCGTTTTAGTACCAGCAATTTATTCATTCACGAGGCGCAGAAAACACAGGCAAGGACAGCATTTGTTGTCCTTCCTCAAATGCTCTTGAACAATAGGTTTGTTGGACCCTTGCAGATGCCATTTTTGGGAGTCAACCGTACATTTGTGCATCTAGAAGCACACTTAGACTGCAATGAGCAAGAATGGCATTAAATGATTCAGATGGATCTTTATAAAAATCAGGTCGTTTGATGACAATCTTTACTGGCACTGGCTTTTTATCCGATATTTAATGATCCAATTTGAAATTATACAGATTGCTTGGTGGGACTCGAACAGATGCTACTGATTCAACAGACCATTGTGGGGTTGCTCATTAAATCATCCACTGCTAATCCAATGTAACAACAGCACAGTACCTTTTACATATTAATGTCACAGAAAATATCTTTACAATTGCTAGAAAAACTCAATGGGTCCGGTAGCATCTGTGGAGGGAAATGGGCAGCTGATGTTTTTGATTGAACCCTTCTTAAGTCAGACTGAGGAAGGGTCCTGACCAAAAACATCTGTCCGTTTGTCTACAGATGCTGCCTGACCCTCCGAGTTTCTCCTTTTACACAAGATTCAAACATCGTCCATCTCTCATTCTCTAGTCATAGAGTCATAGCATGTGGAAACAGGTCCTTCGGCTCAACATGCCCCATCTACACTAGCCAGCGTTTGGCCCATATCCCTCTAAATTATCCATGTACCTGTTCAATTGATTTTTAAACGTTAGTCCCTGCCTCAACTACCTCCTCCGGCAGCTGGTTTCAAATATCCATCACTCTTTGCATGAAAATGTTACCCCTAAGATTCCTATAAAATCTTTCCCCCATCACCTTAAACTTATGCCCTCTGGTTCTCGATTCCCCTGCTCTGGGCAAGAGACTGAACATCCACCCGATCTATTCCTCTCATGATTTATATACCTCATGTTTTGTAGTCTCTATAATATCTTAACACTGTCTTATAAACACAACAATTCATAATTGAAAAGATGATGCTTACCTTGTCATGAAACTTTCTCTGGAATGTTGGTGCAAAGTCTGTGGCCATCTGGCCAATGGCATTACATGCTGCATATCTAACTCTTGGGTGCTAAAATGAAATCAAATGCACATTACATTTCAAATCTTGCACATCAGAACTGAAGGTTATAATTTAAAAAAAACACTCTACACTAACCATGTATAAGCAATATATCTGTAAATAATTACCAGGAAAGATTGAAAAGACTAGGCTTGTATTCACTGGAGTTTAGAAGGATGAGGGGGATCTTGTAGAAACATATCAAATTATAAATGGACTGGACAAGCTAGATACAGGGAAAATGTTCCCAATGTTGGGCGAGTCCAGAACCAGGGGCCACAGTCTTAGAATAAAGGAGAGGTCATTTATGACTGAGGCGAGAAAATACTTTTTCACTCAGAGAGTTGTGAATTTATGGAATTCCCTGCCACAGAGGGCAGTGGAGGCCAAGTCACTGGGTGGATTTGAGAGAGAGTTAGATAGAGCTTTAGGGACTAGTGGAGTCAAGGGATATGGGGAGAAGGCAGGCACGGGTTATTGATAGGGGACGATTAGCCATGATCACAATGAATGGCGGTGCTGGCTCGAAGAGCCGAATGGCCTCCTCCTGCACCTATTTTCTATGTTTCTATGTTACCTTGACATCACAACTTTCACCAATTTGCCTATAGTTATAATTGCCAATCCTCACATAACTTTGTCAAAACAGTTGTTTTTTTAAAAAATCTGTATCACACTCCTGAACTAAACTTCGCTACTTAAGTTTAGACTCCGACTAAACAAATCAGCTCTTTAAATCCAACCCACAGATATTTTAACCAAATGCAAACTTTACGTAGAAGCACCTAGAACTATCAGGAGATTCACCCCACGCTTTTGCTGAAGCGATGCAATTGTATTTTGTTTCACTTACTGGATCTTGAAGGAATAGCAAGACAAAATTGACAATTTCTTGAAGGATCCCCTCCATTTGCTGATGGCAGCCTTCACCAATCGCTGATAAGGCCATCAACCCCGCGTGCCTGTACTTCCAGTCAGCTGCAGGGGAACATCAGAACTTGTGTTAATGCTGGAAAACATCCTCAAAGCCCAATTAGGCAAAATAATTGAGACCTGGATGAACAACTGTGGAAAACCATTTAAAATGTTGTTGGAAAAATTACGTTTTATAGTTCATTTTAAGGGAAGAAAGACTGTAGAGATGCAAGGAGAGAACATTATGTCAAATCTGTACAGTGGAAGGTTCAGTTAAAAATGCTGAAACTATAAAAAAAACCATTGAAGTGCTCCTAAGTTACAGCAAGGCAGCCAACTTGTACACCAAATCTCAAACAGTGGAAAAACCAACAAATGGTCAACATGTTTTAAGGATGCTATTTGTAGGATTAACACTGACTGTTCTTTGAATGGCCATTTGGCAAACCCATTTAATAAAATACAACTGAGCAATGCCAATTACAACACAGTCAACTTGCGTACATGCAAAACATCACTTCCAGTAAATGAATTACCCAAGTATTAAATTATAGAATTCAACCAATATACATTAGAAGCTAGATACCAGTAGAACAACCACGTCACGGACAATAATGACTTTCCAAATGTTAATCAGTTTGTGTTATAGCAGCTTCCATAAATTATACAGATAATGTATTCCATACAAGCATGGCATTTTAGGGAGAAAGAACACATTAGGTTTAGGGTAAATACATTTTCAGTAGTCGGTTGATCAAAATGAAGAGATTCAAACAGATTGGTTGAATCTGTTTGAATTAACTCCAGCTTTCTCCAAGGCAATAAGAAAAAGCAGGCATAGAGTAGAAGACTGTTTAAACACCATGTGTATCAGAACTAGCTTATCAAAAGCAGCAGAAAATAGGCCATGTGGTGCCTCTGACCTATTCTGCTAAGGAATGAAATCATGGCAATGGCTGAACTGCCCTCATTTTTTAAGAAACAAAAGCAAAATAAAATGTGATCTGCAAATAAGCATTCAAAATGTCTACATTTCTGCTGCGGGGGGAATGAGTGCGCCTGCAGGTGCTTGGGGCACTCACTAGTCTCGCTAAATGACCATTCGGGTTGTACCACACAACTGTCATGGCCTATGTTTGGGCCAGAGCGCAGGGGATAAAGCTCGACGCTCAGTTGTTGACAACCTTCTGGAGAACTGAGACATACTATGCATGCAAGAGACATTCTTAGCGAAGCAAGACTTGGACAAACTCAATTATTTTAATAATTTTCATGGGGCTGGGGAGTCTACAACTGACCTTGGCATGGGAATAGTCAGAGGTAGGATACCAGTTTCTATATTGGATAAGGGGTTTAGACACTGGAAAAATGTAGGAATTATAAGGATAGCACACCTTTACAGGAAAGGAAAATTTCTATCATTTCAAGAATTAAAAGATATATATGGATTACACCCAAATAACCTGTTCAGGTATTTACAAATTAGAGACTATATCAAGTCAAACATGCAAGACTATAAGAATAGAGAGCCAGGATTATTGGATGAGTGGCTTAACAAGCACCCAAATACAGAAAAATTAATAGCGTACATACAGTGGCTTGCAAAAGTATTCATACCCCTTGAACTTTTCCACATTTTGTCACGTTATAACCACAAACATAAATGTATTTTAATAGGATTTCATGTGATAGACCAACACAAAGTGGCGCATAATTGTGAAGTGGAAGGAAAATGATACATGGTTTTCAAATATTTTTACAAATAAAAAACTGAAAAGTGTGGCGTGCAGAAGTATTCAGCCCCCTTTACTCTGATACCCCTAAATAAAATCCAGTGCAACCAATTGCCTTCAGAAGTCACCTAATTAGTAAATAGAGTCAACTTGTGTGTAATCTAATCTCAGTATAAATACAGCTGTTCTGTGAAGGCTCAGAGGTTTGTTAGAGAACATTAGTGAACAAACAATGTTATTTGGGCATCATGAAGCACAAGGAACACACCAGACAGGTCAGGGATAAAGTTGTGGAGAAGTTTAAAGCAGGGTTAGGTTATAATAAAATATCCCAAGCTTTGAACATCTCACGGAGCACTGTTCAATCCATCATCCGAAAATGGAATGAGTATGGCACAACTGCAAACCTACCAAGACTTGGCCATGCACCTAAACTGACAGGCCGGGCAAGGAGAGCATTTATCAGAGAAGCAGCCAAGAGGCCCATGGTAACTCTGGAGGAGATGCAGAGATCCACAGCTCAGGTGGGAGATTCTGTCCACAGGACAACTATTAGTCGTGCACTCCACAAATCGGGTCTTTATGGAAGAGTGGCAAGAAGAAAGCCATTGTTGAAACAAAGCCATAAGAAGTCCCGTTTGCAGTTTGCCACAAGCCATGTGGGAGACACGGCAAACATGTGGAGGAAGGTGCTCTGGTCTGAAGAGACCAAAATTGAAGTTTTTGGCATAAATGCAAAACGCTATGTGTGGCGGAAAACTAACACTGCACATCACCCTGAACACACCATCCCCACTGTGAAACATGGTGGTGGCAGCATCATGCTGTGGGGATGCTTTTCTTCAGCAGGGACAGGGAAGCTGGTCAGAGTTGATGGGAAGATGGATGGAGCCAATACAAGGCAATCTTGGAAGAAAACCTGTTAAGAGTCTGCAAAAGACTTGAGACTGGGGCGGAGGTTCACCTTCCAGCAGGACAACATCCCTAAATATACAGCCAGCTACAATGGAATGGTTTAGATCAAAGCATATTAATGTGTTAGAATGGCCCAGTCAAAGTCCAGACCTAAATCCAATTGAGAATCTCTGGCAAAACTTGACAATTGCTGTTCACAGACGCTCTTCATCCAATCTGACTGAGCTTGAGCTATTTTGCAAAGAAGAATGGGCAAAAATTTCAGTCTCTAGATGTGCAAAGCTGGTAGAGACATACCCCAAAAGACTTGCAGCTGTAATTGCAGCGAAAGGTGGTTCTACAAAGTATTGACTCAGCGGGGCTGAAGACTTTTGCACGCCACACTTTTCAGTTTTTTATTTGTAATAAAATTTGGAAACCATGTATCATTTTCCTTCCACTTCACAATTATGCACCACTTTGTGTTGGTCTATCACATCAAATCCCAATAAAATTTACGTTTGTGGTTGTAACGTGACAAAACGTGGAAAAGTTCAAGGGGTATGAATACTTTTGCAAGCCACTGTATATAATACTCTTTTGGATAGGGAAGTCCCAACAACAGAATCATACCGACCGATGTGGGAAAATGAAATAGGTCTATCAATAATGAAAGACACTTGGGAAGAAAGTTTACAACGTATACACCAATGCTCATTAAATGCCAGACATACTTTGGTACAATTTAAAGTAATACATAGATTACACTACTCAAAAACAAAATTAAATAGAATTTTTCCTAACGTTTCTTCTATTTGCGACGAATGTCAGAATTTAGAAGCCAACTTAACGCATAGTTTTATAACATGCATAAAACTTAATAGTTATTGGGCTGATATTTTTGGAATCATCTCTGAGGTTCTTAAAACTAAATTGGACCCCGATTTAAAGTTAATAATATTAGGAGTCCCCTGACTCAAGCTTAATATTAACAGTAAGTCAAGAAATTTTCTTGATTACTGTTTGATAATTGGAAAAAAATTAATATTAAAATTCTGGAAGGGAACATTATCCCCCACAATCAAAATGTGGACGGTGGAAATGTCGGCGATGTTGCATTTGGAGAGAATTAGGTTTGTCCTAATGGACAAATATGAACTTTTTGAACAAATATGCTCTCCATTCATTGATTACTTAAAGGGGTAGCTGAGCTCAGCACCGTAACTCAATAAGACCCTGGTGTAGGATTAGATGAAAAAAGTATTGGGATCTGTATACATGTCTCAATAGATATTGTTATATGAAACTGTTCCATTCAATGTAAAGATTCCTTTATTTAATTTTTAATTATATAATAACCGTTTTTATTTTTTTTAATTTTTCTTGTTTATTTTTTCTTTTTTCTTTTTTTTTATTATATAATCATTATTATTTAATCACAACGTCTTGATTATTGATTTATACTTTTACTTTTTTTTTCACTTCCTTACCTTCCCAAAAAAAATCCAAAACAGTAGCATACATAAATTATCCCGTAATATCTATACAACGTTCGTGATAAGTCTGATTTGTATTTGAAGTGCTGTTGTACCTTAGATAATATGCAATGCTTCTAATAAAAATATTAAACAAAAAAGAGGTAGGATACCAGTGGGTGTGGCTATTCTATGGAACAAGAAATATTCTATTCTATGGAACAATAAATGTGATTCGGCTTGATGCTGACTGGTATATTGCAATGTCGCTCACAACGACAAGGAATTTGTTATGCTGAATGCGTATACGCCCTATAAATGCCATCAGAATGAGGACAAATATTTAAATAGGCTTGCTTTCATCTATTCCTTTTTTCAAAACAATAATTATTCTCGTGTATACGTCATTGGGGATATGAATGCAGATATCTCAGACAGCAACTCATTATTTGCCAAACACATGGCTCAGTTCGTCAAGATAATAATAATTTGTCCAGCCAAGTGCTTTTACCTACAGATAGCTATACTTATATTAGTGAGGCCTGGCACACTACATCATGGCTGGACCACTGTATTAGTACAGCTGATGCACATGCCTCATTGGGGTGTATGAACATTTTGTATGGGGCAGCAATGACTGATCATATACCTGTTGCGATGTCAATAAATGTTGAACACCTACCTGTGGTATCCAGAGATAGAAATAGCTTTAACACAGAAAAACTGGACTGGTCAACCCTCACAAAGGAAGACATCCTAGCCTATTATGCCCATATAGATAAATCATTACGCAATATTCATCTACCTAAAGATGTAATCATGTGTAGTAATGTTAATTGTAAGGATATGAAGCATAGGAGAGATATCTGCTCCATGTATAATGATATAGTAAGCACTTTATATGTAGGCAGTAAGCCCTACTGCAAGCATAAACATAAGACGCATAACATCAAGCCTGGCTGGAATAAGTATGTAGCTGAGTATCATGCTGAAGCCCGTGAAGCACTAAGGGGCAGAAAATGCTAGTGGGAGTTGTGTACAGGCCACCTAACCGTAGTAGTGAAGTTGGGGATGGCATCAAACAGGAAATTAGAAATGCGTGCAACAAGGGTAAAAGTTATAATGGGTGACTTCAATCTACATATAGATTGGGTGAATCAAATTGGCTGGGGTGCTGAGGAAGAGGATTTCTTGGAATGTATGCGGGATAGTTTTCTAAACCAACATGCAGAGGAACCAACGAGAGAGCAGGCTATTCTAGACTGGGTATTGAGTAATGAGGAAGGGTTAGTTAGCAGCCTTGTTGTGCGTGCTAATATGGTTGAGTTCTTCATTAGGATGGAGTGTGACATTGTTAATTCAGAAACACGGGTCCTGAACTTAAAGAAAGGTAACTTTGAGGGTATGAGACGTGAATTGGCCTAGACTGGCAATTGATTCTTGAAGGGTTGACAGTGGATATGCAATGGAAGGCATTTAAAGACTGCATGGATGAACTACAACAATTGTTCATCCCAGTTTGGCAAAAGAATAAATCAGGGAAGGTAGTGCATCCGTGGATAACAAGGAAAATCAGGGATAGTATCAAAACAAAAGATGAAGCATACTAATTAGCCAGAAAAAGCAGACTACCCGAGGACTGGGAGAAATTCAGGGGGATAAAGGACTTAATTAGGAAATGGAAAATAGATTATGAAAGAAAACTGTCATGGAACATAAAAACTGACTGCAAAGGTTTTTATAGAAATGTGAAGAGAAAGAGATTAGTTAAAACAAATGTAGGTCCCTTGCAGTCAGAAACAGGTGAATTGATCATGGGGAACAAGGACATGGCAGACCAATTGCATAACTACTTTGGTTCTGTCTTCACTAAGGAAGACATAAATAATCTGCCGGAAATAGCAGGGGACCAGGGGTCAAATAAGGTAGAGGAACTAAGTGAAATCCAGGTTAGCCAGGAAGTGGTGTTGGGTAAATTGAATGGATTAAAGGCCAATAAATCCCCAGGGCCAGATAGGCTGCATCCCAGAGTACTCAAGGAAGTAGCCACAGAAATAGTGGATGCATTAGTGATAATTTTTAAATTCCTTAGATTCTGGAGTAGTTCCTGAGGATTGGAGGGCAGCTAATGTAACTCCACTTTAAAAAAAAGGAGGGAGAGAGAAAACGGGGAATTACAGACCAGTTAGTCTAACATCGGTAGTGGGGAAATTGCTAGAGTCAGTTATTAAAGATGGGATAGCAGCACATTTGGAAAGGGGTGAAATCATTGGACAAAGTCAGCATGGATTTACGAAAGGTAAATCATGTCTGACGAATCTTATACAATTTTTCGAGGTAACTAGCGGAGTGAATAAGGGAGAACCGATGGATATGTTATATCTAGACTTTCAGAAGGCTTTCGACAAGGTCCCACATAAGAGATTAGTATACAAACCTAAAGCACACGGTATTGGGGGTTCAGTATTGATGTGGATAGAGAACTGGCTGGCAGACAGAAAGCAAAGAGTAGGAGTAAACGGGTCATTTTCAGATTGGCAGGCAGTGACTAGTAGGGTACAGCAAGGCTCAGTGCTGGGACCCCAGCTATTTACAATATATATTAATGATTTGGACGAGGGAATTGAATGCAACATCTCCAAGTTTGCGGATGACACAAAGCTGGGGGGCAGTGTTAGCTGTGAGGAGGATGCTGGGAGGCTGCAAGATGACTTGGATAGGCTGGGTGAGTGGGCAAATGCATGGCAGATGCAGTATAATGTGGATAAATGTGAGGTTATCCACTTTGGTGGCAAAAACAGGAACGCAGACTATTATCTGAATGGTGGCAAATTAGGAAAAGGGGAGATGCAACGAGACCTGGGTGTCATGGTACACCAATCATTGAAAGTAGGCATGCAGGTGCAGCAGGCAGTGAAGAAAGCAAATGGCATGTTAGCATTCATAGCAAAAGGATCTGAGTGTAGAAACATAGAAATTAGGTGCAGGAGTAGGCCATTCGGCCCTTCGAGCCTGCACCGCCATTCAATATGATCATGGCTGATCATCCAACTCAGTATCCCGTACCTACCTTCTCTCCATACCCTCTGATCCCCTTAGCCACAAGGGCCACATCTAACTGCCTCTTAAATATAGCCAATGAACTGGCCTCAACTAAACCTCTGGGGCAGAGAGTTCCAGAGACTCGCCACTCTCTGTGTGAAAAAAGTCTTTCTCATCTCGGTCTTAAAGGATTTCCCCCTTATCCTTAAGCTGTGACCCCTTGTCCTGGACTTCCCCAACATCGGGAGCAATCTTCCTGCATCTAGCCTGTCCAACCCCTTAAGAATTTTGTAAGTTTCTATAAGATCCCCTCTCAATCTCCTAAATTCTAGAGAGTATAAACAGAGTCTATCCAGTCTTTCTTTCTCATCTTACTCAGGTGTGGCCTCTGTCCAAGTAGAATCCCTATGATAGAATCACCTGCATGCCTTCTTTCATGACTGGTGTACCATGACACCCAGGTCTCGCTGCATCTCCCCTTCCTAATCGGCCAGTGCGTCCTGTTTTGTCATTGTCCTTCCACATTTATCCACTAGGCAAACATTTGCCCACTCACCCAGCCTATCCAAGTCACCTTGCAGTCCTCCTAGCATCCTCCTTAACACTGCCCCCAGCTTAGTGATCCGCAAACTTGTCCCTCATCCAGATCATTAATATATATTGCAAAAAGCTGGTCCCGGCACTGACTGCGGTACCCCACTAGTCACTGCCTGCCATTGTGAAAAGGACCCGTTTACTCCTGCACTTTGCTTTGTTTGCAGCCAGTTCTCTAGACACATCAATACTGAACCCCCAATGCCGTACGCTCAAGTTTGCTTCTAATCTCTTATGTGGGACCTTGTCGAAAGCCTTCTGGAAGTCCAGATCATCCAGCTTATCCACGCTACTAGACAAGTCAGACCCTGTAAATACAATGATTTCACCACTTTCCAAATGTGCTGAATCTTTAATGACTGACTCTAGCAGTTTCCCACTACCGATGGTTAGACTAACCTGCATTATTCCCCGTTTTTTCTCCTCCTACCGCAATACTACCCCAGAAATCCTTTCAGTTGTACTGAGACCACATGATATTGCGTAAGTTTTTGGTCTCCAATCTACCATAGAATTCCTGGGATGTCAGGACTTTCATATGAGGAAAGACTGAATAGACTTGGCTTGTACTCGCTAGAATTTAGAAGACTGATGGGGGATCTTATAGAAACTTACAAAATTCTTAAGGGGTTGGATAGGCTAGATGCAGGAAGATTGTTCCCGATGCTGGGGAGGTCCAGAACAAGGGGTCACAGTCTAAGGATAAGGGGGAAGTATTTTAGGACCGAGATGAGGAAAACATTTTTCACACAGAGAAGTGAGTCTCTGGAATTCTCTGCCACGGAAGGTAGTTGAGGCCAGTTCATTGGCTATATTTAAAGTGGGAATTAGATGTGCACTTGTGGCTAAAGGGATCAGGGGATCAGGAGAGAAGGCAGGTACAGGATACTGAGTTGGAAGGTCAGCCATGACATATTGAATGGCAGTGCAGGCTCGAATGGCCTACTCCTGCACCTATTTTCTATGTTTCTGTGGTCGACCCGTGGTCCTAGTAACTCTCCTTCATGCTCGAGGGAAGTTCCCACAGTTTGGTCGTGAAAAATGCTGAAAATTTTTCCGCAAATAAAAATTGTGCATCGAGGGAAGGGATTAGGGTTGGTCCAGGTAGATGGGCTAGGGGAAAACAATGGTTGCACGGAAATTGCCTGTTTCCGTGCATGGTATGGTTCTTTTGAACTCGTAGTGCAGTGGAGTGGGGTCGCTATGTTGTTATAGGCAGTCGAGGGCAGCCGTAGGCAATCCGGGCATTGGAGTTTTCGGAACCAAGGAAAACCGACCGGTAATGTTAAATGCCCGCTAAACTTTATTATAAGTTGTCTGGCTTCTTAAAAGTGTCTCCACTCCTTCTCCCTCACTTCTCTCCCCCCCCCCCACCCCACCTCTCTGCGCTCTCTAAAGGACTTACCTTAACCGTGCCAGCCGTCTTTTACCTTTGTGTTCATCGCTCGTGTGAATTTATGACAGCGCTCCCCCGCTGGGACAGGCCCTTTAGTATGCGAGTATGAGGATAGCTCCTCTCCTTGCTATTTGCTTTACTGGCTTTACGATTCATGGCTTGTTACCAGACGCAATGTTGTCTGTTCTGCTAGTGCCGGTCATTAAGGACAATTTTGGTAAAGTAGGCAGCCTAAATAATGACAGGCCCATAGCTTTAGCCAGCATATAGTCAAAAGTCTTAGAAATAATTCTGCTGGATAGAATAAATGAGTTTGTTAGTTTGGTGCGTGTACAGATGTGGTGAAGATGTCGCTGTTTAGAGCATATTGCACACCACTCTATACTGCACACCTGTGGTCAAACTACGGAAATTCAAGTTTGCAGAGACTAAAGGTGGCCTATAATGATGCCATGAGAACACTGCTAAGGAAATCTAGATGGTGTAGAGCTGGTAACATGTTTGCGGCTGCAGGAGTCAGTACTTTAGAAGCTATCCTAAGAAATCATATGTATAAATTCATTTGCAGGATAAATGACTCTAAAAATGTAATTATCGTAGCTTTGTCTAACATAAGGTTTAGCACTACACGCTTCAAATCCCAGTTGTGGAGACACTGGTTTTGCTGTCTCGTTGTAGGACACTGATCTTTCTTTTTTATTCTGGATTTTAAATAATGTATTGCGTTTTTTTAAAAAAATATATAATTTATGATGCTTTTATTAGGCGATATACTAAGATTTTATATGTATTTTATGGTGTTTTTAAATGCAATGTATTTTTATGTAATGTTGTCCCTTGTCTGGATCTTGAGTCCGAAATAAAGTTTATTATTATTACATAGAAATAATTTCCAATTTCAGTCTAGTTCTTAAATTATGCCCCTTGTTCCAAGTGCACTGATCACTTGAATTAGTTTTCACAATCCCCGTTTTGCAGGCAATTATCTTAACTGTATGTAGGCATTTTTCAGCGTAAAAAAAACTCCAGGCAATGACGAATATGTGTAAACCTGTGATATTGGAATTGCTTTAGTTAAGAAGTCCCATTTCGGAAATAAAAACAAGGATATGAGTATGAAGAAGGGTCTTGACCCGAAAAATCACCAATTCCTTTTCTCCAGAGATGCGGCCTGACCGGCTGAGTTACTCCAACTTTGTGTCTATCGAGTTTATGAAACCCCATTTGTTCCTTCACAAGTGCTGCTGTGTACTTCCACTTTCATGGGAGTTTTCCCCATGAACCCCTCCACTGAGTAAATTTTTAACACATTGTAAAGGAGAAACTGATATTCAGACATGCATACGAATCTGGTAGACCTATTTGTGGGGAATTTGTTTTGTGGCGACCAAGGTGTACTGTTGGATGTAATCAGACAATGCTTGTTAATTAATTATAGAAACTAAGTACAAATAATACTAAAATAAACTGGGTTGGCAAACTACCTTCAATCAGAAACTGACGTATCACAAAACCAAGGGTTACACAAAAAGCTGGAGAAACTCAGCGGGTGCAGCAGCATCTAAGGAGCGTAGGAGATAGGCGGCGTTTCGGGTCGAGACCCTTCTTCAGACCCCCCAGCATCTGCAGTTCCTTCTTTAACTCTTTATCACAAAACCAACATTGGCAAGGTTCCTTAGATCTAAAATAATCTCAGCAGAATCAATGCAATTTATACTAATTGAGATGGGAGATGCATGGCGTAGGAAACAGAATAGTGGGAACAATTTGGCAGCAGTATATAAACGGACAAAGTACATTATTTAATTTGCCAATCATGAAGGCAAATCGATACCATTAATACAGAGTGTCATCCACAATTTAGTGCGCTTCAGCACAAGCAAATTCATGTTCAAATTACAAAGGACCATAAGCATTTTATAAAAATAATTAGTAAAAATGTTATGAGACTACAGCAATCTTGGAAATCAAAAATAATTTTAGGTGCAGGAAATCTGAGATAAAAACCAAAGTGCTGGAAGCTTTCAGCATATAAGGCAGTACTCCGGTGGAAGGAGAGTATAAAAGATTGCAGGTCCAGGACCAATTGTCATATCTACCCTGGATCTTGGTGAAGGGTCTCGTACCTAAAAGATTAACCACCTTTCCCTTTCCTCAGATGCTGCCGAGTGTTTCCAGCATTTGTTGTTGTTTTCTACTGCAGCAATATTGCTTTAAATAGTTTGGAAACCAATGTTTGATAACTGCAAGTACATGGCCCACTCGCCTAATGTACACTGCTTCAAAGGGAAAGCATCAAACGTTACAATTTTAGCTCATTTCATTCGTTATAAACCTATGACCAAAACAGATACCCATGTGAAAGAATTAAAATTACTGAATACATTATACTCACAGTTTTGCAACATCTGCATGATGTGTTCTTTTATCAGTGGGAGCACCACTTTACCACCGAGGCCACAGGCTACCCTGTCCAGAGCACTCTCACCAGCAACAGCATTGCTAGATTAAGAGAAAAATAAGTCTTGGGTTCCAAAAGAACTGATATTACCAAAGCATAAATCATGTTCCAGAATTTTGAGTCCAAAGGAAATTACCTCAAATCCTTTTTTAAACCGAAGCCCCAAAAAAAGGTAACCACTTTGGCAAGTCTAGATTTGAACAGCATATCTGACTTAGAAAGGTTTTACCTTTGTTCATACTATAAGACACATTTTACTAATATTTATACACCACTCTTATGTTGATAAACACCACAAGATATTTAACAAGAGTATCATCTGACAACATTAGGCAATAAGGCATTAGGAGGGCTGGGGAAGAGGAGAAACACATTGAAATAAACACATTTGGAGCCAGTGAACCACAAGGATCTTTGAGTCTGCTCCTTGATTTAGTGTTGTGGCTGATCCAATTCAAACCTCAAATCTGCATCCAACCACCTCTAATCTCCTTGCTATCACTGATAAATCTGTCTTAAAAATATTCAGATTTTGCTTCCATTGTCTTTGTGAAAATGTTCAAAAGATTCAGCCCTTGGAAAAAATACCATCTGAAATGGGCAATCTCATTCCTAAACTGTAACCAATATTTTTAGGGTTCACCACAACGAACTGTCCTTCCCATGTCCACCCAAGCAAGATATATTTAAATAAATTTAGAACAAGCAGCCGTACACCTGTCTTCAGTATTTTTGGCCATTTTGTTTTTCAGCTGAATGGAGTAAATACTGTCCAAGAGTCCTCAAGCTGGGGACTTATCTGATGCCTTTTGTGGGTTAACTATCCTGACCCAGACACTTGTACAGTGGTTAGGCTACCCTGTATTCATTGGGTGAAGGGGGACACCCATCTTCCATTGAAGTAACTGTCACCCCAGGACTGTTGATAACCTTCATGGACTGATGCAAGATGGTTGGAGTGGGAAAACAGCGTCTGTGGGCGAGCTGGGGTCTCATCTCCTGCAGTCTCTGACGTACTCTGGTGGCTCTGAGGTCGGTCATGGTAGGCGTCCCTGGCATGGCGGTGAAGCGGTGGCCATGCAAGGTGAGCGCTGGCACATTCACTGGTCGAGGTGCCTGAATCAGGGAACCAAGAGGCCAAGCGGCGGATCAGACATGGCCTGCAGCAGCACGGAGCAGCAGGGCAGTGGTAGAGAACATGAACAACATCACCTGACTAGGATGATCTCTGCCACTGCAACCCACTACTGCCACCAAGGCAATAGGTTTTGATGGCCACAATAAACCTCGACATTTTTAACAACTTTGGACTTAAATCATACATAACGGCACCAGAAACAAGGCGATTCTTGTATACTTTCTCAGTATCATCTCCTATTCCTACACTCTTGTACTTACGATTGTGCTTTTAAATAGAAAGATTTTTATTGTGCTTTCATATAGTAAGATCTGTATTGAACTGTTGGAAAAAGTATTTCACCGCACTAATACATATGACATTAAAGTACATTTGAACCATTCAGTTAATGTACTCCCTGGCAACTAGGCATGAATCAAAAGAAACAACAGCCTTGCAGATCTTTGCCTCCCTTCAAGTTATACAAACTCAGAGGGCAACAAATCGTCAAAATAAAAGCATGAATGTCCAATGCAGCAGCATTCAGAAGCCTCTTCCAAATAGTTAATAGAATTACTTTTCATGATAACCAGATATTGAAGCATCTCCTTTCACTCACCAGGCAAACATTAACAAAATAAATACATTTGTAGCTAAAGGGATAAATAGACAACCCAAAAAAAGTATCCATACTTTTGAATTATACCTGCCCACTGCACAGATTTGATGGGCCCCATTTATAAAACACAAAAAAGTCATTCTGAATTCTCGTTCAGTTTCCTTGGTGTTCATTTTATTTGACCCCCTATACTTTTCCGTAATTAACTAAATTTTAAGTACAAGTTACCTGTCAAAGTCATCATCTTCCAGCTCATCCGAATTTGACCAGTTGTCATCATTTTCTAAATCCACCATCATTGCCAGCATCTGAGGAACTGAACCAAGACATTTTAAGCAGATGCGTTAGGTAGAAGACTGAAACCCAAACAATCTGAATGCAAAAGTTCACTACAGCGCTTGACTAACTGACAACGCTGAATATATAACCATAAAAACAATGAGCATATAATTTCATTTACATACCCAAGCCCTCCCATAATTTCACACCAGCAGTTTATTGCAGATACAATTGTCTTCCTAAACACATCCTATTAAATAGAAATTGTCAGTTTAGTTTAAACGTAATTTCACTAACATTTTAAAGAGAATTAAGAAAATAAGCACACCAACTTGATTGGCTGTGCACAATAAGGTGGCACTGATTCCTCAAATGTGAAAACACATGGCTGTTAGAAGGTCACTCTCCTAATGCAGAGACAAACCACTCTTAAGATGATTGCAGATGCAGTACAAGCCAGAATGCAAATAACTGACACACTTACAATTCAGGCCCAGCACTTGTAACTAGATTTGATTTTGTACACATTTGCATCATATAACTTTCACATTGCACTGCCATGGGGAAATTTACCAGCTTTTACCTACTGCTATAGTTTTGGTTGTGAATTTGAAACTCCATCAGAAGACAATAACCCCTGGCATCTTCCAACTCATTGGTTGATAATATTACATCAGCATTCATCCTGAGCAACCTGAATTTAACTTCCAGAAATAATCGTAACTGTCTAACAATTTACATAGAAACATAGAAAATAGGTGCAGGAGTAGGCCATTCGGCCCTTCGAGCCTGCACCGCCATTCAATATGATCATGGCTGATCAACCAACTCAGTATCCTGTACCTGCCTTCTCTCCATATGCCCTGATCCCTTTAGCCACAAGGGCCACATCTAACTCCATCTTAACTATAACCAATGAACTGGCCTCAACTACCTTCTGTGGCAGAGAATTCCGGAGATTGACCACTCTCTGTGTGAAAAATGTTTTTCTCATCTCGGTCCTAAAAGATTTCCCCCTTATCCTTAAACTGTGACCCCTTGTCCTGGACTCCCAACATCGGGAACAAGCTTCCTGCATCTAGCCTGTCCAACCCCTTAAGAATTTTGAAAGTTTCTATAAGATCCCCCCTCAATCTTCTAAATTGTAGCGGGTACAAGCCTAGTCTTTCTTCATATGAAAGTCCTACCATCCCAGGAATCAGTCTGGTGAACCTTCTCTGTACTCCCTCTATGGCAAGATAAAGATAGGTTCTGGCTTTTTGGTAATTTATACAATCTCAGCCACACAACACAAGTGTCTGTGTTTCACCATTATTGTGAAGGTTGTATGGGAACAGGAACACTCAGTTTTCGAACAGCCCACAGAAATATATTTACAAGTTAGGATGTATATTCTTGCTGCAATACGAGACTATTCGGCAGTTTGCACTGAAGAGATATCACCCAAACCCACACCGAGCCCACACTCATCAGATTTAACTTGCAAATAACATGGTATATCCCATCACATGAGCCTTATCAAACAAAAGCTGACCCAGGGAGATAGAAAGATTCGGTTAAAGAGAAATGCAAAAGAGTATCTTAAATCAAAAGTAGGGAAGTTTAGGGAGTGCGTTTCTATGGTGAGATTTGGAAATGTTGCACGATGAGTTGAGACTGCCAAAGATCAGCATGATCATATTTAATGGCAGGGGAGGCTTGAGGGGCCTAATGGTCTTCTCCTGCTCCCCTTTCTTATGTTCTTGTATTCAAATCCCAACGTTTGGAATATTGTGTACAAGAACCCCAAAGTAGTGAAGCAGAAAGATTATGGCGAGTCAAGGACTGTAAACTAGTTTAGGGAAAACCGTCAGAGTGATTCTAGTCATTGTAAGGTCAAGTGAAATTATAATACATCTAAAATTGTGAGAAAATTTGAGAGAAGACAGCAGAGGAGATTCATGTGAAGAGAGTTGCGGGAATGTGGAATTCACCAAAGTTTAGAGGTTGGCACAGCAGCCATTTTGTCCTTCAACATTTGATTAAGTGGTTGAATAGAAATGGAAACAGTTGGTAAAAGAGATTGGGGACATTAGGACAAAGGGCTGACAGCCTCCTGCAAAGGCAGGGCGAGCCAAAAGGCCCATTTCTGTGTTATAGGATCTATACTCTTCTAATATGAGATTTGGTATATGCATAATCATTAATCAAGAGTTAAGAAATTCCAATGAGTACCAGTTGTTACTTACTGGCTTGTGACACAATATTGCTATGCTTTCTTAACATGGCAGAGGCAGTCTCCGACAAAGTCACTATTACTTCCAGGGCCAGCTGACGCTGCATGTTTTGCAGATTGGTGTCTGCACAGAGCTGTAAGTTAGAACGGGCAATTCATCATTAACAAGTTTACATTTTCAAAGACCATAAAGCAAAAATATTTGATCATTTAAGCAGCACAACCAGCTCTGGAAAGGAAATTTAACTAAAGACGCAATATGGAACAAGGTAAAGATCACCCACTTTCACAGCCCTTTTCCTTCTCCCATTGTACTATCTTACAATCTAAGCCAGAACTCCGCTACTGAAGTTAAAACTATTCCACAACACTTTACTGTGATGTTCTATTAAGATTTATAAATACAATACACACCAGACATTTAAGGCAATAGATTACTTCAACAAAAAAAGATATACAGCATGTGGCTGTTCCTGATACAGCTTTTTTTTAATCTGGAAAAGATAACGTGTTCACCTTCTAGACTACGGAATCTCTGAGGGTTGTTTCAACAGGGCATTTACAGCAACATTACATGGACCTGGAGTCAGACACATCCCAGATTGGGAAGGGGGCCAGGTTTCCATCCTTGTTGGACATCGGTGAACAGATGTTTAAAAAAAAAGTCAGTCAGGAAATTCCTTAGTCGCTGTTACGGATGGCCGATTTAAAAATTATTCCAGATTTATTTAATTAGCTTCCATGAAGAGATCATACCCCCAATCATCAGAACATGCTTCCTGATTAATACCCCATTAATTTAACTGCTATTCCATTCTACCCCAACCTTCTGTACTGGATCATGCTAAAAAAATGTACCCCAAAATTTCAAAGGGCCAAGCTGGAAGTTCACCTCCAATTAGGATATCTTCATGTCTGTGAATACATTCATCCTGGGACATATGGGTTAGTGGTCACCAATTAGATAATTGGTGCAGGAGTAGGCCATTCGGCCATTCGAGCCAGCACTACCATTCAATGTAATCATGCTGATCATCCCCAAACAGTAACTCGTTCCTGCCCTCTCCCCATATCCCCTGACTCCACTATCTTAAAGAGCCCTATCTAGCTCTCCCTTGAAAGAATCCAGAGAACCGGCCTCCACCGCCCTCTGAGGCAGAGAATTCCACAGACTCACAACTCTGTGTGAAAAAGTGCTTCCTCATCTCGGTTCTAAATGGCTTACTCCTAATTGTTAAATTGTGGCCCCTGGTTCTGGACTTCCCCAATTAGTCATAGGGTTGATAATCCAAACAACGACACACCTGAAGGGGATACATTTATATGTTTACTTGCAAAATTTAAATTGGAAAAACAAATCTTCGCAGGGCTTACCTTGAGGCTTAATGTTAAGGTGGGCTCGAGATGAGGACGCAAATATTTTGGTGCAGTATCTGCAAGCTCCACCAATGACTTCAGCACAGAATCGTCATTTTGATAACAGGAGTCATTGACAGCCTAAAACGATGAACAAATGATAAGCAACAAAAGGAACAGGGCTGTGTTAACATATTAGCAAAAACCGTTATTTGAGGTCAACAAAACAACCAATATATCAAAGAAACAGTGCAATCTATTTGCAGAGCAAACCAGCAAAATACAAACCAAACACAACAGACTTCCTTTAAACAAGGGGAACTACCTGCTCTCATTTGGAATACATGATCCCACTTTAAGGAGCAAAATGCTGCAGATAATGGAAGATGGAAATGAACAGAAAATGCTGCAAATACTCGGTTGATAAAGCAGTATCTTCAGAAAGTGAAACAATTATTGTTCTCGGTCGAATACTCATTAACGCTTAAATGTTAACTTTACAATGACCTGCTGTGTTTATCCACAATTTTTTATTAGCACAAACTTAATTACGCGTTTCACCCTACATCGCTACAGTTCACTTCTTGTATGTCCTGAATTTCTTTCAGCTTTTCACTGGCACCCGTATCTGCAATTGCCCACGTCACGTGCTTCTCTATGCTTGCCTGCATCGTCCTCTTGAAATATCCTTAAATCTCATCTGATCAGCCAAGCATCGTCACCCATTCCATTGTTCCTTGATATCTCATTCTGTTGGATTAAATACCTACAAAGCAGCCTTGGATACTACTTCAACTTCAAGTTACATTTATTGTCACATGCACCAATTGGTACAGTGAGATTTGAGTCACCATACAGCCATACGAATAAAAACTCAACACACGATAGAATTTAACATGAACATCCCCACACAGCGGAATCAACATTCCCACTGTGAGGGAAGGCAATAAAGTTCAGCCATCTTCCTCATTGTTCACCCGTGGCCGGGGCCTTTGAGCCCTCCGCAGTCGCCGCTACAGACGGACGGACGGACGGGGGGGGGGGGGGGGGGGGGGGGGGGGGGGGGAAGATGCGACTCGGAGAAAAGATGCATCCACGACCAGGTTGTGACTGGGAAACTGCTTCCCCTCTTCCCCCTCCCCAACCCCACATAAAAAAGACTAAGAAACCTCCAAAAACATACTTTTAGACAGACGGAAAGGGAGAAAGGACGGACAGGCTGCTAGCGAGGCTGCTCACCCGATGAGTTCTTAAATGGCATCTTCAATTGCAAGATGTCTATGCATTGCTATTCAGTACAACATTCACTACTCAAAAGCCTCCAGAGGGTAATGGTGGAAGGTTGTTTCTCAGACCGGATGCCTGCAACTAGTGGTGTGCCTCAGGATTCGGTGCTGGGCCCGTTACCTTTTGTCATCTACATACAGGGTAAGATTAGCAAGTTTGCTGATGATACAAAAGTTAGTGGTTTTGCAGATAGTGACAATGGTTGTAAACGATTGCAGCAGAATCTGGATCGATTGGCCAGGTGGGCGGAGGAATGATTGACGGAATATAATACAGAGAAGTGTGAGGTGCTGTATTTTGGGACGTTGAACAAGGGCTGGAGCAACACAGTGAATGGTCGGCCTCTGGGTAGTGTTGTAGAGCTGAGAGATCTAGGAGCACAGGTGCATGGTTCCTTGAAGGTCGAGTTGCAGGTAGATAAGGTGGTCTAAAAGGCTTTTGACACTTTGGCCTGCATCAGTCATCGAGCATTGAGTACAGAAGTTGGGAGGTCGTGTTGCAGCTGCATAAGATGTCGGTGAGACCGCATTTAGAATATTGTGTTCAGTTCTGGGCACCGTGTTATAGGAAAGATATTGTCAAGCTTAAAAGGGGTCAGAAATGATTTATAAGGATGTTGCCAGGACGAGAGGGTGTGAGCTATAGGGAGAGGTTGAGTAGGCTGGGTCTCTATTCCATGGAGCGCAGGAGGATAAGGGGTGATCTTATAGAGGTGTATAAGATCATGAGAGGAATAGATCGGGTAGATGCACAGTCTTTTGCCCAGAGTAGGGGAATCAAGGATCAGAGGACATAGATTCAAGGTGAAGGGGAAAACATTTACGTAACAGGAATCCGAGGGATAACCTTTTCACACAAAAGGTCGTGGGTGTATGGAACAAGCTGCCAGAGGAGGTAGTTGAGGCTGGAAATATCCCATTGTTTAACAAACAGTTGGACAAGTACATGGATAGGACAGGTCTGGAGGGATATGGACCAAACGCAGGCAAGTGGGACCAGTGCAACTGGGACATTGTTGGCTGGTGTGGGCGAGTTGGGATGAAGGGCCTGTTTCCGCACTGACTAAGCTTTATCTGCCCTCTGACCTGATCAATATACTCAATTTCTTTCTTGAAGTTCACTTTAAATTCTTTTAAGCGCACTGTTATAATTTGCATCAACTTCTTCCACAAGGTTGCTTCTTCCACATTTCAAATCAATCTCCGGGTAATGAACACCCCACACCCCCACCCAGGTTTTCTGTTAAAATCAACCATGCTAATCCATATTTACAATTATAGATCATAGACTTACTAATCATAGATCTTCCAACTCCAGTTACCCAATTAAACATGCCTCAAATAGTAAGTTACCAGGTTAGGCAACAAATGTTACATCCTCACACTATCACTAGTTATTTAGAATGACTTTGGCTTCTAAAATTCAGAATCTCCTCAACAATTGTACAAATGATAGACACAGACAGCCTGGAGCCTTAGAGTATTGCGTTCAGTTCTGGGCACCATCTTATAGGAGAGATGTTGTCAAGCTGGAAAGGGTGCAGAGAAGATTTATGAGGATGTTGGCAGTGCTCGAAGGACTGAGCTATAGGGAGAGGTTGAGCAGGTTAGGACTCTATACCTTGGAGTGCTGGAGGATGAGGGGGTGAGGAGTAAATAAAATCATGAGAGGAATAGATCGGGTACATGCACAGACTCTTGCCTCAGAGTAGAGAATCAAAAACCAGAGGACATACAGTGCCCTCCATAATGTTTGGGACAAAGACCCATCATTTATTCATTTGTACTCCACAATTTGACATTTGTAATAGAAAAAAAACTCACATGTAGTTAAAGTGCACATTGTCAGATTTTCATAAAGGCCATTTTTATACATTTTGGTTTCACCATGTAGAAATCACAGCAATGTTTATACATAGTCCCCCCATTTCATGGCCCCATAATGTTTCAGACACAGCAATGTCATGTAAATGAAAGTAGGCATGTTTAGTATTTTGTTGCATATCCCTTGCATGCAATGACTGCTTGAAGTCTGCGATTCATGGACATCACCAGTTGCTGAGTGCCTTCTCTGGTGATGCTCTGCCAGGCCTGTATTGCAGCCATCTTTAGCTTAATCGTGTTTTCAGGTCTAGTCCCATTCAGTCTTCCCTTCAGCATATAAAAGGCATGCTCATTTGGGTTCAAATCGGGCGATTGACTTGGCCACTCAAAAATGGGCTCTTTTTTAGCTTTGAAAAACTCTTGTTGCTTTTAGCAGTATGTTTCGGATCATTATCTTCCTGTAGAGTGAACCGCTGGTCAATGAGTTTTGAGGCGTTTGTTTGAACTTGAGCAGATAGGACATCTATACACTTCAGAATTCATTATGCTACTACCATCAGCAGTTGTATCATCAATGAAGATAAGTGAGCCAGTACCTCAGCAGCCATACATACCAAGGCCATAACACCCCCACCACTGTGTTTCACAGATGAGGTGGTATACTTTGGATCTTGGGCAGTTCCTTCTTTCCTCCATACTTTGCTCTTGCCATCACTCTGATACAAGTTAATCTTCATCTCATCTGTCCACGACCTTTTTCCAGAACTGTGGTTACTCTTTTAAATACATCCTGGCAAACTGTAACCTGGCCATCCTATTTTTGCAGCTAACCAGTGGTTTGCATCTTGCAGTGTAGCCTCTGTATTTCTGTTCATGAAGTCTTCTGCAGACAGTGGTAATTGATAAATCCACGCCTGACTCTGGAAGAGTGTTTTTGATCTGTCGGACAGTTTATTATAGTGAGAATTCTTCTGGTCATCAGCTGTGGAGGTCTTCCTTGGCCTGCCAGTCCCTTTGCGATTAGTAAGCTCATCACTGCTCTCTTTCTTCTTAATGATGTTGCAAACAGTTGATGTTAGTAACCCTAAGGTCTGGCTGTTGTTTCTAACAGTTTTATTCTTGGTTCTCAGTCTCATAATGGCTTCTTTGAATTTCATTGGCACAACTTTGGTCCTCATGTTGATAAACAGCAATAAAAGTTTCCAAAGGTGATGGAAAGACTGGAGGAAAGACTAGGTGCTGAGAGCTCTCTTATACCTGCCTGAAGGAGGTAATTAAACACACCTGAGCAATTACAAACACCCGTGAAGCCATGTGTCCCAATCATTAAGGTGCCCTGAAAAGGGGGGACTATGTATAAACACTGCAGTAATTTCTACATGGTGAAACCAAAATGTACAAAAATGGCCTTTATTTAAATCTGACAATGTGCACTTTAATCACATGTGATTTTTTTTTTTCTATTACACATCTCAAATTGTGGAGGACTGAGGCAAATAAATAAATGATGGGTCTTTGTCCCAAACATTATGGAGGGCACTGTTGGTATAAGATGGGGGGGGGGGGGGAAGATTTAATAGGAACCTGAGGGGTTACTTTTTCACACACAGGGCGGTGGGTTAATGGAACAAGCTTCCAGAGGAGGTAGTTGAGGTAGGTACTATCGCAACTTTTAAAAAAACATTTAGATATGTTTAGAGGGAAATGGGCCCTAAGCAGGCAGGTGGGACTAGTGTTATGGAACATGTGGGTCAGTGTGGGCGTTGGATCGTAGAGCCTGTTTCCACGGTGTACGATTCTATGACTCTAATCTTCAAGCACGTTCACGACAGCAGAAAGACAAATTCTTTACCTGCAAAATTCCAGGCAACATGTCAGCAAAGTGCTTTTGCAAGGGAGTGTTGTTCTCATTAGCCAGAACAAACGCAGCTGCAGCTCTTGCAGCCAGCATTCGAATCTGTAAAGGAAAGCCACAAGAACGGCTTGAAAACCCAGTCTTGTATTACTTTATTTTGCACGATTAATAAGTTGCAATTGATACAGAATCGGTTCCATACTCCAATAATGTACACAAGCAGGAAATGAGAAAGAATGAATATTCCATTGATTGCATACCTCCTCTCCTCTCAAGCCATATAATGCACTTCGTGTCTGGTTGCATTTTTCATCATTCCACCACTCAGGAACCAAAGATCCCTCCCGAGTTCTGTAATTATTTTGCTAACTCTGACTCTCACTTTTAATGCAGCTCAAAATCGAACATACCCACTTTTTTACATGGTCAAGTGACATGCATTGTTCAATAATACAAATAAACACCCAGAGTCAGGATACGGCTTTAAAAGTGCTGCGCAGGGGCAAACTAATGTCCTATATGTTTTAAATTGCAAGTACCTCAGGTGCACATTTTAGTAATAGTTTATGATGTTTGAAATTTACTATGATGACAAATTCTGATTCTTCAAAGCATTTCAAAAAAGCCAAAGGGATACCAAATTCACTTACATTAACCCGAAAAAGTATTTCAATTTCTAATGTGCTGTGGCCAGAAGTAATTTATACATTACTTTGCAACTACTGGGGAAAATAGTGGTTATTTACATCATTAAAACAATAAGTGGGAATGAAATGCACAACTGTAAAGTACTTTGTGAATTTTCAATGTAATTCCTTTTATGCTCATTTCGCCTTGGAAAAACATATTTATAAAGCATCTTCCACAACCCCATCTTATCCCAAAGTCGTTTACAGTCAATGAAGCACTTCTGAACATTGGTAGAGATACAAAAGGGAACACAGAACGTGTCTGTACACAGCCGGCTTGTGTGAATAGCAAGGCGATAATGACCAGATTGAGTGTTTCTCTAGAAAAGTATATTACTTCAAAATAATTTTTTAATAAACGAGATAAGAAGTGCGTTTTCATTGACCGAGGACGTGAGAAACGGAGAGTCAATATCAGAATATGGGGTAGCCAAAATGGATAGAGATAAGTATATTCTTCGGGTAGAGGGTAGCAACTGTTTGAAATTCCCCAACAACGCTGGAATTTAGAAGATTGAGGGGTGATCTCACAGAGACTTACAAAATTCTTAAGGGGTTGGACAGGCTAGATGCAGGAAGATTGTTTCCGATGTTGGGGAAGTCCAGGACAAGGGGTCACAGTTTAAGGATAAGGGGGAAGTCTTTTAGGACCGAGATGAGAAAATTGTTTTTCACACAGAGAGTGGTGAATCTGTGGAATTCTCTGCCACAGAAGGTAGTTGAGGCCAGTTTGTTGGCCATATTTAAGAAGGAGTTGGATGTGGCCCTTGTGGCTGAAGGGATCAGGGGGTATGGAGAGAAGGCAGGTACAGGATAGAGTTGGATGATCAGCCATTTTCATATTGAATGGCGGTGCAGGCTCGAAGGGCCGAATGGCCTGCTCCTGCACCTAATTTCTATGTTTCTATGTTTCTAAAGGCTCAGTCACTGAATTCATTTAAAACAAAGATCCATATCTTTCTGAACATTAAGGAAACCTAAAGATATATGATTAAAGCAAGAGAGTGGCAACCCACTAGAAAATAAACCATAAACTTGATGAATAGCAAAACAAATGGCCCCATCTTGCAGCATTTCTGTATCCTGCCCAATTCCCCTGCTTTTCTTCAAAATGGTGCTATGGCATCTTTTGCCAAGGGAGCAGAGAGGGCAACAGTTCAACATCTTGTCCAAAACAAACAGCTTACTGTGCAGTACTCCCTCAACACCGTGGAAGAGAACCAACCAAGATTATATGCCAAATCTCTGGAGTGGGCATTGAACCAACAACCTTTTGACTCGCATTAATTAGAACATATCATCCATTTATTAAGAATAAGATTGGTCCATCAGGAAAGGGAACCGTGTTTTGCATAACTTTGTTTTAATGCAAAATAATCATTTTACCACAACTTCTCATCCTTTGGATATATATATATATATATATATCTCTATCAGCAATCTGAAAAAATACATGGTTATTATTAAGCAAGTAATAAGAGTAGATAGCAATAACAACCACTACTGGTATGCCTTACCGTTGAGTTTTCCTGGTCCTGCATACATTGTAGCAACATGCGCTTGATGACTTCAAGATAATGTTGTTGCTGGTTTCCAAAAATTCCAGGGAAATTCCTATTAAACACCAGTGGGAAAACCTTCCATTATTAAATGTTTTAGGGTTAACTCATGAGCCAATGTGCACTTGACTGAAATGAACTTCAGACAGCCAAATATCAATATTACATAACTCCAATTGTAACTCAGTACCAGCCCCCTTCTACTTTCTGCAGTCACCACATAATATTTAACTGATCTTTCCTTGCACCCAGTAATAGCAAATCTGCCAATCTAAACCCCCTCACCATTATCCACCTATCACTCGCCAGGCTTTGTCCTGCCCCTTCTCTCTTACAGCTTTCTCTCTTCGACCCCACCCCCAAACACCTTAATAAGACTGAAGACCCAAAACGTCACCTAACCATGTTCTCCAGAGATGCTGCCTGACCCGCTGAGTTACTCCAGTATTCTGTGTCTTTTTTTGTAAATCAGCATCTACAGTTCCGTGATTCTGTTTGGTTCTTACCAAAAGTAACTAACTGGAAATATTCATTCTGCTCCTCTCTTCAAAGATACTGCCCGAGTGTTTCAGCATTTCCTCTCCTACACTAGACATAGTGGGAAAGTGAACCATACAGATGTAATGTCATTCAATTTTCCAGTGTGCCATGTATCAGGCTTTCCATTGCAAGAACACCAGTGTGGGTGCCAAACCACAATCTTGGGACAGAATAATGGCCTGAAGGCAATTTGAAACAAAACTACAGCAATCCTGAACATTTATGGCACAAAGATTTATTTTACACCCATTTAAAATTAATTCCATATCCCAGAGACTGGTCTGAAGCCGTGCACAGTAGAAGACTCACTAATCAAGTTTACATTTCAGTAAATTTGTTAGAATGACTCCATGTAGGCACTTAGACAATGAGACTCTCAAAAAGCCCTTCAAATTTAACATTAGGAAATATGTAAATAACATTACGTAAACCATTAAAACAAAGGCGAATTAGACAGCATTATTTCACCATTGCAGCAATTTAAGTAAACTCTCTCCCTTCAATTTTCCACCAACAACTTTGGCAAATGCCAAATCCAGATTATCAAGATTAATTAATTCAGTTTTTAGATTACAGGTTCACAATTCAGGCTTTTGAACTTCAAAGTGTAAAAAAATTGCATTCCTCAAAATGGTAGAAGCATATGCATACGCAAGAGTGATAACATTTGGGTATTTGAAACAATTAGTTATGAGTTAATATAGCAACCTCTGATAGAGGAAGCATGAATGTGAAGTGTTAGACATTTCTTCACCGAGGATTGTGGAAATCTCAAATGGTTTTTCCCCATTACACTTGCTCCCTATACCTTCCAAACATTTTTTTATGAGTGAGTTTCAAACTGTTTAAACCTGCATTGAGAAATTTTGGTTAGATCAGAATATTGAGGGCCCAAAAGAATCAGAGCACGTAGACTGAGCTACAATCAGCCACAATAGAACAAGCCCGAGGAGCTCAATGGCCGACTCATGTTCCCACTTTCCTGTATAAATATTTACTGACTGGCTCAGAGCAACTACACCCGACTGTTTCAATCCAGTCGGCTTAGAATTCAACACCAAGTTACACTATTTCATTACAGTCAAAACTAAAAACACAGAACTGCATTGACAATTAAACAATTAAGTAAAAACAGAAGCTATGCTGAATTCAGTGAAATCAAACAGTTCAGCAAATAAATGCAATGATCTAACATATGATGGCACTAAGAATGTTAATTGTTATTAGCACTGGGAAAGGAACAATTACATTCTTACTTGCTGCAGATTTACAGGCCCATTATTACAATAAAACATTAAATATATATTAAACAATGTACAATACATTAATAATCAGTAATACCAGCTAACTAGACTATAATAATGAAAAAACAGAAGTACGTAGTACAAGCTAAGCAAAATCAACAAGTTCATTGTTGCTGATGTAGGGTCATGGTTAAGGTTGTTAATGTGGTTCAAGAGTCTGACAGTTGCTGGGAAGAGGTTTTTGTGAACCTGGAAGGCACGGCTCTCATGGCCGTGGTCCTTCTTCCCAATTGCAGCGGAAGACGATAGTGTGGCTCGGGTGGAGCGGGTCTTTGATGATATTAGCTGCCTTTTTGAGCCAACACTTCCTGCAGATCCCCACGAGGCTGGGGAGGTCAATCTCCGTTAGGAACTGGGCAACTAATCACGCCAAGGTGCACTGGGACAAGTACACCTTGACCCAAAACATTAACTAGTTATTTATTTGCAGATAATGCCAGATCTGCTGAGCATCTTCATCATTGGGTCTTCAAATACAACAAGACGCCACCATTCAGTTCAAGCTTGTCTGCCTTCAGCAACAGTCTGGTTCCACTAAGATGCCAGACAGAACGCCACAGGAGATCCTTCTTTCCTGTGGCTATCAAACTTTACAACTCTTCCCCCCGTGGGGTAGACCGAGACTCCCCCCCCCCCCCCCAATCTTTGCACATCCCCAAAGCCTTTATTTTCATGTTTCATGCATTTTGTGTTTTTTTAATGACTGTTGGTAAATTAATTTCCTTCCTGGGATAAATAAAGCTCTATCGTATTCCATTAAAATATGCCAGATTTTAAATGGTGTTTCACAAAAAGGAACTTACCAGAAAATGTGTAGAGCAGCCTCACGTAATGCCACATTTTGGGAGCTGACAGATTCAAAGAGAAACTTCAAAATTTCTGGCCACTGGTTGTTGCCGTCATCATCTAAATAAAAACAAGCAATATCTTGAGATCGAAACAGATCAAAACTTTATGCATACAACTCGAATACCAGGGAAGTGGCATCTGCAATTGTACACAAGATTAATTTATTACATGGAAACTCCAGCACAGATTAAGATCAGTCTTAATAGCACCTTATTATTATACATGTTCCAAGCTGGTTGCTTCTTTCATTTTTATCGACTCCCTGTACTGCTTTTCATTCATTTACTTATCCAACCTCCCTTGAAAAGCATCTATACTTTGTCTTCACTATTGCACTTGATTTAGTATGGAAAAAACATTTCTCAGAAATTCAGTATTCATTGGTAATTCTTTATATTTATGATTGTTAGTTTCCATCTGCGCTACATGTAAAGACACCTTAGAGAAGATCGTATCAGATGAAGTCACCAGATAGATATAGATGTCCTGCAGTCAATCTCAACTGTTTTGATACTGTTCAAGGGAACTGTAAACGATTGAGATACTATTAATATTGTTTCTGGTATTCCATGCCTTGCTTAACTTTGGGAAGCTGCAGTGAACTGATCCACACCAAATTGATGTTGCCATCTGCCAATGGCACATCGATAGTTTTGAATGTCCTTATTACACTAATGAGGTTTAACCTCTCGATGATACCGTTACCTTTTAACAAACATTAATTGAACAAGTGCAAATGTCCCCATTTGCTCTGAGCAGCTCAATTAGCATGACATCACACAGCTGCATGCCAACAGTAATATGCTGCACAGGACAGTTCAAAAACAAGCAACCTTGCTAACTGATGAAAATAGACAAGAGGAGGAAATAGTAAAGATTTTACAGAAGAGAACCTTGAACAAGCTGGTCCGTTCCATTGCTTATTCTCCACACAAGCCACAAGGACAGAGTTCAACTAGTGGGAAGCACTGTGGAGACAAGTCTACAGAATCTGGAGCAACAAGCAATCTCAAGGAACTCACCCAGTCGAGCAGCTTCTGTGGTGGTGACGAGGGGGTTGGAGGAATTGCTGCCGTTACTCGTCGGATCCCCACCCAAGTTGGGTTGAAAGGAAGTCCGATGCAAGGTTTTGATTCCAAATGCAGCGCCTGGAATCCTTCCAATTTAACTTCCTAAACTGAACAGGGTCTCAACCCAAAGTGTTGTTAATCCCTTTCTCCCCACAAATGCTGCTCAACCCACTGTATTCCCCAAGCAGATTGGTCGATACAAGGAATCAGTGCATACATGTAACGGTGTAGTGAACCAATAGAAATCTCTAAAAATATACAGGGGGCTTTTTAGGACTGATGCAGAAAAAATGTTTCTCATCATGGGGTGATGAAATCTAGGAACAATCGATGCAAGGAGTGAATAATCCTAACGTACATTTCAGAAGAAAACACTTAGCCGAGAGTGCTCCGAGAATTGGGACCTTAATACAACATGGAGCAATTGTGCCAAATAGTGCAAATATTCTTCGATTATATAATAGAAAGTCCAATAAAATGTGCCTAATTATATTTAAAGATTTATAATTTCTCTGCTCTTCACCACATAACAAAATATAGCACTAAGGTAGTTAATCAAAAGTTTCAGTAAGTGCCATAGTTGTTAAAATTAGAAGAGAATCACTGAAATGTAATGGCACTCGACTCTCGAGCCATTTGACCCATTGCTCACACTGGCTCCATATAAAACAATCTATTCAGTCCAGTTCTCTTTCCCCTTAGCTCTATTTCCCTTCTACATGTAAATGTCCATTCAACAACTGAATCCACTGATTGATTCTGTTTCCAACTTCATTACAGGCAGCAAGTTCCTGGTGACAATTACCCTTAGTGAAGAGGTTCTCACGTGCCACATGCATTGTTCACCCTTCACTTCAAATCAACACACTCACACAAGGAACGCTAAAGATTACTATGCAAATTAAAGCTATTATGTTATTACTAACCTATCAGATTCCTGGAGAGCTCTGCTGCAATATCACAGGTCTTCTTCCTGATGTTCGATGATCCTTCCATCTGGATGCCCAGGAGCAGCTCATGTTTGATACCATTCTGCACCTCGGGGGTTAAACTTGGAAATACCTCTTCAAAAGAAGCAGACAGCATTCGCCGCATTAAAACAGCAGCCATCTGTCTTACCTGAAAAAGAAAGATCCATTTATATGGCCTTTAACAGAAGAGGCTGGGAGATTGTTTGGATGTCTCAAATGATAAGTTAGCTGAAAGAACTCTCCAAGTTAACCCACTCATCCGGATTTTGATTAATGGTTCTGAAAATATCCCTTACCAGATTTATATACGATTCTCGAAAATTGATGTTGGATCAGATTTTTCTCAGCCTTTAAATATACTGTACATCACAACCTACTGCATTATATTATTTCTTACCAATCCTCTGGTTCCACTGCCAATAACTATGAGCTAACCCTATGACCAATAGAAACAATTTCTCCACAATTGCTCTCATATTTTGATAGTTTATGACAATGTAGGACTATACTGAAGATAGACACAAAATGCGAGAGTAACTCAGGCAGCATCTCTGGATAGAAGGAATGGGTGACGTATTGGGTTGAGACCCTTCTCCAGATTGAGAGTCAGGGGAAAGGGAAACCCAGAGATATGGAAGATATGGATTTGGATCTGTCTAAATGTTTCAAACAATGATTGTACCCGATTCTTTGGCAGCGAGTTCCAAATATCAACCACTGTGGAATTCTCTGCCTCAGAGCGTGGTGGAGGCAGGTTCTCTGGATGCTTTCAAGAGAGAGCTAGATAGGGCTCTTAAAAATAGCAGAGTCAGGGGATATGGGGAGAAGGCAGGAACAGGGTACTGATTGTGGATGATCAGCCATGAACACATTGAATGACGATGCTGGCTCGAAGGGCCAAATGGCCTACTCCTGTACCTATTGTCTATTGTCACTGTGCCAGAAAAACCTTGCCTCCCAAATTATCTTTAAAACTTACCTTAAACCTATACACTCTTATATTTGATACCCCTGCCATGGAAAAAGATTCTGATCAACGAACTACTCCAAGTCTCTCACAATTTTGTACAACCTCTCAGGTAGACCGCCCCGCAGCCTTCTTCGTTTCAAGGAAAACAAGCCCAGCTTATGTTCAGAACAGATTTGGACATTTGTTGTCAATGAATTGCAGGTTAAAAAAAAAAATCCTCATTCACTTATTTTCTGGATCAGTAAGATGAGACCGGTTTGAAGCACTCATACAACACTAAAAGCTGCCCTAATCTTCTTACTTTTCAATCAAAAATATGAAACGACAGTAAAGATCTTGATAATTACCTCTTCTGCAGCTGCTGAATTCCTGAGCGCTTGCAGAAGGAACGTGACCTTTGATTGTCCAGGAATATTCTCGTAAGTTTCCTGAATAACAGAGAGGATTAAAAGTATAAAATTATCCATGTACCCCAACAAATTTAGTTTTAAATACTACAGGTTCTCATATTAAGAGAAAAAAAAAATTGTAACTAATTGCTTCCAATTTACACAATACCATAGGTTGGATGAGGGAGGTGAAGTAAGTTTTTGATTACTACTACAGTACACTGAACTCAGCAAAATATTTAAAATACTTCAGATCAAGATTAAATAGTACACACATTAACTGATGTCAGATTTAAAAGTGCGTTTCTCAGTAAAGACTGAAAATTGGAACAATTAAAACATTCTTCTTTAATATAGTAAAACCAGCAACACATGATTCAATTAAAGAGACAAACTCTGGCTTAACTCAGTGTCTCTGCACGCAGCATCTCTGGAGGACATAGTTTGGTGATGTTTTGGCTTGGGACCATTCTTCAGTGAAGTCTGAAGATGGGTCCCAACCTGAAACATCACCTATCCATGACTCCCAGAGATGCTGCCTGACCCACTTTGTGTTTTATTTGTAAACCAGCATCTGCATTTCATTGTTTCGACACAATTCGCTTAGTCCACTTTGGTACAAGCTAATTGATGATTGGCACATTGACCAGATCCCGGTCCCTAATGTTGGTGCCCACTCATTCACCATTAATGCACTGATTTCCATAAATGTCATAATTGCTCCAAATATCTGGAAGAGCATTCAACTGTGCATCTACCTCAGTAACTACACCAGAATGTATCTGCCTCGGCTACCAATATAAGCAAACTACTGATGAACTATACACCTTTACACTGATTTAAACTGCTCAACACCATGAGTTACTAAGGAAGTGGGAATAAATAATTAGCTCAGCTTCTAATGCCATCAATTACACGTATAATCAGGCACTCAATCAGATGTTTCAGTACCGTCATCATCCTTGCTGCATGTGCTTTAATTAGGTAGAGTTATAATACCATCAAAAGACTGATGCCTACAAAACAAGACAGACAAGAAGTGCAAGATTGTTATATAATTGGTTGGATATAACCTAACAAATCCAACTCCTAAACCAGAGATCCATCAGATAAGACGTCTGAATTTCTACAAAAGCCTCCATGAAGCATATGAATGGATATTGAATGACAACATACAAAAAGCTTAAGCATGTGACTATATTTCAGGAATCCGAAGAAAACAACCTTGAGCAGATTAGGCTCTGCCAGAAACTGGGCAACTACAATTCACTGAAAAACAAGCACAACCAGCCGTGAACAGCATTTGGTCCAAACAGTCAACAATGTTAAAACCATGTTACAAAAAATGATATTGTACCCATGTTAGATGGGAGTTACCCAAATACCAGAGGGTTTATACATGCTGACAACCCATGTATTTTTATCCAGAAACAGGTAAGCAAATTACAAGAAGCGAAATGCCCTGGAGGAACACAGAGGGTCAGGCAACATTTGCTGGGGGGTGGGGGGGGGGGGGGGGGGGGGGGGGGGGGGGTGGACGGGCAACTCAACTTTGAGTTGGGACCTTTTTTTCTGACTCCAATGCTAATTTGATTTCCCAATGGCAAACTCATCTCTCAGTGGGATGCCAAGTCATCCCATGAAATGCAGCGCACACTTGCTCCTGAGTAGGCCCAGTTTTTAAAAGGCACATTATTGCAAGCAAGCTTTATTTTACTTTAAAGAAGTTGCCCCTTCGCATTATTTTCAAGAGATTCAAAGTACCACACCAATCAAGTCATTTTGAAGTGTAGTAGCTTCCGCAACGGGGGATATGTATGTTAAATTATAGACAACATGGGTCCGCACACAACAGTAGGTTAGTGAGTAGATAATATGCTTTTGCAATCTTTTGGGGGTCAAATGTGATCCGGGACACTGGGAATAATTCCCCCCCACCACTTCAAAATAATATTGTGAATCTTTCAGAGTAGTCAACGAGGCCATTTCACTGCTTCAAGGATCCGGGTTCAATTGCAGCCTTGGGTCCTATCTTTGTGGAGTTTGCATTTTGTTCCGGCAACTGTACGAGTTTTCTTGTATCCATTTCTTTGCCCACTACAAACACATGTTAGTAAGTTAATTGCCTACTGTATATTATATTTAGTGTAGGTAAGTGGCAAAATTATCCAGCGGCCATTGATGTGGATAAGAGACAATAAATACCTGGGGTAATAAGAGAACAAAGAGAGGATAAGGATTTGTTTGCTGAAACCGACAAGGGCCCGACAGACTGAATGGCTTCTTTCTGTGAACTAAGAAACCAAACAGACCTCAATTTAATGTCCAATCTATAGCCTCAGTACTTCATTTATTTCAGAGTAGATATTAAACTGAGGCCTTTTAAGAACAGAAAAAGCAGAAGGCTTATGCCCCTTTATACCTGTTCTGCAATTCAATATGATCATGACTGATCATGTACCTCAGTATCACTTTCCTGCACTAACCGTATATCCCTCAATTCCCTTTACATCGAAACTCTATTGATCTGTCTTGTAACAGAGCCTTCAATACCTTCCCGAGCAGTTCGTTCTAAAGATTCATAATCCTGTGGGTTAAGAAATTCATAGTTTCAGTCCTGAATGGCCAATCCCATATTTTGTGTCTATGACCTCCACTTCTACGCATACTCCCAGCCAGGAAAAAAAAATAACACGTCGGCATCTTCTGTTAAACCCATCATTTAGTGTTTGAGATCACCACCCATTCTCATTCTAGAAGTAATCTGATGTACTCAAATCCACTTGCAATAAACAACACTGTCTGTCTTCCTGAGTACTTGTACCATTTTGTGATATGTACAACTAAATCCCTTTGAACACCTTTCAATCTCTACCATTTTTAAAAATCCCCCTTTCCACATTATATTTCTTATGCTGTATCCTCATCTATTCATTAAAATATCTCTATAATTCCACCAGCTCTCCTCCCTCACTCCCCAGGCGTTTGGCTGACAAGTTTACTGAGTCATGCCACTGGAAAAAGTCTGGAAACAAAGGTTGTCCAAAGGATTTTGTAAGTGGACCATGATACGGAACAGAACGCTCCAGATTAATTAGTATCCATGCCACATTTATTTGTCACAATTGCATCAGCAATTCAACATCAATATCATGCCAAAAATATCATGCCAAACTGCTGAATAACCATGTGCAGGAAGAAGGGTCTGGACCTAAAACGTCACCCATTCCTTCTCTCCAGAGATACTGCCTGCCCCGCTGAGTTACTCCTGCATTTTGTGTCTATTTTCTGCTGGATAACCATGTTAGAGCCAGCTAGAGTGGAAAGTATTGGGTATTTCCCCTGTCAATCAGGTTTGTTAACCACACCACTGTGTGACTGGCTTTTATTGTATGCACAAATGAATGCAGCTATCCTCTACTAGATACATTTAGTCCTGTAGAAATTGCCCCCACTTTTATTGGGGAAATATGTTCCAGTTTATTTTTTCTTGCTTTTTGGGAAGTATCGAGTAATTTGATTACATTCACTAGAACTTATGTTCCCCATATCATCTCCAACTCACTGGCTCCTATAATGCTGTCAATAAGTACCCTGAAAATATAAATTGAATCCTCTCCAGAGTATAGTCCAATAGCCATTTAAAAGCACTGATAAACATGAATTGAGGACAGTTTCAACTGTGGTTCACATATTGATGTTGGCTTCAACAATATCTACAAAACCTAATCCTAGCAGTTTGCAAATATGGGCTAAAAAAGGGCTGGGCAAACAGCGAATTATATTTCATGATGCACCATTAACAGATATGGTCAAAAGAAAGCAGAAATCATATATTGTTTCAAAATTGATATATATATCAATTTCGAAATCATATATTGTTTCAAATGGAAAGTGCAAAGTCGGAGCGGTACATCAGGAAAACAGGCTCTCTAGCACACCAACCAATCCAATCACCTGTTCACATCAAATCCATTTTATTCTCCACCCAGTCACATCAACTCCCCTCAGATTCTACCACTCACTTACAGACTCGGGTCGGTGATTTACAGGAGACATTCAACCGACCAACCCGCACATCTTTGGATGTGGGAGGAAACTGGAATATGCAGAGAAAACTCATGCAGTCACAGTGGGCATGTGCTAACTCCACAGACATCATCCGAGATCAGGATTGACCCTGGGTCTCTAGTGCTGAAAGATAGCAGGTCTACTAGCTGCAGCACTGTGCCGCCCAAAATTACTTGAACATATTGCACTTAAATTATAACACCACTCATTATCAAGGATTAACTGCCAATGACACCATGCTTCTTTTCACAGACAGCTGCATTGTCCACTGATCACTGCTGTAACACCAGAACATAACCCTGAATAAGGAATTTCAAAACAGATGTACAAAAAAAATCTTTCCTGCCAGGATTACAAAATTCTGATTTCATTAGCTCATCTATTTTGAGATATTATAATCAATTGGCTTTTAAGAATAAATGTGCTGATTATCAGAAGCATTACAACTGATAAAAGACTGGCTTTGATGACAATTCAATACCCAGCAGCCTGACTAGACACATGAAGCTGACTGAATCCATAATGGAATTCCCCACCAGGCTTAAGAATAGAAACTCACAGTTTTAAGAATGAATGCACAAACTGAATCACAAAGGGCCCTCGCACGTAATTAAAAAAGCCCGCTTGGAACCAAGCCCTGAGCTCTGTATGGAATGAGGCCCACACTATAATGTAGGCCACTAATCCAATGCCACACTGATGGAATGCTGCAGTTGGAGATGACACTTTCCATTGAAACATTAAAAGGATATCCATTTTACTTTTTTATTGGATGTCACAAGATGCCATTCCAAAGTGTCCAAATTAAAACTTTGTCCTTAACTTATTTCACCAAAGAATTGTTGGTCTGAAAATTCACTAAATAAGTAATATACATAACAAACATATTACGAAATTTGAAATATTTAGCCATGAAAGATATTTGCCTTCCTGCTTCAAAACATTCAATTTATATTATTTTGTGTCAAGTCCAGCACTTATTGCCTTTCCAACCTACAGCCCAATTAAGTTCTTAAATGTTCCACATGATGAAGAGTTCTACTTCAGACTTCAGCTCTGACTTGGAAGTGACGGCAACCCGCTCACATGCTGCACATCCTTGAAGGCAGTGGAAATCAAGGATTTGGTAGGTGACAACAAAGCTGCCTCTCATCTACTGCGGTGCATTCGTTGGATTGTACGCATTGTAGGTGTTGTTCAGTGGAGATTGGATAAAGTAGATGATGGGTGGATGTTGATGAAGCAATGTCTGCACCCATTCAAGAAAGTGGCGAATATTCAATTTTCAGTATAAAAAAACCAACCCAGAGATTGCTTTTAAAAAAGTAAAATATCAAGGAATTGCACACAAAAAGGCACCAAATCATAAATAACCAAATCATACAAGCACAGTTTAGGCAGATTTTCAAAAGTTTTGTTGGAGGTAGATTGAGGAAACGGGGATAAAGAAATTTGGAAAGGTGAAGTCAGTTCAGACCTGAAGATTTCAGCAGCAAAAGATTGATGTTGGTGGAATGTTTAAATCTGAGATGACCGCGAAGGTTGTATTAAAGGTGTACCATGACCTTGGAGAGCTGTATGTCTGAAGATTATACATTTGTGTGCGAGACATTGTGGGATTTGAAAACAGGTGGAAACATATAAAAATAGACACATTGTTTAATCAGCAGCAAATGTAGGGCAATGAGTACAGAGGTGATGGACAAACAGAACCTGGCAGGTAGAATATGATTTTGAAGGTATTCAAGCTTGCAAAGAATAGAAAAATTATCACCCAACAGTGGCCTGCAGGATAATCAAGCTTAAAAAACATCAAAAACATTGAAGTGCTCAAGCTCCTGGGGTAGGAACAGAATCCACAGCCTTTGCCTCCGATGACAGTTCTAAGAAAGAAACATAGAAAATAGGTGCAGGAAGAGGCCATTCGGCCCATCGAGCCAGCACCACAATCATTGTGATCATCCCCCATCAATAACCATGTTATTTACATGGTCTGTCATCCTGAACATTTTGTCCACTAACCCGAGTGTTAATAGTATGTGTGTAAGAAGAACTACAGATGCTGCATTAAATCGAAGGTAGACACAAAATGCTGGAGTAACTCAGTGGGACAGACATCACCTCTGGTGAGAAGAAATGGGTGGCGTTTCTGGTTGAGATTCTTCTTCAGACTCTGTTAATAGTATTTTTTGTATATCATGAGGCTAGTAAATGGAAGAGATATATTCAATCTGCTCTACTCTTGAAGATACTCCACTAGCAAATGGTTTTAAAAGGCATTGGAAACCTATTCTGGACCATATTAAAAGAGATATTACAACTGCAGAAATATACCGTTATTCAATTTCCAGTTTAACACTATTTAGAGGCTATTCTACACATCACCCTCTTGCAACAGCTGCCTCTCCAAAAGATCAATCTTAAAATCAAACCGTGGCAATTACCACTGAACCAAATTATACCAAGGGAAAAGAATATTGGTTAAAAGCTTAAGTTATATCTACTAATACAACTATCTGTCTTTACAATGAATGACATTTCAACCACATATGTACCTCTGAAGACTACTACCCTCATATCACAAGCTATTGCATAAACAGATCAATTATTGGAATACAAACATTTACTTGGAATAAAATTAGATATACCTATTGAATGAATAACATATCCAACAATTTGCAAAAATGCATGAGCGAATTTTGTGTCTCAGATCAGCACATGCCTTCAGCAAACAATATGCAAAAAAACAACCTTATGAACAGAAATCTACATCTCCCACATAACTTATAATTATAAATAATGGAGCCTTGTTTTGTCTTTTAACTTTACATCAACCCCTTCAAGCCTAAATTAAAAATGATTAAACCAGAACAGGTTTACAGTGAGGCACGACTGATTTGAAAGATTTTAAAATGCCACTATTAAAACAAAATCCAGGTTTGACCAGTAACCATGTCTACCTGGGCCAGGTAACCATTTAGCATCCAAGAAAAATGGGCTATCCCATCCCTCAATTTTACCCCCACACAGATCCTTGTCGTTATTTCTTGTACATAACCGATCCCCCTCTCATTATTAATATTTGTAGAAGTTTAAATCGACACGTCAATAGATTCGTGTGACTTAACTTCAATACATACATTACATTGTCTTACACGTTTGTGAAACATACTCTTGCAAAATCGTTTTTGAAATACACTCTTACAAAATCGTTCTTGAAGAATGGGTGTGGTTGAAAGTATTGTCATTTTAATGAGTGGTGGCGAATGAAACAGTTCATGAGAAGGAGAGGAACATACTGATTTTTACAGTACGCCCGAACTCTCCACATCAGCTCCCAGCCAATCTTGCAGACAGTGCAGCCCATGTATCAGAAAGAGAAGCTGGTCTGCGAATATTTCAACCTGCCAGCGAAGATAGTTGGCTTCATCAAAAACGCTTTTAATTTGGCAGACGCAAACGTCCCCGGCCAGTTCACCGCTGGGGCGGAGGGAGGACTGCAGCTGGAGGCGGCTTTAATACAGGTGGACACATCCTCACCCAAAGCACTGCATGCAGCATGGACCCCGCGCAACGCCGGTGCCTGCAGGCCCACGTGGGAAGGCGGCCGGGCCGGGCCGGGGGGAGGGAGGGAGGGAGGAGAGTCCCGGCACCTCTGGTGTGTGGCCACAGACAGGCCCCAGCAACCGGGCCCAACCCGATCCGGCCCGGCCCGGACCGGGCAAAGCTCTCCCGCTCTCCCGCCCGCAGCTCTACTCACCTCGGCCTGCTTCCTGACAGCGTTGTCAGGGCTGAGGAGGTTGCTAAGCAAGAGATAGAACTGCTGTTGCTCCGCCATTGAGCCGAGTGTGTGTGAGAGAGAGGGAGGGGGGGGGCTGACCTCTGACACCCGGGCGCCGGAGTCCTCCTGCCAATCCGAGGGGCCCGGGGTAACGCCCGAGCCGCGGCGTCAGCACGCCGGGCGTGGGCGTGAGCGTGGGAGGGGCGCGGGTTCCCGCGCGGCCGTGGCGTCAGCACGCCGGGCGTGAGCGTCAGCGTGAGCGTGGGGTCCCGCGCGGCCGCGGCGTCAGCACGCCGGGCGTGAGCGTCAGCGTGAGCGTGGGGGGGGGCGTGAGCGTGAGCGTGGGCGTGAGCGTGGGGGGGGCGTGGGTTCCCGCGCGGCCGTGGCGTCAGCACGCCGGGCGTGAGCGTGGGCGTGAGCGTGGGTTCCCGCGCGGCCGTGGTGGCGACTGCGGGCAACCGTCCGCGCGCTCAGCCAGGCGCCCGCCGTCACCATGGAGACGGCCCGCCACGTCCGGGAGGGGGAGGGGAGGAGGGGAGGGGGAGATGCGCATGTGCGCGGCTCGGATCGATCAACGGGCGACGCCGCGGGGAGCCGACGCCGATTGGCTGAGGCGCAGCGCGCCAGAAACGGCCTTGCGCCCATTAAAAAAAAACAACGTGGCGCCAGTGCAATGATGTCATCGCAGCAACAGGAGCCCGCCCCCTCCGGTCCAGCGAGGAACTGCAGGCGGGTTTCCAATGAAGAAAGACGACGTGCTGGAGTAACTCGGCGCGTCTGGGGACAAGGAGTGGGTCACATTTCCGGTCAACCTCCTCTGCAGTTGTATAGGGCTCTGGTGAGACCACATCTGCAGTATTGTGTACAGTTTTGGTCTCCTAATTTGAGGAAGGACATCCTTGTGATTGAGGCAGTGCAGCGTAGGTTCACGAGATTGATCCCTGGGATGGCGGGACTGTCATATGAGGAAAGATTGAAAAGACTAGGCTTGTATTCACTGGAGTTTAGAAGGATGAGGGGTGTTCTTAAAGAAACATATAAAATTATAAAAGGACTGGACAAGCTAGATGCAGGAAAAATGTTCCCAATGTTGGGCGAGTCCAGAACCAGGGGCCACAGTCTTAGAATAAAGGGGAGGTCATTTAAGACTGAGGTGAGAAAAAACGTTTTCACCCAGAGAGTTGTGAATTTGTGGAATTCCCTGCCACAGAGGGCAGTGGAGGCCAAGTCACTGGATGGATTTAAGAGAGAGTTAGATAGAACTCTAGGGTCTAGTGGAGTCAAGGGATATGGGGAGAAGGCAGGCACGGGTTATTGATGGGGGACGATCAGCCATGATCACAATGAATGGCAGTGCTGGCTCGAAGGGCTGAATGGCCTCCTCCTGCACCTATTTTCAATGTTTCTAAGACCCTTCTGACTGCGATTTGGGGGAGGGGGAGACAAGAGATATGGAGGGGTACGGTGTGAAAGGAACAGATCAAAACAGTGGATGGTCAAGGAAGTAAGTACATTTTATTTATAGAGCATGTTCAAATCAACTCGTGTTGAAACCAAAGTGCTTTACATAAAGTAAATAATAAGAGATAATAAAGTTTCATAGAAAAATAAAAAAATGACATAACACATTAGAGAATTCAACAAAACTTTCCACTGTGGGGAAAGACATCAAAAAGTTAGGTCTTCTTCGCCCATCCAAGGAAATGTAGAATGGTTCATTGTTGGCTGAGGGGAAGGTGATGAGGCAAACAATCAGTAAAATTAGTAAACGAGTGGATGATCTTTTCGAGGTCATCAAATTAGAGGAATTATTTTATTTGAGCTATCGTCCGATGCTGGAAGAAGCTAGCTTTTACCAAGGCATTGACTTCTTTGTCAAATTTCAACGCGGAGTCAAATATCACGGCAAGGTTTTTGACGTGAGGTTTGAGTAATGGGGTAAGGCTTCCAAGGCTGCCTGCTATCCATTTAATGGAGTCCGATGGGGCGAGTAGGATAACCTCAGACTTACTCTTGTTTAGTTGGATTAAGTTCTGGGCCATCCAACACTTTACATCCTCGAGGCAGTGGATAAGGCTGAGTAGATTAGATCGGTTGTTGGGTTTCAGGAGAAGATAGAGTCGTGTATCATCTGCATAGCAGTGTAAGGAAATGCGGTGCTTTTGAATGACTTGGCCTAAGGGGAGCAAATACAGGGAGAAGAGAATGGGAGAATACATGATCTTCCTGCCATTTATAGGGCTTTGCGGGATATTTCCCAGTTTGATGACACTGCATTTAGTCATAGAGTGATACAGCGTGGAAACAGGCCCTTCTGCCCAACTTGCCCACACCGGCCAACATGTCCCAGCTAGACTGGTCCCACCTGCCTGTGTTTGGTCCATATCCCTTCAAACCTGCCCTATCCATGTTCTGTCTAACTGTTTCTTAAATGTTGAGATAGTCCCTGCCTCAACTACCTCCTCTGGCAGCTTGTTCCATACAATCATCACCCTTTGTGTGAAAAAGTTACCCCTCAGATCCTATTCAATCTTTTCACCTTAAACCTATGTCGTCTGGTCCTCGATTCACCTACTCTGGTCAAGGGACTTTGCTGCAAATCCGCCCAAAATGTTAACGCGAGTCTTCCAGCACAGCGAGATTCCCGACTGCCCCATTCCAATCTGCAGGAGTTCATGGTGAAGGACGCTCAGAAGCTCGGTGCAGCGAACATGAAGGCTCTGTGGAGGAAGATCATAGTGTAGGGTCCTGCTGCCAGATATTGAGCAGCAGTGTCTGGTGTGTCACCCATCAAACAAGGGATGGGATATCACTTCTGCGGCTACACAAGGGTGCTTTGTTTAAAGATAGGCATGAGCACAACTGAGCCTGATACTGTTGCATATATCGACACTGAGAATGTATAGAGAGATTTTGTACCTGTTTTCTTTTGTATATTCTTTTTTAATTCTGAATAAAGTTTATTTTTGAAATTAATAAAATCTTGCATGATAACATTAGCTTTCTGTCCGGAGCAGTATCAGAGGTCTTTGATGTAAGGGCTATTCCCAGGGACACAACTGAAGCAAAATCAACTGCTGCTGGAAGATCAACAATTTGGTGAAAGGTGCACTTTGGCTTTCCTGAAACTCCTTGGTCTTCCAGCATAAAGAGATGTCCACACTGCCACATTCCAGGCTGCAAGTGAGTGTGCTAAGGTATGCACTGAAGCTCAGGGCAGCCAAGGTAAGGGTTCCATGTCTTGGATCCTGCCACCACTGGTCACTACAGAGCAGGGCCCTGTGTAACGGGCCCTCAAACACTTCATAGGAATGCAGAGACAAAATGCAGAGGCAGCATGAGGTGTAAATAAAGTCAATAGAAGGAAGGTTGGTGTGTGTGAGATGGTCTGGGTTGCGACCACAATTCCCTGCAATTTCTTGCGATCTTCGATGGAGCTGTTCCCAAACCAAGCTGTGATACATCTAAAATTCTGTGGTGCTTCTGTTGAAGTTGGTGAGAGTTACATAGAAACATAGAAAATAGGTACAGGAGGAGGCCATTCAGCCCTTTGAATGTTTGCCTGTTGTAGGGGACATGTCGAACTTCCTAAGCCTTCTGAGGAAGTAGAGGCATTGATGTGCTTTCTTGGTCATTGCTTCAATGTGGGTGGTCCAGGAGTTATTGGTGATATTGGGGGGAGACAAAAGTGCTGGAGAAACTCGGCGGGTGCAGCAGCATCTATGGAGCGAAGGAAGTGGGCAACGTTTCGGGCCAAAACCCTTCTTCAGACTGATGGAGGGTGGCGGGGCAGAAGGAAGGAAAAAGGAGGAGGAGGAGCCCGAGGGCTGAGGGAGAGCTAGGAACTGGAGGAGACAGCAAGGGCTAACGGAATTGGGAGAATTCAATGTTCAGGCCACCGGGATGCAGACTGCCCAAGCGGAATATGAGGTGCTGTTCCTCACTCTGGCCATGGGGGAGGCCCAGGACAGAGAGGTCGGATACGGAATGGGAGGGGGAGTTGAAGTGCTGAGCCACCGGGAGGTTGGGTTGGTTAATGCGGACCGAGCGGAGGTGTTCGGCGAAACGATCGCCAAGCCTATGCTTGGTCTCACTGATGTAGATCAGCTGACATCTAGAGCAGCGGATGCAATAGATGAGGTTGGAGGAGGTGCAGGTGAACCTCTGCCGCACCTGGAACGACTGCTTGGGTCCCTGAATGGAGTGGAGGGGGGAGGTAAAGTGACAAGTGTAGCATCTCTTGCGGTTGCAAGGGAAAGAGCCCGGGAGGGGGTGGTGCGGGAGGGAAGGGAAGAATTGACAAGGGAGTTACGGAGGGAACGGTCTTTGCGGAAAGCAGACATGGGGGGAGATGGGAAGATGTGGCGAGTGGTGGGGTTACGTTGGAGGTGGCGAAACTGACAGAGGACTATTTGTTTTATGTGACTGCTACTGGGGTGAAAGATGAGGACCAGGGGGACTCTGCCCTTGTTGCGAGTGGGGGGATGGGGAGAGAGAGCAGTGTTATGGGGTATGGAGGAGACCCTGGTGCGAGCCTCATCTATAGTAGGGATGGGGAACCCCCGTTCCCTGAAGAATGAGGACATTTCCGATGCCCTGGTGTGGAACACCTCATCCTGGGAGCAGATGCGGCGTAGACGGAGGAATTGGGAGTAGGGGATGGAGTCCTTACAGGAAGCAGGGTGGGAAGAAGAGTAGTCTAGATAGCCATGGGAGTCAGTGGGTTTATAGTGGATGTCGGTCAGGAGTCTATCACCTGCGATGCAGATCGTGAGGTCAAGGAATGGTAGGGAAGTGTCGGAAATGGTCCAGGTGTATTTGAGTGCCGGATGGAAGTTAGTGATGAAGCGAATGAAGTCAGTCAGTTGTGTGTGGGTGCAGGAGGTGGCACCAAAGCAATCGTCGATGTAACAGAGGTAGAGGTCGGGGATGGGGCCCTGGTACGCCTCGAACAAGGGTTGTCCGACGTACCCGATGCAGGCGTAGCTGGGGCCCATGCGTGTGCCCATAGCTTCGCCTTGTACTTGGTATTGATTCCTATGAATTTGCAGTTTTCAACATCTCTACTTCGGCACCGTCAATGCAAACTGGGGTGTGTGTACCGCTTCGCTTCCTGAAGTCGATCACTATCTCCTTTGTCTTGCTGACATTGAGAAAGAGGTTGTTGTTTCGACACCAGGAAACGAGGTTCTCGATTTCAGTCGTATGCTCCGTCTCGTCATTATTTGATATCCGGCCCACAATGGTAGTGTCGTCTGCGAATTTGAAAATGGAATTAGATTTGTACATGGCAGCACGGTCGTGGGTGTACCTTAGTTGATTCCATGTATCTTGACATCCTGTCAGTTGCTTTAATCAGGCCCTGAACAAATTGGAATAAATTCCAAAGTAATTTGCAAGGAAATTGATCAAGCTTGAGTGTAATAAATTACAGGTGTATTGGGAAAGGACAGGAGAACAAAAGCCCTGTGAAAGTGAGGGGATGGACACAATGGGACAAGTGATCACATCCTGCGTGCTGTAAGGCTCTATGAAATACAGTTGCATTTTCTTTGTAAAAACAGAGAAAGCTGCATGCAAGATTGTTTTACATTGCACCAGAATACTATTAGTACTTTGCCATTGAGATCTTGAAAAAAATCATGTAATCTCATTCCTTGGGTTAGTATCTCATCTCTCCTCACCCTCTTTGTTTGCCTGTAGAAAGACACACATATACATGTGCAAAGCGTGGTAGTATATGGAACAGTCTGCCTGAGGAGGTAGTTGAGGCATGTACTATCACAATGTTAAAAAAAAAACATTTGGACAAGTAAATAGATCGATTTAGAGGGATAGGGGCCAAAGGCAGACAGGTAGGATTAGTGTAGATGGGGCATCTTGGCCAGTGTGGGAAGTTGGGCCAAAGGGCCCATTTCCACACTCTATGATTCTACATAGCTCCACATACACATGAACATTAACGCCCAATGACACACGCGAGCTTGCATTTGTACACATTCAAATCTGTATTCATACATCTATTCATGACATAAGTAGTGCCTCCCAATATAAGAATGTGCAGAGCTATAAAATGCATGTGTATGTCTTTTAGGAGCGTAGATTGGTCTACTGGAGATGCCTTCTCCACATAACCGCTGACACCTGCACTAATCAAGAATCTACCTACCTCTGCCTTAAAGATATCCATTGACATGACCTTCACAGCCTCCTCTGGCAAAGAATTCCACAGATTCACCACCCTCTGACGAAAGAAATTCCTCCTCATCTCCTTCCTAAAGGAACGTCATTAAATTCTGAAGCTATGGCCTCTAGTCCTAGACTCTCCCACTAGTTATGGTAAAGATAGAACCTGTCCACAAATAACTTAAATTGGGACAAGGCGAATTTTGAAGGCATTGGACAGGGACTTGCAAAGGTTGTGGGAGAGGTTGTTTGCAGGAAAAGGGATGTTTGACAAACGGGAGGATTTTTCAGTGGTGATCTTATAGAGGTTATAAAATCTTGAAGGGCATTGATAAGGTGCATGGTCATTAGTCTATTTCCCACCGCAGAGGAGTGCAAGTTTAAGGTGAGAGGGAACCTGAGGAACACTTTTTTCCACAAGTGGGTGGTGGATATATGGAATGAGCTGCTAGAGGAAGCTGCAGAGATGGGTACAATACAACGCTATAGATATTTAGACAGTTACATGAACAGCAATTGTGAGGGGTTTGGTCCAAACACAGACAAATGGGACTACTCTGCTGCACAGTCTGGTCAGTATGTATGTATGAGTTGAGCCAAAGGGTCTGTTTCCATGCTGTATAACTCTGACCTGTGGCGACGAGTCTTCTCCAACTGTTTTGGGGGTCGTAAGGCGCATGATGTTGCCATTAGTATCCAGGATGAAGTCCATCAGATTGGCAAGCTTTCACAATGCACATACCCCATCCAAAGAAAATAAAAATAGCCACGGGTGCAGCACCATCTATGGAGCGAAGGAGATAGGCAACGTTTCGGGCCGAAACCCTTCTTCAGACTGATGGGGGGTGTGGGAGACGGGGGGGGGAAGAAAGGAAAAAGGAGGAGGAGGAGCCCGAGGGCTGAGGGAGAGGTAGGAAGGGGAGGAGACAACAAGGGTTAACAGAATTGAGAGAGTTGGAGGGAAGGGGGAATCACAGAGAGGGGGCAGTTAGAGAGGAGGTTGTGAAACTGTCTTTGGGGTTCTTCCCCCCGCCTCCCCCCATCAGTCTGAAGAAGGGTTTCGGCCCGAAACGTTGCCTATCTCCTTCTCTCCATAGATGCTGCTGCACCCGCTGAGTTTCTCCAACATTTTGTGTACCCTCGATTTTCCAGCATCTGCAGTTCCTTCTTTAACATAAAAATAACCACCTTTAGCTTGCAACAGGTTAATCATATTATCTAAAGATGTAAATAAAACACAGAGATAATGAACACCGTTGAGCATTACTCATAGTCCACTGATGTTGAGAATAAAGAAATGTCCTGGATGGCATGTAAAATAGTAAGATTAAACGAGAACTTACCTGTTCGAAGTTTGATCTTTATTTTATGAGGAGTAACGATGAGGGATTACGTGAAGAAGGCCCGCCTGGAACGGCATACTTCAAAGCAGCGGCATGAAAAACACAGAACACAATAGCCGGAGTAAGATAGTAAGGCTCATTATAGATTTAGAACTACCAGATGATCATTCATTTTATGAGGGTGTGGAGTGGAGGGCACGTAATCCCTCATCGTTACTCCTCATAAAATAAAGATCAAACTTCGAACAGGTAAGTTATCGTTTAATCTTACTATTTTACTTCGGAGTCACGTGAGTGACTACGTGAAGAGTTTGAAGCTTTCTGTGTTTTTCATGTCGTAGAATTCTTCCATACGACAGTCCGGCTAGGTCAACACATACAATGGAAAACCAGACTAGTTTTAGTTCTTTCCATAAAAAAAATGTTTTAATGATAAAAGAACATATAATAACCCTCTTTATACCCGAGGGAACCATTACAATGTGATAAAAGATATAAGTGATAACATAATTGATCATATTAATCAATAGTGAAACAAAGCAGGTGACTACAGTGAACCCAACACCGCGTGTCCAAAGCCTGTCATTGTGTGAACAGGTTTATTGTAGAACTTTGAAAAAGTTTCTTCTTTACTCCACCCTGCGGTTTCTAAAATATGCTCGAGCGGTACGTCCTGCACCTTCGCTGCGGATGTAGCTGCTGCCCTGGTGGAGTGAGATTTGAACACATCAGTGTCTACTCCTGCTAAAAGTAACACCTTTTAACCACCTTGAGATTGTTTGTACTGAAGCTTTTGTGTGTGGTTTCTTATGCGTAATCATTAATGTTTTTTCATTACCTCGAAGAGTTTTGGTAATTTTTATATATTGGTTCAAATGTCTAACTACACACAATGTTGGATCAATAGGATAAGCTTGAAAGGTTACCTTTGCTCCAGTTCTTCCTGGTCTGCTTTGTTTGATCAGATCGTAAACATAGAAACACAATGTTATCTGTAGTCACATGCATACAGTCTAAACGCACAATTTGTAATGTTTGAACCCTTTGAGCTGAAACCAATGACATTAACATTACTAATTTGAATGTTAATCTTTTCCAATGACAAACCTTCGATTGGAGTCCATTGCCTAAGTAAAGTAAGTACAATGCTAACATCCCAAATCTCTGTATATCTTGGTTTTGGCGGGTTTTTGTTAAAGATTCCTTTCATAAATCTGGATATTAATGGATGTGATCCAATTGATTTCTGGTCAGATATTTGTCCTAAATAAGATGATAAGGCACTACGTGCACTATTAATGGCACTGTAACTTAAGTGTTGTTCAAAATGCAATTCGGCAAGGAACTCCAATACGTTTGCAATGTTCACAGTATGATAAGATATATTTGACTGTCTGCAAAATTCTTCCCATTTCTTTATATGTGTCATATATTGTCTTTGTGTGCTATCTCGCCATGATGCGGCTATAACACCCATAGTTCTATCCGACAATCCAAGTTCCTGTAGTGGTCTGGTCAAAACCTGCAGATTAACAAATTCATATAAGCATGTAATGGATGAATTTCTTTGGTTACTGGTTTTATCAATAAATCACTGCTGTTAGGAATTGACATATATGGTTCTTTAATCATGTTTAACATCAATGGGAACCAAGGTTGTGTCGGCCCAATTTGGGATTACCAACAATCCTGTGGCAGAATCTTGTCCTATTTTCTTCAGACATTGCTGAACCAGAGCAAATGGTGGAAAAGCATAAAAGAACACATTCCCCCAGTGTAATGAAAAAGCATCTACTGCTACTGCGTCTGGGTCTGGTTCCCAAGACACATATTTAGGCAACTGATGATTTAGTCTTGATGCGAACAGATCAATGTCTGGTAACCCATATCGAGTCACAATTTTACTGAAAATTACTGGGTTCAGCATCCATTCTGTGTTATCTTTAAATATCCTTGATCTATTATCTGCCACCACATTGTCTTTACCTGGAATGTAGTTTGCCGAGATCCAAATTTGGTGATTAATACACCATTGCCATATCTGATTGACCAGACAATCACATGATACCGATCTGACTCCGCCCATGTGATTAATATATGCAACAGCTGTTTTATTGTCTAATTGTATTAGTACATGTAGATTCTTTTTTGTAGAACAATATGCCTTCAGTCCATAAAAAGCACCCAACAATTCTAAATAGTTAATACCATATGTTTGGAGAAACATTTCCTCTTGGACAGTCCATCTACCTCCACAACTGGAGAATGAATCTTTTGCCCCCCATCCGAGAGCGCTAGCATCTGTTTGTAAAAATCACTTCAGGCTGTTGTATCAGAATGTTTCTAGCAGCTTGTGGGACATTTTCAATCCACCATTGTAATTCCAATAAAGCTTCTTTTGTTAATTGCATAGGCCTATCAAAATGGCCTGCTCTCTTTTTTAGAGCTCTTATTTTGTCCCTTTGAAGGTTTTGGTAATGTAATGGACCAAATTCCACTGCAGGAAATGCTGCTACTAGCTTACCAATAATCTTTGCTACTTCTCAGATGGAGGGATAAGGTTTGTGAATGAGACCCCTACAAGTCACCAAAATATCATCAATCTTATCTGTTGGTAAAGTTACTAACATAGTAACTGAGTTAATTACAAACCCCAAATAGTTAATTGACTGTGCTGGCTGCAGCTGGGACTTAATTGGATGGATCAAGAACCCTAACTTTTCAAATAAAGCTTTAGTTGCTGAAACTGATTTTCCAGCTGATTCCTGATTGTCATTGATGATTAAAATGTCATCGAGATAAGCCATAACGATGTGTTTTTGTGCTCTTAATTGTGCTAAAACTGGTTTCAACAGCTTTGTAAAGAGCCTGGGAGCTGAACTTAACCCATTTGGTAAAGCTCTGAATTGCCACAGCTGTCCTAGCCAATTAAATTTTAAATACCTTCGAAAGAACTGATGGATTGATACAGAATAATAAGCTTCCTTTAAATCAATTGTAGCCATATAACAACCGGCTGATATCAAATGTCTTGCAGTATTAAACGTTTCCATTTTAAAATGTTTGTATTCGACAAATTTATTAAGATTTGTAAGGTCCAGAATAATTCTGCAACCACCATCTTTTTTATCTCTTGGAAATATATTTGACACAAATTGATGCTCGTGTTCAACAGTTTTTTCAATAACACCTTTTTTAAACAATTTGTCAATTTCCCCATTTATTTCTGCCTTTTCCTTTGCAGAAAACACGAAAGCATAAGCAGGTTTATTTTGTACTGGAGAGTTAACACCTTCTTTAAATGTGATAGTAGCTCCTGAAACTGTTTGTAAAATAAACCGATCAGATGTGATGGTAAGCCATTCATCATAAAACATTTGTAATCTCCCTCCAACTGGAGATTTGTCCACAGTTTCTTAAACATAGAATAAATCTTTTGTAACCTCTCCATATGAACGTGGTGGTCTCCTTCTCCCCGTATACGGGTAAACATTAGGCTGTGTCGGATGATAATATTTCCTTATCATATTCCTGCCTCTGTTTCCAAAATCAAATCCCCTTCTTGGCGAAAAATACCTTTTTTGTCCAAAGACGAAAGGTCTCATGTGGCTAATAGATTTAGCTTCTTCATCCATATCTTTTATTTGTTTAGGCAGGTTTTCTCCAAATAGATAACCAGGAGCTTGAACACCACTTGCTCGACACAGACTTGCAAACCTTGGATGAAATATGGGCCGAATCGCAATCTTTCTCATACAATTAATTTCATAGAAGGAATTGCATAATAAGCCCAAAGTATCTTTTTGAATTTTATCCATCTCCAACCCCTCCATTTGTCTTCCATAAGCAGTAATGGCAGCAGAAATTAATTTGAGGATTCTTTGAAATCTCATTTCTTGTCCTCTCATGCCTGGGGTCATAGATGTCCATATAGACGGATTAACCGTAGGTACCTCCAATGAGGTGCAATTATCCGGTGTTTTATATAATTCTGCTGTTTCAATCATCACAGAATCTTGAAGTTGGTGAGATACCATATAATTAATGTTGGCAGCTAGGTTTTCTTCCATAGCCTCACTTCTTTCAGGTATAGCAAAATCTTTTGCTATCCAGGCACATCTGGCATTTTCTTTTTTATTTGTGGTGTGCATTCATAATCCACATCACCACTTGCAGGGTCTGTCTTTTGCAGCCCTGATCCACTTGGAATTATATCCAATGAGACTTCCTCCGCCCTAAATCCTGGGTCCGGAGTTTCAAATTCCCAATTTGGCACATAGCCATATTCTGTATATTCAAGCCCCTCAGGGTCTTTTTGGGAAACTTCTGGGTACTGTGACCCTTGTCTCATAATATTTTGGAGTACTTTCTCCATATGTTCCATTTTTAGCCACATAGCTTTATTATCCGGAGGACTTTCATTGTCAGAGTCATTATCAGAAACCACGGGCCTCACGGATTTCTTTTTACATTTTTTAGGAACATTTCCCTCCGTGGTTAGTATTTCTGGAGAAATTATAATCTCACTAACGGGGTGAATCAGCGGCCACCGGTATCGGAACCGGATCCGCACTAATCTCTTGTCCCGTATTTTTAGCTTCACCTCGGGATGATCTTTTTACCCGCGAAATTTTTCTTTGAGATTTCTCCATTTTCTTTTCCATTTATCTGGCTAAATCAGTACGCCAGCGTGACTCTGATTTTTACTTTTACTTTCACTTTTTTGCTGGTTTTACCAGCGTAACGTCTTTTTTAGAACGTCCCCACTTTCCCTACACTTACCTGCGGGTCCGTTCCGACCGCTGCGAGGAGCTGCGTTCTGCAACTCTTGCTTCTGCCGTCAGCGTCGACGTAATGCCGTTCCAGCGCCAGGCGGGCCTTCTTCACGTAGTCACTCACGTGACTCCGAAGTAAAATTTGTCGTTAATCTTATGACTCTCACTTGATTACGTATGAATCACTTGGAAACGTCTCACAGCTCCTCTGGTCATTCTGTTAATTTTTTTTCCCCCCAACAGTTCGTAATGTCCAAGGTTTAGAATTCCAGCTCCAAAATAGCATCAATGACATGGCTGGACATTGACTGAAATGTTGCTGCATAATTTCCAAATCCTACCAGCACCATTGGGAAAATATCCTTGTTTTTGATCCACTAAGGATTACCCAAGTCAGAATGCCACCTCTCCAATCCTAATGCATAGCTGTATCCTCAATGTGACCACAACATAGCCCACTTTACCAACGCAATTGGCACTCACTCAAATCGAACAATGCCAATATGGGAAATGGAAAATAAAATTCTGCCTGGTGCAATGATGGGTATGTTTCTGTATTTGTGATGAAGATCTGATTTAGTTTAGTTTAGTTTATACATACAGCGCGGAAACAGGCCCTTTGGCCCACCGGGTCCGTGCTGACCAGCGACCCCCGCATATTACCACTATCTTATACACACTAGGAACAATTTTTTACATTTACCAAGACAATTTACCTCCTTACCTCTATGTCTTTGGAGTGTGGGAGGATACCGAAGATCTCAGAGAAAACCCACGCAGTCACGGGGAGAACGTACAAACTCCGTACAGACAGCGCCCGTAGTCGGGGTCGAACCCGGGTCTTCGGCACTGCTAGTGCTGTAAGGCAGCAACTCTACCGCTGCGCCTCTGTGTCGCCAGTGGGCCTGATGTTGCATCAGAACAATTTGTCCAAGCTATATGTGAACTAAAGTTTTCTGATGCGTCTCACAGAGTGACAAATTCAGAATCTTCCTTCATTGTTCAGTCTCAATAACCTTTGCTCTGAGCATCTGAATTCACCAAGAATGTGTAGGTAATTGTAAAAAAAAAAACATGTGGCATGCACTGCTCAAAAAGTTAAGGAACCCACTTTCTCTGTAAATCTTCATTATTTTTGTCAAAATTGGATTCCCAGCACAGAATGCTTAAAGGTGAGTGGAAAGCTTTGGCAGTCAGTATTTGTGCTGAGCCTTCTCATTAATATGGGATTCCTCCAGGTTCTCTGGTTTCATCCCACTTCCCAAAGACTTACTGGGAGGTTAATTGACTAACCTAGGTTAGTGACAAATACCATTTCTTTTTTTTTTTTTTTTTTAAATATTTATTATAGAAACAAAATAATAACAAAGTACATTATTTTACAATGATGAAAATACATGATATTAATGATATATTCGTACTGTAAATATTATTTGTATTATTATTAATTATAAATTTTAAGATTATATATTTTATATAATTGAGAATACATGGTACTAGTAATACATTCATAATATTAATAATATACTCATACTGTTGATAATATTTGTATTGTCTCTGATTTTGAAATGTAGGACCAAATTTTATATAATTAAAAATACGTAATACTAGTAAAAACTTTTATGATATCATTATATTTTCATACTGTTAATAATATTTGTATTATCATTGATTTTAAATTTAAAATTATATATTTTATATAATTGAAAATACATGATACTAATAATACTTTCATAAAGTTAGTGATATTTATATTCGTACTGATATTAAAAATTTAAGATTATGTGTTTCTATACTTTTTTCTAATTTTTTATAAAAGTATGAAAAGATAGAGAGAAAGAGTGTGAAAAGTTTGATGGAGAATGGAATATTAATCGTTAATCCGTCCTTGGAGATATATTCATGATTTATTATATATATTTCTTCATCTATTCAAGTATTCAAGTCTCAGTCAAGTCCTCGTGCTGAACCATTATGACCCTGTAAATATTTAATATATGGAGACCAAATCCCTCTGAGCATCTGAATTCACCAAGAATGTGTAGGTAATTGTAAAAAAAACATGTGGCATGCACTGCTCAAAAAGTTAAGGAACCCACTTTCTCTGTAAATCTTCATTATTTTTGTCAAAATTGGATTCCCAGCACAGAATGCTTAAAGGTGAGTGGAAAGCTTTGGCAGTCAGTATTTGTGCTGAGCCTTCTCATTAATATGGGATTCCTCCAGGTTCTCTGGTTTCATCCCACTTCCCAAAGACTTACTGGGAGGTTAATTGACTAACCTAGGTTAGTGACAAATACCATTTCTGGTCGTGCCCAAGTTACGATAAGGTTCTGTTCCTGAGAACCATCAATGATAAGACAGAAATTAACAGAAACAGCTGGGATGGGAGAGCAGACAGGCGTGGGAGGAATGGCCTCCAAGCGGCCTCACTGATTCATTGAGTGGGCGCATCTGTCCCTTGCCTAGTACATGCGCTGTCTCTCTGCTCAACAGCTTCTATTAATCACACAACCCTGTATGAAAGTAGATTACCAAAGACTAACTACGATTTGACATAACTAACCTCCCAAGCAGCTTCATATGGACATAACAAAAGGCAGACAACCAAGGGCTTGGTTAGGGGTCTGAAGAAGGGTTCGGACCCGAAATATCAAAAGCTTGGCTAAACAATTTGGTCTTAAGGATCATCTTAAAGGAAGAGAGTTGGAGAGATTTGGAAAACAATAGTATTTATTGTTGTCAAAAACATTGGAGGTGAATTATCTTTTGGACTCTATTATCACAAATACATTTATATTGATAACTCTGCAACACAGAGGCATTCAATATTAACTTATTAAAATTAACTTGAATGAATTTCAATTAAATTTTAACATGGTTGTATAGCCTACTGGTCAAAGTTCAACTCAGAAATTAATATTACAGTGTTTTGAATGCAGTGTGATCAACCCTGCATAATGTGGCAGCTGTATGTGAACGGTTGACCTGGTTGGTACTGCTCATTAGGAGATGAACACTCGGCTAGCCAGCAGCTGGTCGCATTTTCAGTGCTAAGAAATATATGAAAACCATGAACACATTCGGCTTATGAACCTCTCGAAGTTACAAAGGAGAAAGAATATTGCTTATTGAAAGTGAACCACCCATTGGCATGTAAAGATGGCAATGCCATGGTGGTCATGGGAGCTTACAATATGCAGGTGGACTGGGAAAATCAGGTTGCTACTGGACCCTAAGAAAGGGAATTTGTAGAGTGCCTCCGAGATGGATTCTTAGAGCAGCTTGTACTGGAGCCTACCAGGGAAAAGGCAATTCTGGATTTAGTGTTATGTAATGAACCGGATTTGATAATGGAACCCAAGGAAGTAGCGACCACAATATGATAAGTTTTAATCTGCAATTTGAGAGCAACCACAATATGAAAAGTTTTAATCTGCAATTTGAGAGGGAGAAGGAGAAATCGGATGTGTCGATATTTGGCTGAGCAAAGGGGCCTACAGAGGCGAGAGGGAGGAGCTGGCCAAAGTTGACTGGAAAGGGACCCTAGCATCGATGACGGTGGAACAGCACTGGCAGGAATTTCTGGGAATAATCTGGAAGATGCAAGATCTTTTCATTCCAAAGGAAGAAAGATTCTAGGGGAGAAAGAGGCGACCGTGGCTGACAAGGGAAGTCAAGGACAGTATAAAAATAAAAGAGAAGGCATATCCAGCAGATATTCCTTCTCACAGATTAGTGGTAAGCCAGAGGATTGAGAAGCTTTTAAAGAACAGAAGGTAACTAAAAAGGCAATACGAGGAGAAAAGAAGAAATACGAAGGTAAGCTAGCCAATAATATAAAAGAGGATAGCAAGAATTTCTTCAGATATAAAGAGTAAGAAAGAGGCAAGAGTGGTCGTTGGACCACTGGAGAATGATGCAGGAGAAGTGATAATGGGGAATTTAAAAAAATGGCAGGGGAGTTGAATAACATTTTTTGCATCAGTCTTCACAGTGGAAGACACCAGCAACATGCCTGAAATTCAAGAGAGTCAGGACGTGGAAGTTAGTGGAGTGGCTGTTACCAGGGAGAAGGTGCTTGGGAAGCTGAAAGGGCTGAAGCTGGAAAGGTCACCTGGACCGGATGGACTGCACCCTAGGGTTCTGAAAGAGGTGGCTTTAGAGATTGTGGAGGCATTGACAGTGATATTTCAGGAATCAGCAGAGTCAGGAGTGGTCCCAGATGATTAGAAAATTGCCAATATTACCCCACTGCACAAGGGAGCAAAGCAGAATAGTGGGAACTATAGGCCGGTTAGTCTGACCTCCGTGGTTTGTAAGATTTTAGCGTCCATTATAAAGGATGAGGTTACCGAGTACTTAGAAGTTCACGATAAAATAGGCCACAGTCAGCATGGCTTTGTGAAGAGGGAGTCTTGCTTGACAAAGTTGCTGGAAATCTTTGAAGAAGTAAATAGCAGGACAGACAACAGAGAGTCAGTAGTTGTGTACTTAGATTTTCAGAAGGCCTTTGATGAGGTGCCTCGCGCGAGGCTGCTAAGGAAGATGAAAGCCCACGGAATCAAAGGGCAGATGCTAGCACGAATAGCGGGTTGGCTGGATGGCAAAAGAGTGGCAATAAAGGGGGCTCTTTTCTGGTTGGCTGCCAGTGACTAGTGGGGTTCCACAAAGGTCGGTGCTGGGGCTTTATTAATCGTCCAAATCTTTTCATTGTGTATTAATGATTTGGACGAGGGGATTGAAGGCTTAGTGGTACGAAATGATGATACGAAAATAGGTTGAGGGGCAGGTATTGTAGAGAAAGCAGGGACTCTGCAGAAGGACTTGGACAGGTTGGGAGAGTGGGCAGAGAAGTGGCAGATGGAATATAGTGTAGCAAAAAGTGGAGTCATGCATTTTGGTTGTAGGAATAAAGGCATAGACTATTTTCTAAATGGGGAGAGAATCCAGAAATCGGAGATGCAAAGGGACTTGGGAGTGCTGTTGCAGGATTCCCAAAAAGTTAATCTGCAAGTTGAATCAGTAGTAAAGAAAGCAACTCAATGCTAGCCTTTATTTCAAGAGAGCTTGTATACAGAATCCGGGATATAATGCTGAAGCTGTATAAGGCGCTGGCCAGGCCGCATTTGGAATATTGTGAGTAAGTTTGGGCACCATATCTGAGGAAGGATGTGCTGGCTCTGGAGTGGGTCCAGAGGAGGTTTACAAGAATGATCCCAGGAATTAGTAAGTTAACCTATGTTGAGCGTTTGTCGGCACTGGGCACGTACTTGCTGGAGTTTAGAAAAATTAGGGGGGGAACTCATTGAAACATACAGAATAGTGAAAGGCTTAGATAGAGTGGATGTGGAGAGGATGTTTCTACGTGGGAGAGTCTAGGACGAGAGGTCATTGCCTGAGAATTAAAGGACGTTCTTTTAGGAAGGAGATGAGGAGAAATGTCTTTAGTCAGAGCATGATGAATCTATGGAATTCTTTGCTACAGAAGGCTGTGGAAGCAAAGTCAGTGGGTATATTTAAGTCAGAAATGGATAGATAGATTCTTGATTAGTATAGGTGACAGAGGTTATGTATTTGGGAGGGAGAGATAGATCAGCCATGATTGAATGGCGGGGTAGACTTGATGGGCTGAATGGCCGAATTCTACCCTCTCACTAATGATCTAATGTGACTGCACTGTGTTAATAAAAATTGGTAGAAATTTATCTCCTGTCCATTTTAATCACCTCAAAATCCATTAAGGAGTCCTAATCATAGTCCTACAGCATGAAAATGGGCCCTTTGGTTTCAGTTTAGTTTGTTGTCACATGTACTGAGGTACAGTGAAAAGCTTTTGTTGCGCGCTATCCAGTCAGCAGAAAGACAATACATGATTACAATCGAGCCATGACAGTGTATAGATACATGATAAGGGAATAACGTTCAGTGCAAAGTTAAGGCAGCAAAGTCCGATCAAGGATAGTCCGAGGATCACCAATGAGGTAGATAGTAGTTCAGCACTGCTCCCTGGTACATTACAACTTGGAGCATGGATCTTCGAATATCTGGACAGACAACAAAAATGTTTTGCAAAGAAAATGTTGACACTAACAATCCTCCACGAAAGATAGACACAAAATGCTGGAGTAACTCAGCAGATGAGGCAGCATCTCTGGAGAGAAGGAATGGGTGACGTTTCGGGTCGAGACCCTTCTTCAGATCCTTCAGCATTAGTTTTGTCCTACATCCCAAAAAAGTGCAGGTTAATAGGTTAATTGGCCACTGTTAATGGCTCCTAAAGTACAGGTGAATGAGCACTTTGGGCACATTCAGTGTCAAATCCACAGAACTGGATTGGACATTGAGGATTGAGGACATTTGCAGATGGATTGCATGCTGTTAGTGGAAGCAAGTTAGGGAATGTAGGAAGCTTTATAGGGTCAAGGAGATGTATAAATCCTTGCGATGTAAAATTGTAGGGATTCTGGTGCTGCTGCGGGAGATAAAATTAGGTGTTTGAGATTGGTAGGGTTTGGGCTTGGGAACAAGGTGTGGTCTTTTCGGTGGGAAGTTTTCAGGAAACGGATTGAGTGGGGCTAGAGATCTGCGGTGGATGGAGGTCGGTGCAATCTGGGAGGATGAGGAGTTGGGGAAAAAGGATGAAGTAATTTACTGAGCTGCGGGAGTCCTAAGCCACTGCTGTAAAACTCAAGGACATTCCAGCAATAGGGCCAATAGACAATAGGTGCAGGAGTAGGCCATTCGGCCCTTTAAGCCAGCACCGCCATTCATTGTGATTATGGCTGATTATCACCAATCAGTACCTCGTTCCTGCCTTATCCCCTTATCCCCTGACTCCTCTATCTTTAAGAGTCCTATCTAGCTCTTTTATGAAAGTATCCAGAGAACCAGCCTCCACCACCCTCTGACGCAGAGAATTCCACACACTCACAACTCTCTGTGTGAAAAAGTGTATCCTCATCTGCGTTCTAAATGGCTTACCCCTTATTCCTAAACAGTGCTCCCTGGTTCTGGACTCCCCCAACATCGGGAACATGTTTCCTGCCTTTAGCGTGTCCAAACCCGTAATAATCTTATATGTTTCAATAAGATCCCCTCTCATCCTTCTAAACTCCAGAGTGTACAAGCCCAGCTGCTCCATTCTTGCAGCATATGACAGTCCCGCCATCCCGGGAATTAACCTTGTAAACCTACGCTGCACTCCCTCAATAGCAAGAATCACGAGGAGCGTTGCGTAGGGAATATGGGGACAAATATGTATTTGTATACAGAATCCGGGATATAATGCTGAGGCTGTAAAAGGCGCTGGCCAGGCCGCATTTGGAGTATTGTGAGTAAGTTTGGGCACCATATCTGAGGAAGGATGTGCTGGCTCTGGAGTGGGTCCAGAGGAGGTTTACAAGAATGATCCCAGGAATTAGTAAGTTAATCTATGTTGAGCGTTTGTCGGCACTGGGCATGTACTTGCTGGAGTTTAGAAAAATTAGGGGGAAACTCATTGAAACATACAGAATAGTGAAAGGCTTAGATAGAGTGGATGTGGAGAGGATGTTTCTACGTGGGAGAGTCTAGGACTAGAGGTCATTGCCTCAGAATTAAAGGACGTTCTTTTAGGAAGGAGATGTGGAGAAATGTCTTTAGTCAGAGCATGATGAATCTGTGGAATTCTTTGCTACAGAAGGCTGTGGAAGCAAAGTCAGTGGGTATATTTAAGTCAGAAATGGATAGATAGATTCTTGATTAGTATAGGTGACAGAGGTTATGTATTTGGGAGGGAGAGATAGATCAGCTATGATTGGATGGCGGGGTAGACTTGGGCTGAATTCTACCCTCTCACTAATGATCTAATGTGACTGTGCACTGCATTAATAAAAATTGGTAGAAATTTATCTCCTGTCCATTTTAATCACCTCAAAATCCATTAAGGAGTCCTAATCATAGTCCTACAGCATGAAAATGGGCCCTTTGTTTTCAGTTTAGTTTGTTGTCATGTGTAGCGAGGTACAGTGAAAAGCTTTTGTTGCGCGCTATCCAGTCAGCAGAAAGACAATACATGATTACAATCGAGCCATGACAGTGTATAGATACATGATAAGGGAATAACGTTCAGTGCAAAGTTAAGGCAGCAAAGTCCGATCAAGGATAGTCCGAGGATCACCAATGAGGTAGATAGTAGTTCAGCACTGCTCCCTGGTACATTACAACTTGGAGCATGGATCTTCGAATATCTGGACAGAGAACAAAAATGTTTTGCAAAGAAAATGTTGACACTAACAATCCTCCACAGAAGATAGACACAAAATGCTGGAGTAACTCAGCAGGTGAGGCAGCATCTCTGGAGAGAAGGAATGGGTGACGTTTCGGGTCGAGACCCTTCTTCAGATCCTTCAGCATTGGTTTTGTCCTACATCCCAAAGAAGTGCAGATTAATAGGTTAATTGGCCACTGTTAATGGCTCCTAAAGTACAGGTGAATGAGCACTTTGGGCACATTCAGTGTCAAATCCACAGAACTGGATTGGACATTGAGGATTGAGGACATTTGCAGATGGATTGCATGCTGTTAGTGGAAGCAAGTTAGGGAATGTAGGAAGCTTTATAGGGTCAAGGAGATGTATAAATCCTTGCGATGTAAAATTGTAGGGATTCTGATGCTGCTGCGGGAGATAAAATTAGGTGTTTGAGATTGGTAGGGTTTGGGCTGGGAACAAGGTGTGTCTTTTCGGTGGGAAGTTTTCAGGAAACGGATTGAGTGGGGCTAGAAAACTGCGGTGGATGGAGGTCGGTGCAATCTGGGAGGATGAGAGTTGGGGAAAATGATGAAGTAATTTACTGAGCTGCAAGTCCGAAGCCACCTGCTGTCAATCACGACATTCCAGCAATAGGGCCAATAGGACAATAGGTGCAAGGAGTAGGCCACTTCGGGCCCTTAGAGCCAGCACCGCCATTCATTGTGATTATAGCTGATTATCACCAATTCAGTACCTCGTTCCTGCCTTTATCCCTTAGCCCCTGACTCCTCTTCTTTAAGAGTCCTAATCTAGCTTCTTTATGAAGTATCCATGAGGATCCAGCCTCCACCGCCCTCTGAGGCAGAGGAATTCCACACACTCACCAACTCTCTGTGTGAAAAAGTGTATCCTCATCTGCGTTCTAAAGGTTACCCCCTTATTCTTAAACAGTGCTCCCTGGTTCTGGACTCCCCAACATCGGGAACATTTGGTTTCCTGCCTTTTAGCGTGTCCAAACCCTTAATAATCTTATATGTTTCAATAAGATCCCCTCTCATCCTTCTAAACTCCCAGAGTGTACAAGCCCAGCTGCTCCATTCTTGCAGCATATGACAGTCCCCCGCATCCGGGAAATTAACCTTGTAAACTACGCTGCACTCCCTCAATAGCAAAGAATCACGTAGGAGCGTTGCGTAGGGAATATGGGGACAAATATGTATTTGTATACAGAATCCGGATAATGCTGAGGCTGTATAAGGCGCTGGCAGGCCGCATTTGGAGTATTGTGAGAAAGTTTGGGCACCAATCTGAGGAAGGATGTGCTGGCTTGGAGTGGGTCCCAGAGGAGGTTTACAAGAATGATCCCAGGAATTAGTAAGGTTAAACTATCTATGTTGAGCGTTTGTCGGCACTGGGCATGTACTTGCTGGAGTTTAGAAAAATTAGGGGGAAACTCATGAAACATACAATAGTGAAAGGCTTAGATAGAGTGGATGTGGAGAGGTTGTTTCTACGTGGGAGAGTCTAGGACTAGAGGTCATTGCCTCAGAATTAAAGGACGTTCTTTTAGGAAGGAGATGTGGAGAAATGTCTTTAGTCAGATGCATGAATGAATCTGTGGAATTCTTCGCTACAGAGGCTGTGGAAGCAAAGTCAGTGGGATATTTAAGTCAGAAATGGATAGATAGATTCTTGATTAGTATAGGTGACAGAGGTTATGTATTTGGGAGGGAGAGTTGATCAGCCATGATTGAATGGCGGGGTAGACTTGATGGGCTGAATGGCCGAATTCTACCCTCTCACTAATGATCTAATGTGACTGTGCACTGCATTATATCTAAAAATTGGTAAGAAAATGTACCTCCTGTCCATTTTAATCACCTCAAAATCCATTAAGGAGTCCTCATCATAGTCCTACAGCATGAAAATGGGCCCTTTGTTTTCAGTTTAGTTTGTTGAATGTACTGAGGTACAGTGAAAAGCTTTTGTTGCGCGCTATCCAGTCAGCAGAAAGACAATACATGATTACAATCGAGCCATGACAGTGTATAGATACAGGATAAGGGAATAACGTTCAGTGCAAGTTAAGGCAGCAAGTCGATCAAGGATAGTCCAAGGATCACCAATGAGGGTAGATAGAGATAATATTTCACACTGCTTCCTGGTACATTAGAACTTGGAGCATGGTTCTTCGAATATCTGGACAGAGAACAAAAATGTTTTGCAAAGAAAATGTTGACACTAACAATCCTCCACAATATAGACACAAAATGCTGGATAACTCAGCAGGTGAGGCCGCATCTCTGGAGAGAAGGATATGGGTTGGACATTTCGGTCGAGACCCTTCTTCAGATCCTTCAGGCATTGGGTTTGTCTCATCCCCAAAGAATAGTGCAGATGAATAGGTTTAATTGGGCACTGTTAATGGCTTCATAATAAGTACAGGTGAATGAGCACTTTTGGGCACATTCAGTGTCAAATCCACAGAACGGGATTGGACATGAAGATGAAGACATTTGCATATGGATTGCGATGCTGTTAGGAAGCAAAAGTTTAGGGAATGTAAGGGAAGCTTTATAGGGTCAATGAGATGTATAAATCCTTGCGATGTAAAATTGTAGGGATTCTGATGCTGCTGCGGGAGATAAATTAGGTGTTTGAGATTGGTAGGGTTTGGGCTTGGGAACAAGGTGTGGTCTTTTCGGTGGGAAGTTTTCAGGAAACGGATTGAGTGGGGCTAGAAAACTGGTGGATGGAGGTCGGTGCAATCTGGAGGATGAAGGAGTTGGACGGAAAAAGGATGAAGTAAATTTATTGAGCTGCGGGGGGAGTCCCTAAGCCCCCATGCTGTAAACGCTACGGACATTCCAGCAATAGGGCCAATAGACAATAGGTGTAGGAGTAGGCCATTCGGCCCTTCGAGCCAGCACCGCCATTCAATATGATCATGGCTGATCATCCACAATCAGTACCCCGTTCCTGCCTTCTCCCAATACCCCCTGATCGCTATCTTTAAGAGCCCTATCTAGCTCTCTCTTGAAAGTAGCCAGAGAACCAGCCTCCACCGCATTCTAAGGTAGAGAATTCCACAGACTCACAACTCTCTGTGTGAAAAAGTGTTTCCTCATCTCAGTTCTAAATGGCTTACCCCTTATTCTTAAACAGTGACCCCTGGTTCTGGACTCCCCCAACATCGGGAAAATGTTTCCTGCCTCTAGCGTGTCCAAACACTTAATAATCTTATATGTTTCGATAAGATCCCCTCTCATCCTTCTAAAGTCCAGAGTGTACAAGCACAGCCGCCCCATTCTCGCAGCATAGCACAGTCCCGCCATCCCGGGAATTAACCTTGTAAACCTACGCTGCACTCCCTCAATAGCAAGAATGTCCTTCCTCAAATTAGGGGACCAAAACTGCACACAATACTCCAGATGTGGCCCCTACATCAGAGCGGTCCACATTCACCGGATGAGCATCAAGAGGAGCGTTGCGTAGGGAATGGCCTTGCTCTTCAGTATCACAGAGATAGCAGATGCAGAATGACCAAACTTGCGGAATGACTCAAAGTGACCTAGAAATGGTGATTGCTGCATTTCACTCAATTGTGAGGGGGGGAAAAAACTCAAACTCACGTGACACTACGCATGGGGAGTGGTGAGTAAGCAGTATTGCTGCATGGTTGCGCGCGGCACCCCAGGATATTAGGATGTACAAAATCTTTGCTCGCCATCTGCGTGACACGCAAACGATGCCCAAGTGGGACAGACCCTTTAGTTCTTCCCTTCAGAGTATGATTTGATCAGGTCATAGAATCATGGGGAGATACAGCACAGACCAGGCCCTGTGGCCCACCAACTCTGACCATTGAATCCAAAATTTGAATTTTTTACACCATTCCTACCCTAAGCTACTTTATTCTCAACACATTGCCATCAACTCACCCCAGATTTTATCATTCACCTGCACTTTAGGAGCCATTTGCAGTGACCAATTAACCTATTAACCTGCATTTCTTTGGGATGTAGGAGAAAACCGCACCACATGGAGGAAACCTACGTCCACAGAGAATACGCAAAAGTCACAAACAATAATGGGAGATCAGGATTGAACCCTGGTCGCTGGAGCTCTATTGGCAGCATTGTTGCACCCTTTGATTTTACTCTTTATGTTTATGTTTATAATTTTACTTTTGGTTAATTTGGAGGTATTCTTCATTTGTTAATTAGTAGTTACCTTTGGTTACGAAAAAGCAAAAAGTACATGAACATTTTTCGCTATTTAGCATAACTAAATTTAAATTGGTAGTATTAACATATTTGCACCCAATATATTAACATGAACATTTAATGCCATCGACAAGGTCTAAAGGGTCTGCAATGATTTTCATCACCCCCCCCCTCACAATTGAGTGAATGCGTAATGACCATTTCTTGGTATCTTTGTGTCCATCGCAAGTTTGGTAGCATCCTTTATTCTCGTGATCCTGATAGCAAAACCATTCCTACGCAAACCGCTCCTTGTGATGTTTTATCCGGTGAATGTGGAGACCGCTCTGCTGTTAGGGGCCACATCTTGGAGTATTGAGTGCAGTTTTGGTCCCCCCTAATCAGGAGGAAGGACTTCTTGCTTATTGAGGGAGTGGCAGCGTAGGTTTTACAAGGTTAATTTCCCGGGCTAGGCGGGACTGGTCTTATGCTGCAAGAATGGAGCACTGGGCTTGTACACTCTGGAGTTTAGAAGGATGAGAGGATAACTTATTGAAACATGTTTCCTGCCTCTAGCGTGTCCAAACCCTTAATAATCTTATATGATTATTAAGGGTTTGGACACGCTAGAGGCAGGAAACATGTTCCCGATGTTGGGGGAGTCCAGAACCAGGAGGCACTGTTTAAGAATAAGGGGTAAGCCATTTAGAACGCAGATGAGGAAACACTTTTTCACACAGAGAGTTGTGAGTGTGTGGAATTCTCTGCCTCAGAGGGTGGTGGAGGCTGGTTCCTGGATACTTTCCAAAAAAGAGCTTAGATATGGCTCTTTAATATAGAGGAAGTCAGGGGGATATGGGATACAGGCAGGAACGAGGTACTTGATGGGGATGATCACATGATCACAATGAATGGCGGTGCTGGCTCCGAAGGGCCGAGTGGCCTACACCTGCACCTATTGTCTATTGGCACCTAGTGGCTTGGAATGTCCGGGGAGTTTTTACAGCAGTGGCTTAGACTCCCGCACTCTAAGAAAATTAACTTCATCCTTTTTCCCCAACTCCTCATCCTCCCAGATTGCACCGAACTCCCATCCACCGCAGATCTCTAGCCCCACTCAATCCATTTCCTGAAAACTCCCAACTGAAAAGACCACACCTTGTACTCCCAAAGAGCCCAAACCCTACCGATCTTCAACACACTAATTATATCTCCCGCAGCAGCATCAGATCCATACAATTATACATCGCAAGGATTTATACTCTCTCTTGACCCTATAAAGCTCCTACATTCCCTAACTTGCTTCACTAACAGCAATGCAATCCATCTGTGGCAAATATCCTCATTCCAATCCAGTGTTCTGTGATGGAACTGGATTTGACACTGAATGTGCCCAAAGTGCTCATTCACCTGTACTTTAGGAGCCATTAACAGTGGCCAATTAACCTATTAATCTGCACTTCTTTGGGATGTAGGACAAAACCAATGCTGAAGGATCTGAAGAAGGGTCTCGACCCGAAACGTCACCCATTCCTTCTCTCCAGAGATGCTGCCCCACCTGCTGAGTTACTCCAGCATTTTGTGTCGTATCTTTCTGTGGAGGATTGTTAGTGTCAAACATTTTCTTTGCAAAACATTCTTGTTCTTCTGTTCAGACATTCGAAGATCCATGCTCCAAGTTCTAGTTGGCGGCTATCAGACATTAGCTATCATTCCATGAGTAGATCTCTGACTTTAGTTTGTGGGTTCAAGCCCCACACAGGATCTCTAACTTGCTGCCGACACTTGCCCTCATCCCGGATCGAGGCGATTATTCCATCACTCAGGACTGCTCCCGGCAAGTACCTGGTAGATGGAGAAGATCATAATTAAGCTTAGATCACTGCATCAGAGGACGACCATGATGATTCCCATGTGTCCACTCAGTTGTAAGGTGCACCAACGAGAGACTCACTGCAAACATTCACATATTAACGTGCCTGGTAAAACAGATAGTGGGTTCACAAATACGTCTCGAGCATTACACATGAACAAGGACTGATGGTGGCGACACGGACATAAATTAGAGGGGACAGGGAGCTCAGAGCAAAGCTCTGTATCATTTTGGGTCATTAGGCCATAAGTGATTGGAGTAGAATTTGTCCATTCGGCCCATCAAGTCTACTCCGCCATTCAATCATGGCTGATCTTTCTCTCCCTCCTACCCCCATTCTCCTGCCTTCTCCCACAAACAGGAGATACATTTCTACCATTTTTTATTAATGCAGTGCACAGACACATTAGATCATAAGTGATAGGAGCAGTATTAGGCCATTCAGCCCATCAAGTCTACCTCGCCATTGAATCATGGCTGATCTATCTAACCCTTCCAACCTCATAACCTCTGACTCCTGTACTAATCAATAATCTATCTATATCTGCCTTGCAAAAATCCACTGACGGCCTCCACAGCTTTCTGTGGCAAAAAATTCCACAGATTCACCACCCTCTGACAAAATAAATTTCTCCTCATCTCCTTCCTAAAAGAACGTTCTTTAATTCTGGGGCTATGACCTCTAGTCCTAGACTGTCCCACCAGTGGAAACATCCTCTCCACATCCACTCTATCCAGGCCTTTCACTATTCTGTATGTTCTTTCACCATTCTTCTAAACTCCAGCAAGTACAGGCCCAGTTCCGACAAACGCTCATCATATGTTAACTTACTCATTCCTGGGATCATTCTTGTAAAACCTTCCCTGGACCCTCTCCAGAGCCAGCATACCTTCCAGTGATGGTGTCATTGAACAACAAGGTACTTATGAAGCAGTAACAACGAATATTCTGTTGTGCTGTTGCAAGTAGCAATTTCATTGTTCTATCTGGGATATATGACAGTTTTTTCCTGGTCCGAGAACACAGATGCAATTATTAAGAAAGCTCATCAGCGCCTCTACTTCCTGAGAAGATTACGGAGAGTCGGTCTGTCAAGGAGGACTCTCTCTAACTTCTACAGGTGCACAGTAGAGAGCTTGCTGACCGGTTGCATCGTGGCTTGGTTCGGCAACTTGAGCGCCCTGGAGAGTAAAAGACTACAAAAAGTAATAAACACTGCCCAGTCAACATCATCGGTCTGACCTTCCTTCCATGAGGGGATCTACCACAGTTCGCTGCCTCAAAAAAAAGGCTGGCAGCATCTTCAAGGACCCCACACCATCCTGGCCACCTAACACTCATCTCCCTGCTATACCTTTGGGTGAAGAAGGTACAGGAGCCTGAGAACTGCAACACCCGGTCGGTTCACCTGGCTGCCTAATAGTTATCAATTTATTCCCCACCGCTGAAGTAGATCATATTGCCCGAGTCGAAGTATCAGGCTATAAAAAACCTCAATATTGTTATTATTACCATTATCAGGGACCTCGGAATTCTGTGAACATTCATGTATCTTATACATTTTGCAATATGCACTGCAACTTGTAAATAAGGAACCATTCAAACCATTGTAAATAAGGGTACATGTAATATGTTTCATTATGAAATTTATGTAATTTCCATTAATCCGACTCTTCTCGCAACCTGCTGCCGTCACGCAGGTCACATTTGTCCGCCAGCGGTTCACGTTGCCAGTTCCCGGATTTTATACGTGTCAGGTTAATCAATTTAAACAATATACTAATTTACATATATAATTGTAGTCAATGCCTACTATGTTCTGTTGTGCTATGCAAAGTAAGAATTTCATTGTCCTGTCAGGGACACATGACAATAAACTCTTTTGACTTGACTTGACAGTAAAACATTCTTGACTCATCCAGCAAACAATGCTGCTGAAATGAGTGCTTGAAGATGGGCTGACTGATTGAGGTGGCCACCAGATCAAAAGCTCCCTGCGTTATGGCTCCAGTCCTCATGGGGGCATGCTTGGCCACTGGAATTGGCAGCTGTAATATTAAGTGGTGCGGTTGTACAAGAAGAAAATGGTGAACCAATTGTCACATCAGCTGTAGAGTTTGGCAACTTCACATAAAGGGCTCCAACACCGACATAAATAGTAAATGGTTTCCATATACTGACACTAATGGCGACAGAAATGACTAAGGAAGAGATTCATTCAAGACACCGATGGGCCTTGGACTGTGGGGATCACAGTTTGAGCCAGTCTCAGGCAATATAGCAACAGGTTTTCATTCAGTTAAACAATGCGTACATATCTTGCGAGTAATTGACCTCCGAAGATTAACTTAATTAGCAACCTTTGATTTTGCGGCTTTCAATAAATATTTTATTTCTGAAGTATTTAAGTGGCTTTAAGTTTCACGTTACTCTTCTGTACAATTGTGGCATCAATGTACATGAACCATAATCTTCCACAAACTACACACATTTGAGCCCAATGCCAAAAATAAATGATTGACAGATCATTAGGACATAACGGACCAGCAAACGCTGTTGTTCTGGTTGCAGTCTGACCAAACTTGCATTCTCTTGAATGAAGAATTCAAAGAGTGATATTATCTCTTAACGTGACTCTTGCATAATTCACACTCGGAGTCACACTCAGATCCACATTCATTATGCCCATTATCCTGGAATCACCGATGGGCTGATTTAATGCACACAAAACCTTGCCTCGGGAAAGCAGCCAACATAATCAAGGACCATTAACATCCTTCCAGGCAGGGCCTACTGGTGTCGACGTACAGCTCCCTCAGCTGCTCCCAGGCTGGGCCTGTCAACGCTACCACCCATCCTTACCTGCACTCCGGCCACCCATGGTCCAGGCAGAGATCTTCACCTCTCCCCCCCCCCCCCCCCCCCCGGCCGCCAGTAGCCCAGAGCCGTTGACTCACCTAGGTCCCAGGTCATGTGCCTCCACACTGCTGGCTCCAACCACATCACACGGACCAACTCCCCTGCTGACTCTCCTGGGTTCTATGCTCCCCCCTTCCGATAGGGAACCTCAGTAATGATACCACGGGTTCATGCTATTCCCCCAATTTCAACCAAGCTATTTCTCCTACCACCACCCTTATACTTACTCTCACGCCTCCCTCCCTCCTCAGCCCCCATTATTCCACCACAGTTCCACCTCCCCAGCCTCACTCCGACACTCTGCGCTCCTCTGACCCCAGCCCTCACACTTACCGTGTTTTCACCATTTGCCCTCCACCTTCCCATACCAGAGCAGTAGATCCACAACAGACACCTTACCTTGGTACCCCTCTGCTCCTCCTCAATGTGTTCCAGGCCCGCCATGATGTAGACCTTTTCTTCCGTCACCCGCACCTCTGCGCCTTGTTGTCTCGCAAGGAGTCATCACCAACCCAGTGAAAAGCCCTTCTCCCAACTCCAACATTTCTCCTCCCCTTGGACTCCATCTGCTGGCCTTCTACCCTCTCTACACCTTTTTATCTAGTATTGTTGGAACCAAAGATCCTACAGCGAGCAAGATAGATCACTCGACGAAAAAGACGTAGTACGATCATGGGCAGATTCATGGGTAATTTTCGGCCCCATTTCCGTAACCGGTTTCCTTCTCCGCACCAAAGATCCCATAGGATACTAGTGCGGAGACGGAAGCCGGTTACGGAAGCATCCTCGTAAAAATAAAAGTTATTTGGTAAAAATCTTCTCCTCATTTTCAGAAATTTAATTTATTAACACAAACTGTTCCCCCGCAACGTTGATTACACTGCGAGTCGGGTCGGGTTACGGAAATGGATGAAAAAAGGCCCACGTTCCAGCCCATTGCATTTGGCAGGAGTGGTCTATCTTGCTCCGCTATAGGCTCTTTGGTTGGAACAGTGTCAAATGTCTTGACTTCACTCCCCTTACCCACTCCAATCTCACCCCCTCTGAACACACATCCCTCTGCTTGCTCAGCAACAATCCCAACATTGCTATTAAACCCATCGACAAGGGAGGAGCCGTTGTAGTCTGGCAGGCTGACCTCTACCATGCTGAGGCCAGGTGCCAGCTCCCAGACACCTCCTAATACCCACCCCTTGACCATGACCCCACAGACGAACACCAGCCCATCATCTCCCTGACTGTTGCTGATCTCGTGACCTTTGGTGATCTCCCCTCCACAGCCTCGAACCTTACTGTTCCCCAGCCCCGCACTGTCCACTTCTACCTCCTCACCAAAATCCACACACAGGACTAGCCCGGCTGACCCACCATCTGCCACCTGCAATGCCTGGGTTTGATAAGGAATGGGTTGAGGAGGTTCAAGTGGGCCAATGTACACGTTAGCTAATTGGACCCAGCCGTGACGGATGAAGCTGGGGATTGGCCTCTCCTGGCTTGTCAGCCAGTGATGGGGATCAGAGTGGCATCCGAGAGAGGGGTTATTGCACTCTGGTTATTTTTCTCATTGCATGACCTGTTGCACTTGTGCCGGACTTGAGTTTTCACTGTATCACAGTACACGTGACAATAACAAAAATAATACCATTATCAATAATCCAATACCAATAATCAGCCATGATCGCAATGAATGGCTCAAAGGGCCGAATGGCCTCCTCCTGCACCTTTTTTCTATGTTTCTATAAACTTTGGAATGCTAGGTGAAAAGGAAAGTACTGCAGATGCTGATTTAAATCGAAGGTAGACACAAAATGCTGGAGTAACTCAGGGGGACAGGCAGCATCTCTGGAGAAAAGGAATGGATGACATTTCGGGTCGAGACCCTTCTTCAGACTCACCCATTCCTTCTCTCCAGAGATGCTGCCTGTCCCGCTGTGTTACTCCAGTATTTTGTGTCTATCTTTGAAATGCTAGGTGTTGGCAGCCCAAATAAACCTATTCCTTAATTTTCTACCTTGATGTGCTCAGTTTTACAATATGATTGAAAGAAGAAGACTTATATTCTGAAAAATTATTTCACACAGATTTTTGGAGGAAGTTGTACCCTACTTTATCCCTTCCCAGCTCGTTTTCAATGCAAGAATTCCTTTCATGTGTCAAAAATCTCTCCAAATGATTATTTCTCTCAATAAAGTGATCACAAGGGGGAGATATGGAACAGGAATTGGTTACTGGACTTTCTAACCAACAGACCACGGTCTGTTAGGTTGGATAACCACTCCTCTTCTACGCTCACCCTGAACACTGGCGTACCCCAGGGCTGCGTGCTGAGCCCCCTCCTCTACTCCCTCTTCACCTACGACTGCATAGCTGTACATGGTACCAACACCATCATCAAGTATGCAGATGACACGACGGTGATTGGCCTCATCAGCGACAACGATGAGTTGGCCTACAGGGAGGAGGTTCAGCTCCTAACAGCATGGTGTGGCCGACAATAACCTGGCCCTCAACTCCAAGAAACCAAGGAGCTCATTGTTGACTTCAGAGATCGAGAGGCTGCACGCACAACCCCATCCATATCAACGGGACGGAGGTGGAACGTGTCCTCCAGCTTCAGGTTCCTGGGGGTCAACATCTCCGATGACCTCTCCTGGACCCACAGCACATCCTCGCTGATTCAAGAAGGCTCACCAGCGTCTCTTCTTCCTGAGGAGACTTAAGAAAGGTCCACCTGTCGCCCCAGATTCTAGTGAACTTCTACCGCTGCACCATCAAGAGCATCCTTACCAACTGCATCACAGTATGGTATGGTAAACTGCTCTGTCGCCGACCGGAAAGCTCTTCAGAGGGTGGTGAAGATCGCCCAACGCATCACAGCTCCTCACTCCCCTCCATTGATCTGTCCATAGTAAACGATGCCTGCGCAGGGCCGCACAGCATCGCCAGGGACAGCTCACACCCCAACCATAGACTGTTTTAACCCTCCTCCCATCTGGGAGACGCTACAGGTCCCACCCTCCGCTGCCGGACCAGCAGGCTCAAGAACAGCTTCTTCCCTGCGGCTGTCACACTTCTCAACGCTGCCCCTCAATGACTGCCTGTCTCCACCCCTCACCCCCCCCCCCCCCCCCCCCCCCACCCCGGACTATCCAATCACCAGCAAATTGCACGGATACCACTGCATATGTATATGTATTACTTGTTTATTCGTAAGTTCGCCCTTCGGAGATGCCAACTGCATTTCTTTGTCTCTGTATTGTACACTGCACAATGACAATTATAGATTGAATTGAATTGAATTGAATTGAATAGAAACACCGTCAATTTCTTTCAAATCCAAAACGGACAGAGGTATAAAAGCTAAACATTGTACATGCTGAAAAACTGGAATAAAAACAGAATACCTGGCAAATCCCTTAAGACTCAGGCAGGTGGACTGGAAAATTACAGACTGAAAGAAGAAAGGGAAGAAAATGTGCTATCTGTATGAAAGATTTTTTTTTTTCACAACCCTATTTCCCTTTGATGAAACAGAAAAGCAGGAACTGAGAAATTTGAGTTGCTGGTGAAATTATACAGTAGAGAAATAATACATAACACCCTCCACAGTTCATTTCAGGAGATGATTTGAACAAGTGCAGGGAACAAGTATTAGGTGAAACATAAAACCCAGTCTATAACTGAAACACGTTGTTTTGATTAGATTTCAGGAGGGAAACATTTATATATTTAAAATGGCTGTGGGAGTGGGGGGGGGGGGGGGGGGGGGGTGGTGGTAAAGTGGAATGAGGACTAGGACCTATTGGAATTTGTTTTAATTTCCTGTGTGGGATATGAGTTGTAAGGATATAATTTATTCCCAAATGTACTTGAGAAGGTGGTGAGTGAATCGCCTTCTTAGAGTGTAGACACAAGGAACTAAAGCTGCTGGTTTACAACAACAAAAAGACACAAAGTGCTGGAGTAACAGCGGGTCAGGCAGTATCTCTAGAGAACATGGATAGGTGACGTTTTCGCTCAGGACCGTTTTCAGACCCTGAGTCTGACTGAGCCCACCCAAAATATCGTCCATCTATGCTCTCCAGAGATGCGGCCAGACCCGCTGAGTTACTTCAGCACCTGGTGTCTTCTTTTCACCTTCTTAAAGCGTTGCAGTCACTCTAATGAGGATGCCCTCTCAGCAGTACTGCCAGGCTGTCCAGGATTTAGACTCAATAATTATGAATGAATGGCAACATATTCATCATTGGTACACATTAAGGATGGAAGAAATAAAGAATTATTTAAAATAATGAATTGAAACCAAATGGACTGCTATGACCTGATGGTGCTGAGCCTCTTGAGAGTTATTGGAGTGGTATACATCCAGTTAAGTGCAGAGTGATCCACTATGCTCCTTGTTCCTAGTAGAAACATAGAAAGAAACATAGAAACATAGAAACATAGGTGCAGGAGTAGGCCATTCGGCCCTTCGAGCCTGCACCGCCATTCAATATGATCATGGCTGATCATCCAACTCAGTATCCCGTACCTGCCTTCTCTCCATACCCCCTGATCCCTCTAGCCACAAGGGCCACATCTAACTCCCTCTTGAATATAGCCAATGAACTGGCCTCAACGACCTTCTGTGGCAGAGAATTCCAGAGACTCACCACTCTCTGTGTAAAGAATGTTTTCCTCATCTCGGTCCTAAAGGAATTCCCCCTTATCCTTAGACTGTGACCCCTTGTTCTGGATGGTAGATGGTAGACAGGCAATAGGTTATCAGGAGATGGGTCATTTGTTGCCGGTTACCCATCCTGTGATATGTAGAAGTACAGATGTTGGTTCATACCAAAGTTGGTCTGAAGAAGGGCCCTGATCCAAAATGTCACCTATCCTTTTTCTCCAGAGATGCTGCTTGACCTGCTGAGGTACTCCAGCATTTTGTGTCTATCTTACCCATCCTGTGGCCTGTTCTTACACTCACATTATTTACGTGGTTCCTTCATTTCTATCAGGATTATGGTGAACCCGTCAACGATGTTCATGGCAGGAGTAATGATCCCCTTGCAGTTTTAGATGGTTAGTTTTGCACAATTTGGAGATGCTTGTTGCCTGGTTTAGGAACAGCTCCATCAAGACCACAAGAAATTGCAGAGCGTTGTGGATGTAGCCCGAACCATCACATAAACCAACCTGCATTCCATTGACTCCATCTACGCCACGCTGCCTTGGCAAGGCCACCAGCATAATCAAAGAACAATCTCACATTAATCACATGTGTTTTTTATTCAAGGATAATCGCAAAAGGAATCCACAAACTGAACTTGGTAGGTTGACTGTTCCCCCATTGCTTAAAGACTTGAGGTACGGATGCACCGCAAGATACATAGGTACTAAACCTAGTCAAAATGCAAGACACTAAACAAAATAAATCGGGAGGAATCTCATTTTGCAGTTGGAATATTAGGGGGGCTAACGAACGTATTAAAAAAAGGGGTAAGATTTTAGCACAGCTGAAAGTATTAAGTCAGATGTTATCTTCCTCCAAGAAACGCATCATAAAGTTCAAGATCAAGTTAGATTGAGTGCCAACTGATAGGTCAAACTTTTTCATTCATCATACCGTCAAAATCCAGAGGCAGGTCCCATCATGATTCGCAAAGGTATACCATTTAAAAAGAAAAAAAATACCTTAACAATAAGGCTGGGAGAAATTTGATAGTTACCGGTGAGATGCATGCAATTCCCAATCACAAATTGGTAAATATATATAACCTTTGATAAACCGCATTTTTAAAATAAAATTTTGAATACAATTGCAGAATATAATTACCAGAATGTTATAATTGGGAGTTATACTTAACTGTGTCTTAGATCCTTATTTAGATAAATCCAGTCAAAAACAACGAGATAATACGAAATCTAAAACTAGTGAACTTTATTTAACACATTATAAAAAAACACAAATAGATAACCGATGTTTGGAGGATTGCAAATCCCGACCCGCAAGGAATAATTCGTTTTATTCATCGGTACACAAGACTTATTCACATATAGATTATTTCCTGGTAGACACAAAATTAATTCCGTATACTCTTAACCCAAAATACCACACAAATACGATTTTTCAGATCATTCCCCCCTAACTTTTTTTTAAAATAGAAGGCATTCTAAGAATACATCGTTCTGAGGTATAAACCCCCAAATTTTGAAAGACCTCCGCAAGGGGCTAAATATCTAAGAGACAGCAAATTGGATCTTTTTTTTTTTTTTTTTCGGGGAAATGAAATGATACGCCAGAACGACACCACCTAACATTATCATGGGAATCTTTCAAAGCTTTTATTAGAGTGTGTAATAATCTCATACCAACCTTACAGAATTAAAAAAATAAGAATGAACAACGACAGCTCGAGGAACAAATTAGACAATTGAATATAGATAATGCTACAGACCCGTCCATGGAATAAACACAATAAAATATTAATAAAACTAAAATTCAAATTAAATAAATTACTATCAAGAAAGTTTAAGATTATTCCAAATTACAAGACACGGAACAGTTTTGAATTTGGGGAGAAGCCTCATAAACAGTCTCGCACCCAATTAAAAAAACGAGAAAAGGAAACACACGATTTCAAAGAATTAAATCAACAGAGTGGGAAGTATTAACATTACCCGAATAAAATTAAAATAAAATACTTATTGTGCAATTTTAATGAGACTTTTCGTATACATCCAAAAACGACAACGACACCAACACAGGCACTGAGTTTTCTGGAATAATTGCGAATCTTCCCAAACTAGAATTCAGGAACATGAGGAGGTGAATTGGGATCCACAAATCTCAAATAAGGAAATAGAAGAAACAATATTCTCATTAAAAAAATGGAAAAACACCAGGTCCCGACAGATTTAGTAATGAATTCTATAAAAGTTTTTATGATATATTTAGTCCTCATCTACAGAAAATGTACACACACGCTTTCAGAGAACAAATATTACCTGATACACTAGCAGAATCTACGATTACATTAATACTTAAGAAAGATAAAGATGAGGAAGAATCCTATAGAGCTATTGCGTTGTTAAATACAGATCGCAAAATATTAGCAAAAATATTATCAAAGAATCAAATACACAGGACAAGATGCCCCCTCCAAGAAGATCCCTTGTGCCAGTCAGTGGGGGAGATTTCACGACATTCATAGATTGCTGAGAGTGGTAGATGCTCAACATCGGGTGGGGGGGGGGGGGGGGGGGTACGTATACGTATTTGGAGCCTGGGTAACCTTCAGGACAGCTGGGCACAGGACACATCACATCAGTAGTGTACCCATGCATCACTGTCGAGATTCGGTTTTATTTTATATCACTAACACCCTCCACAAGGGCGGCCCGCTGCAGGATGATCAGCCCTCACGTGTGTCCCGTGTCCAAACATAGCCTCAAAGATTCACCATGACGCATTTGGGACCCAGGGCAGGTGGGGCTTCTTTATGGGTCTTTCCGCTTGAGCCAAATCCAACGGCTGCTTCTTTCAGCCGCACCGGCCTGAGAGTGATCTTAAGGTCTTCCCGCAGTAGCTTGATCGTGGATTCCAAGCTCCTTCAGCAGGCTGATGGTAGAGTGACGCAAACAAATCCTCTGCCATCCCACTTCACCTGGATAAACGGTTGACACGTTCCAGCCACGCTCAGCCTTGCCTCTGCTGCAAGGAAAGCTCTGTGTAGCGCAGCTTCTTACGCACATAGGCCTCCACAACAGAGTCTCCCATGGAACTGTGAGCTCTATGAAGTAAGCAGTCTTCTGTTAAGGGGACCAGAACACCAAAATCTGGCCTGAGGTTGTTGAAGCAATTTCAGGTTGAAAGATTAGTTGTGCGGCAGCCGTGTCCGTCAGCATCCTCCAGTCACACGAGCGTGCGGGGCCCCCTGCATAGGTTTGTCCTTCATCAGATCTAGTGGAAGATGTTTTGGTGTTTTCTGTCCCTTCACTCGGACAAAGGTTGTCGCCCTTAAGTGTGTGGGCGGGGTTGCTTGGCTGCACAAGCTGGAGCACAGCCTGATCTCAAGGGCTGTTATGCAGGCAGGACTTTTTTAATACCTGATTTAATGCCTGCCACGTATCGTCCCTTGCGTGAGAGGCTGGTCTTGCAGCCTACCATGCTGTTTGAGGGGTGCCTGGATTTTGGGCAGAGGCACAGGTTTGGATCCTCGGGCGAGTACCACGAAAGAGGATCTTATCACTTTGTGATTTGGATAGGACGTCGTAGTCACTCAGATGATGAAGCTGATCTACTTGCTAAGATTCCATTTCCGCAAATGTTTCTTATCTCCAGCTGATCTTCCCCCGCTCCCACACCTTCACCAACCTGTATCCATTGCCCCTGTTTGTGCAAAGCGACCCGCCTTGCCACTTCTTGCGGCTCCTCCTGTCGCCGCACCTCCTCAACCGACCAATGTTCCTCCGCTCTGATGTTTTGCCCTTTTCGCCAAGTTGGTTTTACTTGTCCGTAAGCCAAAGCCTCCTCTTCCCTGCTGCAACTGCCCCACGACCTTTGTGGACTCAGGCTGATGAAGCGTGCTGGACTGCATCAGATGGTGTCCACTTTCCGCCGGTTTCTAGGGGCGGCGCAACAGCAACTGATGGATCTTGTCCTCTAGAGTCCCTCAGTTCCATCTGGAGTCTGACTTTGGAACAGTGAATTCCTCCTGTTAGACCGAGGGAGAGGTTTGTTTCAGACCCCTTTGCCAATAGAGGCGATGTTAAGGTTTTTTTTTAATTAAGACATCGTGGGACACTGAGCCATGCTTTGCGTATGAAGTATGTTCCTCCATCCTTCTCCACAGTTGTTATTGGGAATTCATACAACGGCAGTGCCACATTGTCCGAGGAAGGAGTCCAAACTGTAGGCACCAAGCTTCAGTTTCCCAGCATAGGTCCCTGATTGAATGATCTCCAGGCCGTTACAATTTCTTGCCTTAGTTTGTTGCACCTGCTCTTTGGTCCTTTGAGACTTGCGTTGTACCATCGCAGGCTTGTACTGGCTGCTCAGACACTGTTGGTATTAGGTCGTCCACCGTGCAGAACCTTGTGTCCCTCGAAGCCCCCCCTTAACTATGGAGATGCTTCGAGGGTCTTCGTGGTTTGATTTTTCATTCGCCCACACTTGATGTTCACCTGCAGCGTTTCAAGTAGCCGCTTGTGCATGCCTGCAGTAGTGGTTATGTTGAGCATATCGTCCATGTATGCCCTGATGGGTGGCAGACGGAGCCCAGCTCTGGTTCGTTCACCGGCCCCACACACCCATTTTGAGGCCCTGATGATGACTTCCATGGCCAGTTGTAAAGGCCAAGGGGTGATGTGCAGCCTGCCATGATGATGCCTACCTTCCAAGAAGCGCTGCCATGTTGTACTGAATTCGCTCTGTGAAGCACAGCTGCAGGTTCTTGGAATAGTTTCTTGCACGATGTGGGAGATGAGCTCTGGTACATGGAACAAAAGGCAAAAGATTCCCAAAGGAGTTCATGGTGGAACTGAACACCAAATGCATGGCCAGATCGAGGAAGATCACATGTAGGTCGTTCTCTTGTCCTTCTTAGCTGCTTGGATCTGGTGCCAGATCATGCTTTAGGCCCTGCTCCAAGGCAGCCCGGAAAAAACCTGGAATTCCTGCTTTCTGTACAGATGTATCCGATTGATACTAGTTTGTTACCAGATAGGTGGATTGCTTTGTGATTTACAATGCTGAAAAAGATTTTTCCCTCGACGTTGTTGAGACATATGTGGCCGGAATTGGCTGATGTCTGATGCATCCCATTTCTTTGGTCTTAGGTATGCCGCCGGCCCTTCGCACACCTTAGGTATTGTTTTGCTACTTCTTCCACACCAACCCTCATAGTGCTGCCGTATCCATAGAAAGCGGTAACACATCCCGGTGCATTCTTGTAGTTCTTGTATGGTACTCCGTTTGGCCCCGAGATGAGGCTGAAGCTGCTCTTGCTCGCCGGACGAGTGTTCTCTACTCTTCCATTTCAGAGGGCTGGTGTCCAGATTGTTGACTTCAGGGTGGTTGAGAATAGGGGTGATGTCATGTGGGATGACTAACTGCTCATCCTTTTCGTGTCTTGGTGATCGGCCTTTTTTCCAGGTGTTCCTCCAATTCTTGTTTTGATGTTTTCAATGTTCCACTTTTTTTCCTTTGCGAAGAGGTCTTTGATGAACTTGGAAAGGGTCTTTGTAGAACCGTGTTTCTTGTGTGTTCATTTCTTTTTCTTCTTGCGAAGTTTCCCTCGTGTTTCTGCTGCTTTTTGTGCAAGGTTGCCAATTACGGCTTGATGTCCCTCTTGGAGTACATGAGACCTGAGACCTCTCTCTCTGCGTCAGTTGCTTTTTTCCATTGCTTTTTCAACTGTCCTCCTCTCCTCTCTCTGATTAGCCTCTCGATCTCCTGCTGCCTCCTGGACTTGATTGGTGTTGGTAATTTCTTTCCACCTCTCCCTTTACTCACCCCAAACCGTTCTTCTCCATAGCTGTAGATTATGTTGCCCATCCTTTCAAGCTTTTCCACTGCTGTGCCCACTTGTTGCTCCAAGAAATGTATAAGGTCACTGTTGACCGTTCTCCCCACTCTTTCTTTTCAAACACTTTGGGCCACTTCACTCCAGGTTTGTGGCCCTTTGATCTTTCCCTCCAATGGGGTCTTGTAGTTGTTGCGTGGGCTCCTCCACCGGCATTTCTGTGCTTTTGTATCAAACCCACTTCAGTGACATGGGGTGCTGATGCTCATGGCGAACTTTGGTTTTGTGTTTCCGTCGACGGTGCTTCATTTCGACTGATTTGACGGGTTGCTTCGTAAGAAGTAACTGGTCAATGCAAGGCCCATGTATGCTCTCAGCTCACCACTTTTCCTCCCTTGGTGATTCTTCAAAAGTCAAATCCTCAAGCCCATCATTGATGTTCTTTTCTCCCAACCACAGATGCACACCTGAAGTTTGTGTCCCGCAGCTGTTGTGGATGTCTCATGTGCCATGCTCTCCTTGTCCGTGGTCGTTTCCGTTCCTGGGTCTGTAACCGTGTTATCAATCGGTGAGCCATCTTGCCCCCCGCTCTCGTCATCCGAATATCCACGGATATATATGTGAAGTACATTGATGTATTTACCTCTAATAAATAAAAATATTAAAAAAATAAAATTAAAAAAAGAACAATCTCACCACGGTTACTCCCTCTTCTCCTTCTCCCATCAGACAAGAGGTACAGAAGTTTGAAAACACACACCTCCAGATTCAGGGACAGTTTCTTCCCAGCTGTTATCAGGCAACCGAACCGTCGGGGCGCAGACAGGAAGCAAAGAGTAGGAGTGAACGGGTCCTTTTCAGAATGGCAGGCAGTGGCGAGTGGAGTGCCGCAAGGCTCAGAGTTGGGGCCGCAACTGTTTACCATGTATATTAATGTTTTGGAAGAGGGAATTAGGAGCAACGCCAGCAAGTTTGCGGATGACACAAAGCTGGGTGGCAGTGTGAACTGTGAAGAGGATGTTAGGAGGTTGCAGGGGGACCTGGACAGGTTGAGTGAGTGGGCAGATGCGTGGCAGATGCAGTATAATATAGATAAATGTGAGGTTATCCACTTTGGTGGCAAAAACAAGGGGGCAGATTATTATCTCAATGGGGTTAGGTTAGGTAAGGGGGAGGTGCAGCGAGACCTGAGTGTCGTGGTACACGGGTCACTGAATGTTTGCGTGCAGGTACAGCAGGCAGTGAAGAAAGCTTAAAATGGAAATTTGTTGGCCTTCATACAAGAGATTTCAGTAATAGGAGTAAAGAGGTTCTTCTGCAGTTGTATAGGGCTCTGGTAAGACCACATCTGGAGTATTGCGTACAGTTTTTTGGTCTCCTAATTTGGAGGAAGGACATCCTTGTGATTGAGGCAGTGCAGCGTAGGTTCACGAGATTGATCCCTGGGATGGCGGGGACTGTCATATGAGGAAAGATTAAAAAGACACTAGCTTGTATTCGCTGGGATTTTAGAAGGATGAGGGGGATCTTATAGAATCATATAAAATTTATAAAAGGACTGACAAGCTAATGAAGGAAAAAATTTCCAAATGTTGGATGAGTCCAGAACCTGGGGCCACAGTCTAAGAAAAAAGAGGGCCATTTAAACAGGTGAGAAAAAACCTTTTTCACCCAGAGAGTTGTGAATGAATTTGTGGAATTTCCTGCACAAGGGCAGTGGAGGCCAAATCACTGGATGGATTTAAGAGAGTGTTAGATAGAGCTCTAGGGGCTAGTGGAGTCAAGGGATATGGGGAGAAGGCAGGCACGGGTTATTGATAGGGGACGATCAGCCATGATCACAATGAATGGCGGTGCTGGCTCGAAGGGCCGAATGGCCTCCTCCTGCACCTATTTTCTATGTTTCTATGTCCACTCACCAGCTATAGTATAGCCCTGAACTCCTATCTACCTCTTTTGAGAACCTCAAACTATCCTTAATCAAACTTTATAGCACTGAATGTTATTCACTTTATCCCATATTTGTACACTGTGGATGGTTTGATTATAGTTTTTTTTGCTGACTGGATGGCACGCAACAAAAAGCTTTTCACTGCACCTCGGTACACCTGACAATAATAAACTAAACTTAAGTGGCACGAAAATCTATGCCCCAAGGTAAGTCAGGTCTTGTATGAACTGGACACTGAGGCATGGCGTCGCTCCAGGAGACCGTGTATGCGGAGCAGATGTGGCCTGCAACGGCATGGAGCGGTGCAGCAGCGGTGGAGGACTTGGCCAGGACGACCCTGTAAACGCCGCCAGGACAACGGGCATTTATGGCCAACCGCACCCAAAAGCAAGTTGGACTTTGAGAATGGTGCCAAAACCTGGCCACTCTCAGTTAACTATTTCTATACACTTTGTACTTAATCTAGGATTGTGTTTATGTATAGTGATAATTTATACAGATAATTTATATCTGAAATTGTTGAATTCAATGTTTAGTCTCGAGGGCAGTAATGTGTCAAGAGTTAAGATGCTGTTTCTCAAGCTTACTTTGGGCTATGTTGGAACAGTCAGAGTCATAGAATCATAGAGCCATACAACATGGAAACAGGCCCCTCAACCCAACCAAAATGGCTCATCTGGTCCCATCGGTCCACATCCCTCAAAACCTTTCCTTTCCATGTACATGTTCAGGTGTATTTTAATGCTGTAATTGTAAAGGCCTCAACTGCCTCTTCTGGCAGCTCATTCCATATGCCCACCACCCTCTGAGAGGAAAAAGTTGCCTCTCAGGTTTTCAATATATCTTTCCCCTCCCACCTTAAACCTATGCCATCTGGACTTTGACTCCCCATCTCTGGGTAAAAAACTGTGCATTCACCCTGTCACCCTCCATCATGATTTTATACACCCCTTTGAGGTCACCCCTTAGCCTCTTACTCTCCAGGGAATAAAGTCCTAGCCAGCCCAACCTCTCCCTATAGCTCAGGTACTCAAGTCTTGGCAAGAGTGTCAAACTCAGAGAGATAAGATTGGACATTTAATGTGACAGGTGAATGGAGGCTCAAGTCAACCCAGTGGAATGGATGGCGATACTATGATTCTGCAAAGTTGTCATCAACCTGTGTTTGGTGGCTTGAATGTAGAGGGGATCTCTCTTTCTCAAGAGAGAGATGGCGCAAATGAAGGTGAGGGGGGTGGATGGAGGTGAGGGGAGGTAGAGAGGGGGGAGAGGTAGGTAGAGAGAGAGAGAAGATAGATGCAAAATACTGGAGTAGCTCAGCGGGACAGGCAGCATCTCTGGAGAGAAGGAATAGATGACGTTTCGGGTCGAGACCCTTCTTCTGACTAGATGGAGAGGTAGAGAGAAGGGGAGATACAGGTGGAGAGGTAGGAGGGGGTATAATTGGGGTAGAGAGAGGAGAGAGAGATGGATAGAAAGAGCGGTAGAGATAGAGATTTGTTTGAGAATGCTCCAGTGAAGCACGCTGCAAAGTATTCATGCACTAAGTAAACAAAGTGAATGCAAATTCCTGAAAACTAACATTTGTTACCACTTCACCCAATCTCACATATTTAAAAATCCTTGCTCAATCTTCACATTTTTTTTTCTCCGGCAGGGAATATAATTCAAGGGGGGAGCTTTGGTGCCACTGTGGGGATGTTTGTGTCGTGGTCTTCGGTGTTTTGTGCTTTTTTGTATTTCTACGACTGTAAGGAAATGTGCATTTCGTTGTCTCTTATGAGACAATGACAATAAATTCAATTCAATCAATCAATCAAATCAAGTATTTCAAGCCCTGGGGACACAATTTCACGCCCCTGCAATTATCCCGAGATTCCCAGCTGAGCACACTCACTAAATTTAATGTATTTTCCTCATAAATATTCTCACTCATCTTGAGAAAAATTATCCGTCATTCTTTAGTTTTCGATTCCAAGAAGTTATCTCTACAATTCTACTTTGACCTGCTGAGTTATTTCAGTAGTTTACTTTCTTTGTGACAAAATTATAAATATGGGTGCAATCGATATTACTTTATCCAGCTGTGTTGTATTAAGGATCGTGTGTTTGAATAGATTATGCCTCCTGATTATCTTTATTATTGCTAACTTTTATTGAGTCGCCAACTTCCTTGTTTAGTGTTAATTTTTCTCATAGTACACGGAATTCATCTCGACATTGCGTGAACTGTTCATCACTCAGCCTAGAACATCTAAGGAGACAGTTGCCCCGGGGTCATAAGCCCTGTAATCTCTGTCTGCATGCCGAGTTCATCCCTTAATTACATTTCTTAAAAGCATCCATTCCTGCGACAGGAAACAGTCAGTCTCAGTCTATTGTGTGCACAAAGCAGGCAGCGAGCTTCAGGTTAGTATCATGATCAAAAAAGCTTCTGGTTCAACTTCAGGTCAGGAAGGGGCTTCTCAAGCGATCTAGTTAGCGACTGAGCAGGGTACAGTTCTCCAGTTATGCTGTCATTTAAAAATTACCCAGCCTTTATTTCCCTCCATGGCCCTGTTGTCTCCTCCGGCCTCACAGATTTGAGTCCTAGAGTGATACAATGTGGCCCACAACGGCCAACAAGTCCCTGCTACACTAGTCCCACCTGCCTGCGCTTGGTCCACATCACTCCAAACTTGTCCTTTCCATGTATCTGTCTAATTGTTTCTTAAATGTTGGGATAGTCCAAGTCTCAACTACCTCCTCTGGCAGCTTATTCCATGCACCCACCACCCTTTGTGTGAAAAAGACACCCTTCAGATCCCTAATCTCTATTTAAATCTCTTCCCCTTCACCTTGAACCTATGTCCTCTGGTCCTCGATCCCCCTACTGTGGGCAAGGGATTCTGTGCATCCACCCAATCTACTCCTCTCATGATTTTAAGCTCCGTGCTCTCGTCTCCTTGTGATCATAGAGCCATACTTTCAACAGTCAGGACTGCCCCTGGCAACACCGCTCCAGCAGTGTACAGCCCTCGGCTCCACTCCTCTGAGGGCTCAAACCTCCCTCAGTACCATCCTTCCAATAGCCTCGACAACACTCCTCCAACTGTGCTGCACTCCCTTGGCACCTCCCCTCCAGCCGCGTGGTACTGCCTTGGTACCACCATTCTGATGACGCAAGGCATCCTCAGCACAGCACTCCCTCCCCACCACTTCCCTGAGAATATGGCACACTCCTTCATCACTACCCATCCAACAGTCAAGTCAAGTCACTTTTATTTATATAGCACATTTAAAAAAACAACTCTCGTTGGCCAAAGTGCTTTACAGTGGTATAAGAATAGTATAACAAACAACAGTGGTTCACATGTTAAATACAAACATCGCTACATACATATAGACCTCGCTCAGAGGACGTCAAGAAAGGCTTGGGAGTAGAGATAAGTCTTTAGTCTCGACTTTTGAGTCGATGGAGGGGGCAGTTCTGATGGGAAGAGGGATGCTATTCCACAGTCTAGGAGCTCTCTAGCCCCCTCTAGGAGCTGCAACCGCAAAGGCGCGGTCGCCCCTGAGCTTATGCCTAGACCGCGGGATGTTCAGCAACCCCAGGTCGGCCGATCTGAGGGACCTGGAGGTGGTGTGGTGGGTGAGAAGACTTTTGCAGTGCAGGTCTCACTCAGTATTACCTTCTAGCAAGGTGAACCGAACTGCATCTTACATACATTGCATGCGTCAAAATTATAGGTCTAATGTACATCTCAAGACTCCATCAATACAGGAGAAGATTCTCCATCAGGCTCTGGAGAGCGCAGCATTTCAGTAGAAGGATACCCCGATAATAAACCCAGGCCTTCTTTCCTTGAGAAACTCCAGGATTTCTTCCTAAACCTCGCTTCTCTCTCCTCAAGATGATCCTTGAACCCTACCACTTTCTGCAATTTTCCATTCATTTTCTGCATATAAGAACCGTGTCTTTGTATCTTTGGCTTTTAATCTGTGTGATATTACTCCCACAAAATACTTTGGGACACTCTGCTCCCATGTGGGTGATAAATGAATGAAGTTGTTGTTCCACAGAGCTGAACTAACCCTAATCAGTGCCAATGGTTGGTGCTGCAGTGAACACATGGATTGGCAATACAGTCGGTGCCCCAAATGTATTTAATGAATGTGTGCAACAGATCTCATCCACATGACCCAAGTCTGATGGGATCTGGCTCCAGCAACCCTAGTTTGGTCCCGACCCCTGGCTCTGGGCCAACAAACCCCCCTCCCCTTTTCCTTCCCCCTCTCCCTCTCCTCCCGAACCCAGACTCCCACTTATTTTTCCACTCCCCCCCCCCCTGCTACTTTCTTCCCTTTAGCTTCTCAATACGCAACTCTTCAAGCGTTTATCACACCTCTTGATTTTATCGCCAGCCGGCCGGTTTTCTGGCTACGGCGCGGCGGGAACTTTAAATCTTCGACCACCGGCCTGCGGCCTACACCAACCTGAAGCCGCGGTCTCCGGTGGGGAGGCACCGATTCAGGACTTACCTGGACTTTATCTAGACTTTACCTTGTCTACACACCTGGACGCCTGCAGCGACGGCTGCGGAGGGTTGAGGTCCCGACCACGGGGGAAAATGGAGGAGGACTGGCCAAATTTTGTGCCTCCCACCACAGTGATGAATGCTGTGTTGGATGTTTGTGTTAAACTTTGTATTGGGTTTTTGTGTGTTCTTTTTCATTGTACCGCTGCTGGCAAATTCATTTCACTTGCACTTTATGTGCAAGTGACAAATAAAACTGATTGTATTGTATTGATTGTATCTCTGAACTTTGTTCCAACTATTTGCCTATCAGCCCCACCCCCCCCCCCCCCCCCTCCTCACCTGCATCTACCTGTTACTTGGCACACATTGCCGTGCAACTCCTTTTCCCAGCCGAATATCAGTCTGAAGAAGGATCTCAACCCCAAATATCACCGATCCATGTACACCAGAGATGCTGCCTGACCTGCTAAGTTACTTGAGCACCTTGTGTCCGTTTTGTGTATTAAACTGCATCTGCTGTCCCTTGCCTCTACACTCTGGCTTTGTGTGGACTTCTCACGGTGACCAGTGAGTTTAATCCAAGTGCTCCAATTTACATTATAGTGTCCAGTATAGTGTCGTGCATTCATACAGTATGCTTGCCTTCACTGGTCAAGCATTGAAGAGTCAGGAAGTTGTGTTGCAACTTTATAAAACTTTGGTTAGGCCAAATTTTTGAATGTTTTCACTGGAATGCCAGAAGTTGCGGGGGGAACCTGATAGAAGTAGAAACAATGAAGGGAGGCATAGATAGGGTAGATAGAACTTTTACCTCAGGCTGGAAATGTCCAAGATAAGAGGGCATAGCTTTGAGGTGAGAGGAGCAAAGTTTAAAGGAGATTTGCAGGACAAATATGTTTTACACAGAGAGTGGTGGGTGCCTGAATGCTTAAGAAGGAACTGCAGATGCTGGAAAATCGAAGGTAGACAAAAGTGCTGGAGAAACTCAGTGAGTGCAGCACCATCTATGGAGCGAAGGAAATAGGCAACGTTTCAGGCCAAAACCCTTCTTCAGACTGATGTGGGGTTGGGGGTGGGGGGGGGGGGGGGGGGGAGAAGAAAGGAGAAAGGAAGAGGAGGAGCCCGAGGGCTGAGGGAAAGCTGGGAAGGGGAGGAGACAGCAAGGGCTACAGGAAATTGAAAAAAGTAAATGTTTATGCAGCTGGGGTGCAGACTGCCCAAGCGGCATATGAGGTGCTGCCCCTCCAATTTCCAGTGTTGCTCACTCTGACCATGGAGGAGGCCCAGGACAGAAATGCTGGATACGGAATGGGAGGGGGAGTTGAAGTGCTGGAGCCTGCGGACCGAGCGGAGGTGTTCGGTGAAACGATCGCCAAGCCTACGCTTGGGCGCACCGATGTAGATCAGCTGACGTCTAGAGCAGCAGATGCAATAGATGAGGTTGGAGGAGATGCAGGTGAACCTCTGTCGCACCTAAACGATGCTTGGGTCCTTGAATGGAGGGAGGGGGGAGGTTAAAGTGACAAGTGTAGCATCTCTTGCGGTTGCAACGGAAAGGAAGGGGGTGGTGCGGGAGGGAAGGGATGAATTGACAAGGGAGTTACAGAGGGAGCAGTCTTTGCGGGAAAGCAGATGGGGGGGGGGGAGATGGGAAGATGTGGCGAATGGTGGAGTCATGATGGAGGTGGCGAAATTGACGGAGGACTGTTTGTTGTATGTGACGGCTAGTGGGGTGAAAGGTGAGGACCAGGGGGACTCTGCCCTTGTTACGAGTGGGGGGATGGGGAGAGAGAGCAGTGTTACGGGGTATGGAAGAGACCCTGGTGAGAGCCTCATCTATAGTAGGGGAGGGGAACCCCCGTTCCCTAAAGATGCCTGAATGCATTCCCTGGGGTAGTGGTGGAGGTAGATACGATAGGGGCATTTAAGAGACTTTTAGAAAATCACATGCAGGGATTGATTCAATGGTTCTTTATCATCACATGTGCCAAGTTACAGCGAGCTGTTTTTCTTGCATACAGATCAGTAAGATTATTGCCATACATTAGTACATAAGTACCAAATGGATAGAAGCAGCCAAGAGTCCATATGCAAGAGTCGCCAGGGTTGTGGCGCCATTGTCAAAGTCCCAGCTACATTTGGCCACAGCAGCCCATTGCAGCCGTCGCTGTAATCCTGATCGTCCAGCGAACCGCCGTCCCTCTCCTCGCCCGGCATTCCGTCTCCGTGCCCTAGGGGATGCCTCCCACAGCTGGCCTTGAGGACGTTGAAGGCAAGACTCTCCTTACAAGTAGGTTGCCCAGCGACCGCCACTGTCGCTTATGCCCCTGTCCCACTTAGGAAACCTGAACGGAAACCTCTTTGCGCCCCACCCAAGGTTTCCGTGCGGTTCCCGGAGGTTTTTGCCAGTCTCCCTAATCGTTGAAAGTGGTTTCCACTTCTTCTATGTTCCGGCGATTATTTCAAAAAATTAAAAATAGGTTGCCGTTTTAAAAATCGGTGATTTTTTAGTCGAAGCCGGTAGCGATGCTAGTTGAAGGTGGTTGCGGAGGTTGCAGGTAGTGGAAGGTAAGACCTCCCTGGTGGAATAAAACTGGAATAAAATTTGTGCTGTACTGTTCTATGTTCAGATACTGGGTTTCCCACTATCCAGCACATTCTCGGAGTGAAGGAAACAGTGGTTTCCATTTCATTAACTGCTTTCCGAATCCCACCTTCTCAGTCTGTGACTGATTTGGGTTTGAGTCCGTATTTGGTGACAGGCTCTCCGTTTATTCTGCCCAGCAAGAGTTAAACGTACAGTCTTGGGGCACCTCGTCGCAGAAATGTTGGTTAGAAGCTCTTGGAAGTTCAGAGATCAAAACTTCCTGAAACGAGGAATGCTTCTTGGGGAAAACAGGAAGCAGATTTTGAGTTGATAACTGAAGCCGGGGAGGGACTTGAAAGCCTTTGGGTCTTCGGATTGATATTTTGATACCTTTGTGCAATTGATTCACAACAACCTTCGACTGGACTGGATGTTCTTGGTCACTTCCTCCCATTGTGGTGTTGTTCAAGGTCATTGGAGACCCTGAGCAGAATATTCCATCAGGAACACTGTTCCACCAGGAGGCCTTCCAGTTAACACTTGCATTGCCATTTACACTTCAAACACAGAACAGCCCACTCCCTCTTCTCCCCTCTCCCATCAGCAGATGGTATAGAAGTGTGAAAACGCACACCTCCAGATTCAGGGACAGTTTATTCCCAGTTGTTATTAGGCAACAGAACCATCTTACCACAACTTGAGAGCAGTGCTGAGCTGCTGTCTACCTCACTGGAGATACTCGGACTATCTTTGATCAGACATTACTGGCATTATCTTGCACTAACTGCTATTCCCTTATCGTGTACCTGTACACTGTGAATGACGATTGTCTTCCGCCGACTGGTTAGCATGCCACAAAAGCTTTTCACTGTACCTCAGTACACATGACAATAACTAACGTACAGCACAAGAACAGACTCTTTGGCCCACAATGTCTGCGTCGAACATAATGCCAAGACCATCAATTATCTACCTGCACTTAACCCATATCCCTCTACATCCGTGTGCCCACTCAATAGCCTTTTAAATGACAATACCATCTATGCTTCAACTCGCACCCACGGCAGCATGTTTCAGGCATTCACCACTCTCTGTGTATGGAACCTGCCCAGCCTATCTCCTTTAAACTATGCCCCTTATTCATCATAACAAATAGAAAAAGACCTGCGTTTGTTTGACAATAGATAAAAGGTGCAGGAGTAGGCCATTCGGCCCTTCGAGCCAGCACCGCCATTCAATGTGATCATAGCTGATCATCCCCAATCAGTACCCTGTTCCTGCCTTCTCCCCATATCCCCTGACTCCGCTATTTTTAAGAGCCCTATCTAGTTCTCTCTTGAAAGTATCCAGGGAACCGGCCTCCACCGCCCTCTGAGGCAGAGAATTCCACACTCACCACTCCCTGTGAGAAAAAAGTGTTTCCTCGTCTCCGTTCTAAATGGCTTACTCCTTATTCTTAAACTGTGGCCGCTGGTTCTGGACTCCCCCAACATCGGGAACATGTTTCCAGCCTCTAGTGTGTCCAAACCCTTAATAATCTTATATGTTTCAATGAGATCCCTTCTCATCCTTCTAAATTCCAGAGTGTAAAATCCCAGCTGCTCCATTTTCCATGCCCCAGTTTCCATTCCAGCTTTCCACTAATTTCCTTTGGAAAGTCCCCATTGAATCTGCTTCCACCATCCACTCAGACCTGTGTTCCAGATCACAACTCACCACGTTAAAAATATCTCACCACTCCCCAGCTCGTCAGCAGACTACTTCTCTATCTCGACATTGTTGTTACTGCATTGAGGCCAAAGTCCTTCTTGTATTGTGACAAATGAGATTCGCAGAAAGGAAATGATCTGTATCCTACATCCAATTGGCAGTAAGCGGAAACTTATCTCAATTCCAAACGGCAAATTTCATCGACTCTACTTTGAATCGCAATTCACAATTTCTGCCGAAAGATAAATCAAGAATTACTGATTAAATGGCCAAACATTCCGAGATGCATTTCTGGGGCATTTGCTTGTCATGGACAGCTCCAGCCTGGCTGTGGTTAATTAACACCGGATGCTTGTCAGCACTGACCCAACGAGCGGATTGAGCTTTTACTCAGCATGTAAAGAATCCATAACCACTCTCAACCTCAGTGCTTGCAAAAGAGCCAACAGCCAATTCAGATGGATTGTTCTGAAGTGTAAGCACCCCTTATACTGAGGAATGCATTGACCAATTCACACAATGCAAGCTCCCAAAAGCAGCAAGGTGACAATGGAGAAATAACTTCAACAATCTTGATAAGGTGAATCATTTCATCAACGTTGATCAAGTGATTCTGCTGCTGGTTATTTTAAACCCACAAGATGGAAGCTGGGGGCCTCGGTTTATGTTTTGCACGCTGCCCTCAGGATACTGCTGTGGAGAGGAGATGGTTGCCCACCTCTTCGCGGAGTGTGTATTTGCAAAGAGAGTCTGGAGAGGTTTTCAAGGGTCCCCGTCACTATTTCTTCCAATCAGTTCCGTCACAGAGGACTCTGTGGTTTACGGACTGTTCCCAGGGATGCATTCAGACACTGGCATCGAGTGCTGCTGGAAGGTCATCAACTCGGTGAAAGACGCTCTTTGGTCTGCCTGAGCTTTGTTGACCTCCCAGCGGAGCGAGATGTCCATCGGGGAATGTTGCAGGAGTACGTGCTGAGGGACGCACAGAAGTTCGGTGCAGCCAACACTATGGCATTGTGGGGGAGGGCGACAGTCTTGGGTTCTTCCGCTGCTGAGGGGCGACAGTGTGGGGTGACATTTTGTAATTTATGTAAACTGTATTGAATGTATGTAGAGCCTCCGAGAATGTCGGATGGAGTTTTGTAAGGATCATGTATTGGAAAAAATGTATTTCTCGAATAAAGTCTATTTTGAAATTTAAAAATAAATGTTTCTGCCTGCACTGTGCACCTCCACCCAGAGTGGGGGGGACTCACAACTTCCCCACTCTGAGCTGCAAGTGCTCCTCTGATAGAATTCCATGCTAACTCACTTATTTTTAGCATCAAACATTGTATTCAATTATTCAAAATAATATTTACAATACAATAAAACAAAACAGAACCCACTACCATAATACGACAAACAAATATACTAAATAAACTATTATACAACTATGTTACAATCCTTGTCAAGGATGCATTCCAACCCCCGCAGTGCACAGCGGTCCTAGAAACCCCCCAGGGTGCCCGTGGGTAGCGGGTAGTCCCTCTCTAACGCCACCCGGGCACGGACGTAACCCCGGAAAAGCGGCAGGCAGCCGGCTCGGCAGTGCCCTCTTCTGCCTGGCGCTGTGACTCGCGGATGGCCAGCTTGGCCAGGCCCAGGAGCAACCCAATCAGGACATCTTCAGCCCGACCCCCTCCCCTACGCACAGGGTGTCCGAAGATGAGGATGGTGGGTGAGAAGTGCAGCCAGAAGGCAAGGAGCAGCCCCTTTAGACAATGGAACAGGGGCTGCAACCTCACACACTCCATATACACGTGGTCTCAGACTGTACCAGCCCGCAAAAGTGGCCGGCCATGCCAACTCACTGGACAGTGTCAAGTCAAGTCAAGTCAAGAGAGTTTATTGTCATGTGTCCCAGATAGGACAATGAAATTCTTGCTTTGCTGCAGCACAACAGAATATAACCATATAACCATATAACCATATAACAATTACAGCACGGAAACAGGCCCTCTCGGCCCTTCCAGTCCGTGCTGACCATTTGTTTTCCCCTAGTCCCATCTACCTGCACTCAGACCATACCCCTCCATTCCCTTCACGTCCATATACCTATCCACTTTACTTTTAAATGTTAAAATCGATCCTGCCTCCACCACCTCTGCTGGAAGCTGATTCCACACAGCCACCACCCTCTGAGTAAAGAAGTTCCCCTCACGTTACCCCTAAACATCTGTCCCTTAATTCTCATGTCATGCCCTCTTGTTTGAATCTTCCCTATCCTCAATGGGAAAAGCTTATCCACGTCAACTCTGTCTATCCCTTTCATCATTTTAAAGATCTCAATCAAGTCCCCCCTTAACCTTCTGCGCTCCAAAGAATAAAGACCTAACTTGTTCAACCTTTCTCTGTAACATAGTTGCTGGAACCCTGGCAACATTCTGGTAAATCTCCTCTGTACTCTCTCTATTTTGTTGACATCCTTCCTATAACTAGGCGACCAAAATTGTACACCATACTCCAGAATTGGTCTTACCAATGCCTTGTACAATTTTAACATTACTTCCCTACTCCTATATTCAATGCTCTGATTTATAAAGGCCAGCACACCAAAGGCTTTCTTTACCACCCTATCTACATGCGATTCCACCTTCAGGGAACTATGCACAGTTATTCCTAGATCCCTCTGTTCGACAGCATTCCTCAATTCCCTACCATTTACCATGTACGTCCTATTTTGATTTGTCCTGCCAAGATGTAGCACTTCACACTTATCAGCATTAAACTCCATCTGCCATCTTTCAGCCCACTTTTCCAAATGGCCCAAATCTCTCTGTAGACTTTGAGAATCTACTTCATTATCCACAATACCACCTATCTTAGTATCATCTGCATACTTACTTATCCAATTTTCCACCCATCATCCAGATCATTGATGTACATGACAAACAACAGTGGACCCAACACAGATCCCTGAGGCACCCCACTGGTCACCGGCTTCCAACCTGACAAACAGCCATCCACCATTACTCTCTGACATCTCCCATTCAGCCACTGTTGAATCCATCTTGCTACTCCGCCATTAACACCAAAGATTGAACCTTCTGAACCAACCTTCCATGGGGAACCTTGTCAAAGGCCTTACTGAAATTGTAGTCATAAATACAGATCAGATCAGTGTGTCCATATACCATAGAATATATACATATATACACACACATTAGTAAACAGATAAAGTACAATAGGTTGTTATAGTTCATAGAGGTATTATAGGGGTACTCTAGAATTTAGGGGTACTCGCTAGAATTTAGAAGATTGAGGGGGGATCTTATAGAAACTTACAAAATTTTTAAGGGGTTGGACAGGCTAGATGCAGGAAGATTGTTCCCGATGTTGGGGAAGTCCAGAACAAGGGGTCACAGTTTAAGGATAAGGGGATAGTCTTTTAAGACCGAGATTATATATTTTCTTTCCACACAGAGAGTGGTGAATCCGTGGAATTCATTCCCACAGAAAGCAGTTGAGGCCAGTACATTGGCTATATTTAAGAGGGAGTTAGATGTGGCTCTTGTGGCTAAAGGGATCAGGGGGTATGGAGAGAAGGCAGGTACGGGATACTGAGTTGGATGATCAGCCATGATCATATTGAATGGTGGTGCAGGCTCGACGGGCCGAATGGCCTACTCCTGCACCTATTTTCTATGTTTCTATAGTTTGTTTGAAGTTGTGTTTAATAGCCTGATGACTGTGGGGAAGTAGCTGTTCCTGAACCTGGTTGTTGCAGATTTCAGGCTCCTGTACCTTCTACCTGAAGGCAGCGGAGAGATGAGTGTGTGGCCAGGATGGTGTGGGTCCTTGATGATGCTGCCAGCCCTTTTGAGGCAGAGACTGCGATAGATCCCCTCGATGGAAGGAAGGCCAGAGCCGATGATGGGCTGACCAGTGTTTACAACTTTTTGTGGCCTTTTCCGATCCTGGACGCTCAGGTTGCCGAACCAAGCCACGATGCAACCGGTCAGCATGCTCTCTACTGTGCACCTGTAGACGTTCGAAAGAGTCCTCCTTGACAGACCAACTCTCCGTAATCTTCTCAGGAAGTAGAGGCGCTCATGTGCTTTCCTTATGATTGCATCAGTGTTTGAATGTGTTTAACACTAATGAAGAAGTGTTAAAGAAGAAGGGTCTCGACCCGAAACGTCGCCTATCTCCTTCGCTCCTCAGATGCTGCTGCACCCGCTGTTTCTCCAGCCTTTTGTGTACCCACTGAAGAAGAAGTGATTGGCAAGTGGTTGACAGGACATACTTATGTAATGGATGTGTAGAAGGTTGAGACAGTACCACGTGACGCAGGAGGCCCAGATTGCGAGTGCAAGCTCACGATCGAATAGAGGGCAGGAAGCGTCGACAGGGTACATTTCACAATTTGCGGAAGGACAGATGCATTCAACCATAACAGCCGGGGCAGCATCAGTCTTGCCCATTTCTGCCCAGACCTGTCCAAAAAGGATTACCCGAATGCACCCATGGACGTTCGGCCAACACCACTCGGACATCTCTCTGGCATTCTCATCAGCATGGCTGGTTCTTTAGCTTAGTTTCGAGATACAGCATGGAAACAGGCCCTTCGGCCCACCGAGTCTGTGCCGACCAACAATCACCCGGTACACTAATTCTATCCCACCCTCTGGGGACAGTTTACAGAAGCCAATTAACCTACATGTCTTTGGAATGTGGGAGGAAACCAGAGCACCCGGAGAAAACCCACGCGGTCCCAGGGAGTACATGCAAACTCCTGTACAGACAGGACCCGTAGTCGGGATCGAACCCAGGTGCCTGGCGCTGTAAGGCAGCAGCTCTACCGCTGTGCCTCTGTGCCACCAAACCAGGGTGCTCCAGGGTTTAGACTCAGTGATGATGAAGGAGCAGCAATATATTTCCAAGCCTGCAGTGGTGGTGATCCCACCCTTGCCCTCCACGATGGTAGTGGGGAGACGCTGTCAGAGTAGCCTGGAGGAGTGATTGCTGTGCCTTTTGCCGACGGGACACACTGGAGCCACCATGTGCCAGCGGTTGAGGGAGGAATATTTATGCTGGTGGAGGGGTGAGTGTGAATGAAGCAGGTTGCTTCCACCCGGAGGGAGTGAGACTTTTGCCCCTGTCCCACTTAGGAAACCTGTACGGAAACCTCTGGAGACTTAGCGCCCCACCCAAGGTTTCCGTGCGGTTCCCGGAGGTTTTTGTCAGTCTCCTTAATGGTCGAAAGTGGTTTCCGTTTTAAAAATTGGTAATCTTTTAGTCGAAGCCGGTTGCGATGCTAGTTGAAGGACAAATACCTCCGGGAACCGCACGGAAGCCTTGGGTGGGGCGCAAAGTCTCCAGAGGTTTCCGTTCAGGTTTCCTAAGTGGGACAGGGGCATTAGAGTATTGTCAGACCTGCACTTATCCAAGCAGATTGATACCATGAGACCGGGGAGGGGTAGAGTGGTAAACCAACATTAAAGCAGCCAATTATTAACATATAAACATAGAAAATAGGTGCAGGAGGAGGCCATTCGGCCCTTCGAGCCAGCACCGCCATTCATTGTGATCATGGCTGATCGTCCGAAATCAATAACCCGTGCCTGCCTTCTCCCCATATCCCTTGACTCCACTAGCCCCTAGAGCTCTATGTAACTCTCTCTTAAATCCATCCGGTGATTTGGCCTCCACTGCCCTCTGTGGCAGGGAATTCCACAAATTCACAACTCTTTGGGTGAAAACATTTTTTCTCACCTCAGTCTTAAATGGCCTCCCCTTTATTCTAAGACTGTGGCCCCTGGTTCTGGACTCGCCCAACATTGGGAACACTTGTCCAGTCCTTTTATAATTTTAAATGTCTCTATAAGATACCCCCTCATCCTTCTAAACTCCAGTGAATACAAGCCAAGTCTTTTCAATCTTTCCTCACATGACTGTCCCGCCATCCTAATTTAGATTAATTTCTCACAGGAGTGCTTCTGTATTCATGAAACCTATTTCATATTCACAGCACAACATTAATGCTAAGGGTTGAAAGAGAAACAAGCCAAAGGTTCAAGATTTATTAAACTCAGTGCCAAAGGCCGTGTCATTTTCTTTTATCTTTCCAGCAGAGTTAAAGGCTGGTATCCCGACTAACGCACTTCACACCAACCTCTGCTACACTGACGCCCATTTGACCTGGCAATGATTATCAAAGTCGTTTGATGCAACAGAACACACCATGCAAAAGTGGATTCTGTAAAATCATTTTGCAGTCAGGGGGTTATGCATGTATCAGCCTAGGTACAGCTGAATTGGATGATCAGCCCTGTGCAGGCAGGGTTTCAGCACTGATTCTACAATTTAGACTTGATGGGCCAAATGGCCTAATTCTGCTCCTGCAACTTATGAAGTTCTGAGTGGGCATTTGGGTGCCAATGTGTTAAATTGTTCAGATAATCTGGTCATAAAAACCATCGGTTGCGGGATGAATATTTGTCAGGTTCCAGGCATGAAGTTCAGTAGCAGAATTGTTCAAAGTAGCAGAATTGGGTCTATTAAGTCTTCCTCAGAGGCAAATAACAGGGACCCAGTTTAATCTCACATCCTAAAGTTGGGGGATCTCCAACAGGAGTGCCCCTTGCAACACAGGAGAGGCAGTACACTCACAACCTGGGCTCATATCAACATTGAATTTTCTCAATTTTCTCAATTCTGTTAACCCTTGCTGTCTCCTCCCCTTCCCACCTCTCCCTCAGCCCTCGGGCCCTGGCATTCCCTCTCTCTCTATCTCCCTCCCCCACCCTAGTCGCACTAGCTTCTCATTTTCACACCACAAACAGCTTACAATGGCTTGTTCCCTTTATCATCGATACTTTTTTGCATATCTTTCATTCATTGTTCTTTATCTCTCCACATCACCGTCTATATCTCTCGTTTCCCTGATCCCTGACCAGTCTGAAGAAGGGTCTCGACCCGAAACGTTGCCCATCTCCTTCGCTCCTTAGATGCTGCTGCACCCGCTGAGTTTCTCCAGCCTTTTGTGTATCCTCATATCAAAGCAGTTCTGAATCACGGAAACAAATTTTGTCGTGCACAACACAAGAGAATAGGAGAAGTAGGCCACTCAGCCCATCAAGCCTGTCCCATCATTCAATCTGGATCATGACTGATCCACTCTAGACCTAATCTCATAGAACATAACACGATACAGAACAGGAAAGGGCCCTTCAGCCCACAATGTTTATGCACAACATGCCGTTCAACTTATCTCATCTGCCTGTATATCATATCCCTCTATTCTTTGGACTGCCATATAATTATTCACCTATCTAAAAGCCTCTTAAACACCACTATTGTATCTTCCTCCAACACCGCCCCTGTCAATGCGTTCCTCACACCACCGCTCTGTAAAATACTTGAAGCATACGTTAAACTTACCGCCTCTCACTTTATAGCGATGCCCACCAGTATAGGACATTTCCATCCTGGGGAAAATGTTCCTACTGTCTACACTGTTTATGCCTCTCATATTTTATATTTACTTCTAGCAGTCTCCCCTCAAATTCCTCTTCTGTGCCAGTTCCTCATAGACATTAATTCTTGGTTCTTTCCAAAAAATTTATTTCCTTCCTCTTTAAATACCAACGACTGACTGAGTCTCCACAACTCTCAGGGGAAGAGAATTCCAAAGACTCAGCACCCGATGTGAAAGGTTATCAAGCACCTCAGTTTTTAATGACTGCTCCTTAATCTTACACGTTCTGTAACAATGAGAACATGTAGCAGCCAACACCCACCGCCAGGCACTGTGACAATGACCAGTTAACCTGCTTGTGATGACAAAAGAGACTGCAGTTGATGGAATCTGGAGCAATAGGGACCTGTTTGTGATGTCGGTTGTAGAATAATATATCGCAGCTGATGTGTATAAGGCCAGAGTTACCGCTGTATCCTGCCAGGAATAAACACACATTGAGCAGCATCAGTCACACAATGATCAATTATATGCCACTCTCACTTACAGCAGCCACTTAATCTCCACCATTACATTCCGTGCACATAATGTACCAATAAAGAACGACAAATATCTTTCAGAAAATTTCAGGCAGTAAAATTCACCTGGGGTTTCTGCCAGTTGGTAAACATCAGCTGATGCAAGGTGCTGCGAGGAGCTCAACTCTTCCGCTGTTGATAGAGGATAAGTCTCAGCAGAGAGCTGGTTCCAGCACCGTACTGAGAGAGTGCTCCACTATCAGTGGTGCGCTTGCTGGCACAGAACCCAGGCCCTTCAGGTCTAACTGATACAACATCCATCGTCAACCACTTTTAGTTTTGTTTAGTTTAGAGACACAGCATGGAAACAGTTCTTTGGCCCACACCGACCATCGATCGCCCATTCACACTAGTTCTACATTATCCCACTTTCTCACCCATTCCCCAACAATAAGGTAATTAACGCACAAACCCGCACGTCTTGGAAACCAGAGCATCTGGAGGCAACCCACGTGGTTACAGGGAGAGGTGGAAACTCCACACTGATAGAACCCAAGTTTCGGATTGAGCCCAAGTAGCAATGTTACAAAATTGTGAGATTATAAAAATCAAGTCTGCAATTTATCCCATCAGATAAAGCATAAAAAGAAGTTTAATTTGACACCTAATTCACTTTCATATCTTCAGTATTAAAAAGGTTATGGCCATTTTCATACTCGGAAATTAGCATCTTGTTCCCCATTGCTTTTCCATTGACTTCTCAAAAGCTGTGATCTAGAACAGTCAAAAGCCCATAACTTTCTTAAAAATTAAGAGAACTGAATGAAATTTTCAGTTATTATAGATTGAAGCATTCTGAAACAAATATGAAACAATCTTACTTGGATGACCTGAAATTAAAGCATATAATTAGTTAATTACCTAATTGTAGCTAATTACAAAATTCAATTACTAGATCTAAACATCTATCCATTTCTTAAGGAAAGGTTAACATTTTTAAATAGCCTAAGTGTCCAAATAACATTCACACAAGAATTCACAATATAACATGATTTTAAAATCTCATTGTCATGAATTTATAGGCCAAATGGAAGGAATTTAGTGTTTAATTCCCATAAATTAATGGCCATTTTAATAATCTGGCGTGTGAGATTTTGTGGAACGGGATCGATTGGAACGTTGCAGTTGCAGTGAATTTAAACCCCATATCGGCAGGAAAAACACTGCTGGTTCGTATATTTACATAATCACATTTTCGCTGATGAAATTTTGATTAAAGTAATCCTAAGAAGCAAGTTTATATGTAAAAATAATCGACTTAACTTATGTTTTGTCCCTTAAGGGAGATCCGTCCTGTTGTCGCGGTTGACGGCGTTAGAAGTCGATTTTTATTTTACTCCAGCAATTAAATTGTCCCACGGTTTAAAAAAAAATTCACAGAACGGCAGTCGGAACAATTTTTCAGTATCACCTAGGACAGGCCGGAGAAAAAGGTATTATAATCCCGCCTCCCCCCCCCCCCCCAAAGGCGCCACAGTCGCGCACATGGCCAGTGACAGAACTGCAGCGCCGCTGAAGGTAAGTTTTGTAACATACCTAACCCAAGTAGGCACCGTGAGGCAGCAGCCCGACCAGTTGTGCAGCCCCAATTATTTACACCGATCCATTGAATTCTCCCCGCATTCCTACCAACTCCCCCAGGAATCTCCCATTCACAGCGACCTGAGGGGAAAGTTACAGTGGCCAAGTAACCTACTGATCCTTGACCTTGGCACATGGGCAGAAGCCCATGCAGTTACGAGGAGAAAACCCACAAGGTGAGCATTGAACCAGGGTCTCTGGAGTTGTGAGGCAATAGACAATAGACAATAGGTGCAGGAGTCGGCCATTTGGCCCTTCGAGCCAGCACCGCCATTCAATGTCATCATTGCTGATCATCCCCAATCAGTATCCCGTTCCTGCCTTCTCCCCATATCCCCTGACTCCGCTATTTTTAAGCCCTATCCAGCTCTCTCTTGAAAGCATACAGATAACCTGCCTCCACCGCCCCCTGAGGCTGAGAATTCCACAAACTCACCACCCTCTGTGAGAAAAAGTGTTTCCTCGTCTCTGTTCTAAATGGCTTACTCCTTATTCTTAAACTGTGGCCCCTGGTTCTGGACTCCCCCAACATCGGGAACATGTTTCCTGCCTCTAGTGTGTCCAAGCACTTAACTATCTTATATGTTTCAATGAGATATCCTCTCATCCTTCTAAACTCCAGAGTGTACAAGCCCAGCCGCTCCATTCTCTCAGCATATGACAGTCCCGCCATCCTGGGAATTCACCTTGTAAACCTATGCTGCACTCCCTCAATAGCAAGAATGTCCTTCCTCAAATTAGGGGACCAAAACTGCACACAATACTCCAGGTGTGGTCTCACTAGGGCTCTGTACAACTGCAGAAGGCAGTAGCTCTACCACCTGTGCCACATTACATTTCAAAGTTATCATTGTGTTTAAAGAGTTAGCAACTCAGGGATTGTGAAAGCTGTTGCACAAACAGCTTATGGCAACATTAGCTGATACAGTCATTTATTTGCAAAGTAATCGAATACCATCTTAAAAAAAAGGTACAACAGAATTGAAAACCTAAAGAAAACTGCAGATGTTGTAAATTTGAAATACAAACAGAAAATGCTGGAAACATTCAGCAGGTCAGGCAGCACATGTCGAGAGAGGACCAGAGTGAAAGTCTCAGATTGAAGAACCCCTCATCAGAGCATTGGCTCAAGCTGCAAATCCTCAGCAGCATCAGTAAGTGGTGGAGGAGCTTGCGTTCAGAAACAGTCACTTAGCCATGGAGATCCACTGCTCCCAGAATTCACAGCAGCAGAGAAAGTCCCCTATATCTGTGGCTTGGCTGCTCTGTGGGAGGATGTGCAACCTTACCCACTACAATACAGGAACTCATCAATACTCAACGTCTCAAACTTCCCCTTTAGTTAAGATCGGGTGGTTATTTTAACAGAGGGTGTTAATTTCCACAGAACTGTTTTGTTTGAACAAAGGACTGGATCATCCAGATTACAAGTCGACACTGTGGTGGTTGTCGCCATGATTTCATGTCACTGGCGCTGGGTAGGGATTGGGATGTCATGTCACCAGCCGCACATGTCCCATGTAGTCATTCCAGAAAGGTCGCTGCCTCACAGCGCTCAATCCTGACCTCGGGTGCAGGCCTATGTGTAATTTACATGTTCTCCCCGTCACCACGTGAGTTTCCCCTGGGCTCTCCAGTTTACTCCCACTTCCCAAAGACATGTGGGTCGGTAGGTTAATTGGCCACTGAAAATTGTCACTGGGGTGTGGGTGACTGGTAGAATCTGGGGGAGTTGACAGGAATATGGAGAGAATAAAACAATGGGAGTAATGTGGAATTTGTGTTGGTGTAGTTATGATCAGATCAGATTTGGTGGGTTGAAGGATTGCAGTGAAGAGATTTAGCCTAAATGGTCAAACCCTGAGGAAGTCACAAGCATCACTTGACCCATGTGCCCAGGTATTCCCCACTCTCAGAGGCTGTGCACTGGGCATCAATGCAGGAAGCCAAACTGACTCCTCACTCACCCAAAAGATGACAAGCCAGGAGCCAGGGGAGCATGGAGAGGAAGCACAGGATGCATATGCGCTCATGCTTTCATTGGAGCCTGGATGGGATTCACAAGTTCGTCACGGGCGAATCTGAACAGTTTACTTGTGCTCAACCCAATCATTAGAGTTTTCATTCTTTCTTCTTCTTCTGTCGTGTGGCGTGCACGGCCTAAAGTTGTTGGACAACTTGTTCTATTTGATCTTCCGTTTGTGCACGTCGAGTTGATTGCATTAGTCGAAACAGGGCGGGCCACGTGAAGGTTGCAATCTTCCACCTCAGAGTTTTCATTCAACATAGCATCATACTATCACATGATCGTATAATTAGGCCATTCGGCCCATTTAATCTACTCTGCCATTTAATCATGGCTGATAAATCCTTCCCTCCTAACCCCTTCTCCCGATAACCTCTGACATCCGTACTAATCAAGAATCGATCTATCTATCTCTGCCTTAAATATATCCACTGACTTTGCCTCCACAGCCTTCTGTGGCAAAGAATTCCACAGATTCACCACCCTTTGGCTGAAGGGTGCAGTTGGTGTAGAGTTCATATTGAACAGCCTGCAATTTTGAGTGCTTTGTATAAGGGACTTGATAATCACATCCTTCTGTCTGCTGCGGTTTCTTTACTTTAGAGATACAGCACAGAAACAGGCCAATCACCAATCACCGAGTGCACCAGTGCTATCCTACACACAAGGGAAATTTTACAATTTACAGAAGCCAATTAACCTACAAACTTGCACGTCTTTGGAGTGTGGGAGGAAATCAGAGCACCCGGAGAAAGCCCTTGGTCACAAGCAGAATGTAGAAACTCCATACAGACAACACCCGCAGTCAGGATAGAACCCGGGAGACTGGTGCAGTGAGGGAGCGCTCTACTGCCGTGCCACTGAGCGCCCCTGGTCCACAATCTTCCTACAGCTGTTCAAAATCGGTAACAGTCGTATAACAGAAAAGATTCAGGCTGCCCTTACATCCATTCGGGGCAAACAATCAGTCTGTGCTGAGCATTCTGCGAACAAGGGTCGGAGTAGATTGAACCAAGCTCAGAGCCTAAGTGCCTTGTAATGAAGGGCTGCTTACTGTGGTTGAAAATGGTAAAAGGCTCGAATGACAGGCCTGCCTGTGGTTTCTCAGTTACAAGCAAACAGAAGGTGGCAATTTAATCTGTAGCAAGATACAATGCAGGACTGCCAACATTGGGTGAGAGTTGGGAGTGAGAAATTGACCAAGCCTGAGGGAGCGTCGCGACTGGGGGGGGGTGTGGGAGGAGGGTGCCCCCCCCCCCTCCCATTGGAACGGAGCTTTTGCATTTTTCAGCTTGAAATTGTGTAATATGGTGCATACTGTAGCGAGTCTTTTAACTTGCACTTGAATGCAATATTCTTGCTTTAAATTGGATTAACGCTAGTCACTTTGTCAAAGAAGTCATCAATTGGTTGAACACAATTTCTCATCCATAAAATTAAACTCACTCAGCTGTATAAGTATTCTGATACAATTTCTTTCATTTTCATAACAAACTGTCCTGAAGTAATTTTCACCCCCAATATTTTCAGTATTTTGCTGTCTTCCTCTCAGCTGGGACTTTTCTGATATGCAGAGTCCAATAACTATATATTTAAGTAATATTATTCTATTAAATGTGATCTTGAGAGTACATAATATTTTCTGTTGATTTCATAACACAACTATGATAAAAAGATCTTTGTTTTGATTGCACCTACCAACATGCATACATTATAATATTACAGTTAATATGTACCGAGGGCAATTTTTTGTTCCAATGCTCCCCATACCCAATTACTTTTACATTGAAGTGATTGAAATCCAGGTGAAGTTTAAATGGCGTCATAAAAGTAAAACCTCCAGAATGGATGCTATTAATTACGTGGTTGGTTGGGGTCAGTATCAGCAGAATTACTATATTAAACTTTGAATCTTCAGATGTCCTGGTTCAAACTAAAACTAAAGACAAATAATAATCTCCTCGCACATTCCCCTGCAAGTATCTCTGTCACTCCTTTAAAATATGCCCCTTCTTTTAACAAGCTCTTAAATATCGCATCTGAATCAGTTTCCATCTGATTACACTCCTTGAGAATGTTCATCTACTCGTTCAATTAATAAAACAACGAGATTGGGGACATTTCTATTCAACCAGTCACAGGAATTTGGGGGGGGGGGGTTAGAAATAGTCAGTGAGGTAAACAAACATAATAATTGAGCGGCAAATTACCTGTGCTACCTTCCCAATATTTAACTGAAGGAAATAGTGGTTATTAGCTGTATGTTGTGACAGACAGCCTGACACCTTGCATGTCATTTAATATTACACTTATCCCATCCCCCTGGATATTCCGGATGAATAAATTAAGGTTTTGTCAATTAATTACAAATCCGGCTAATTACAAATCAATAACATTACCCATCTCCGAAACATGAAACGCTGAGCATTGGGATCCAGACATCATGGACAACTGGCCTCAGTTCCCCGCTCACATCTGGCAGTGTTCTCCATCTGAACCAGGGGCCGCGGAGCGTTTTGAAAGTGGGGAGGCTGAGTGATCACTGATCACTGGCCTTGGGGGTAGCCGGTGAGGGAGTGGAGCAACCGAGTGGGGAGAGGGTGTGGAAGGGGGGGTGTCCCCCCTCCCAGGTTAGGGACCTTTTGAAATTTGATGTATTAAAATCATGTTTTAGTGCATTGTAGAAGTATGATTTCCATTTTTTGTATGAAGTATTTTTAAGAGGTAACTTTTTAAGGGGTAACTTTTTCCACACAAAGGGTGGTGGGTGTTTGGAACAAGCTGCCAGATGTAGTTGGGGCAGGGACCATCCCAACATTTAAGAAACAGTTAGACTGACACATGGATAGGACAGGTTTGGAGGTGTGGACCAAAAGCAGGTAGTGTAGCTGGGACATATTGGCGGGTGTGGGAAAGTTGCGCCAAAGGGCCTGTTTTCACACTGTATCACTCTATCACCACATTATACCTCCACCATGCATGAATGCTTCAAAATAGTAAGATTAAACGAGAACTTACCAGTTTGAAGTTTGATCTTTATTTTATGAGGAGTCGAGTTGAGGGACTACGTGAATAGAAGCCCGTACAGCCGTTGGTGCGTCAATCTTCAAAGCAGCGGAATGAATTCACAGCTAACAATGACCGAAGTATAACGGTAAGATGATAAAACTAGAACTACCAGATGAGATCTATGAGGGTGGGAGCGGAGGGCACGTAGTCCCTCAACTCGACTCCTCATAAAATAAAGATCAAACTTCAAACTGGTAAGTTCTCGTTTAATCTTACTATTTTACTTCGGAGTCACGTGAGTGACTACGTGAAGAGTTCAAAGCACTGTGAATTCACACCGCAGACTCAAATCCGACGTTCACACTGCCTGGATTGACTCAAAAGTCGTTAACAATCAATCATGCATCAGTAATACATTTGTTAAATGGAATAACAGTTTATGTACAAAACAAATCATAACAAACCCCTCTAACTCAGGGGGAAAAGTGTAACAGTACTGACACCAGAATCAGCAAACACCCCGAACCTTGAAATCGGCTTGTGATAAAACCTCTGAAATTAGCTCACTGAACCATCCTGCGGCCGCGAGGACCTTGAAATCGTTTGCACCGACACCTTACTGTGTGGTTTTTTGTGACTAATAAACAAACCAACTCTGTTTCTCTCAGAGATTTAGTAATCTCAATGTAACGAGATAAATGTGAGACTATACAGAAGCGATCATCTGCGGAGTATGCTGAAAACACAATCTTACATCCTGTCATGCCTCTTTTATTATGTTTAAGCAAATCATAGACATAAAATATAATGGCATCAGCCGACACATGCATTCTATCTAGCCGTAGCTTTTGCAACATTTATACACGTTGAGCTGAAACCAACGCCATAAGCATGACCACCTTCATAGATAATTTGGCTACTGATAGGCTTGTAACCGGAGCCCACTGGCGAAGAGCCATAAAAACCTCACTCACATTCCAAATACCGGCATACCTGGGTTTAGGAGGATTAAATTGAAAACTCCCTTCATGAATTGTGAAACTAACGGATGTCCCTACTGTATGCAATTCTGCATTCATAGATAAATAAGACAGAGCACTTCTGGCTGAATTAATCGCACTGTAACTTAATTTTTTCGGTCAATTAAAGAGTTGACAAACTCCAATACATCCGTGATCCCTGCAGTGTGATATACAATATCCTGCTGTAGGCAGAATTGCTCCCACTTGCTTATATAGGTGATATATTGCTGCTGTGTGTACTATCCCTGCAGGTCGACGTGAGAACATCCACCGTCCGATGAAACAGTCCTCTCCCCAGGTATGGCCTCCTTAAAATCTGCAATTAACAGATCAATACGATCCTATAAAGGATGTTGATCCCCAGTGACTGGATTTACCAGTAGATTTTTATTCTTGGGCATAAGCATGTAAGGCTCCCTAGCCATTTGTAATACAACGGGAAACCATGCCCGTGTAGGCCAACCTGACACTACCAATACCCTGAAGCGGAGTCTCCTTGATCTTTTGCAAACATCTACTGATGAGACAGAATGGAGAAAATACATACACAAAATTCCTCCCAATGCAGCGAAAATGCATCCACTGCTACTGCCCCAGAATCTGGTTACCATGAAACATATCTAGGTAACTGATGATTTAATTGAGATGCAAACAAGTCAATATCTGGCAATGCATACTGATCAATCATTTGGTTAAAATACATCCTGATTTAACATCCATTCAATGTTGTCATTAAACTGACGTGACCTCTTCCTGGCAAATAAAGTGCTGAAAGCCAGATATTTTTGGTCAATACACCAGCTCCAAATCTGGTTAGCCAGTCTATCACAAGACTGTGACTTAACTCCACCATGTGGTTAACATATGCCACTGCTGTGGTGTTGTCAATCTGACCTGCACATGCATATCCCTCCTTGTAGAACAATAAGCTTTGAGCCCATACCAGGTGCCCAACAACTCTAAATAATTAATCCCTCTTAATTGAGGAAACGATGTCTCATCATCCATATTCCATCCGCCACCACAACTAGAAGACATTTCTGTTGCACCCCAACCCAGTGCACTTACATCAGTCTGTAATATCAGTGACGGTGATTCCACCAAAACCTTCCTTAAATTTTTGAAACATGTACTATCCACCATTGTATGTCAGCAATCGCCCCAGCTGACAACGGCATAGGGCCTATCAAAAAATGGCCCCTTTGTATTCTCAGTGCCTGTTCCTTTGATAGTTGTAATTGTTGATAATGCAGAGGACCATACTGCACAGCTGGAAAGGCTGCAACAACTTCCCAATAAAGCTGGCTACTTGTCTAAATCGAAGGCCGTTGTTCTCCAACGAGCTTAACACAGTCCTCAATTAACTGATTCAATTTAGCCCTGGGCAAAGTTACCAACATGTGATTGGAATTAATGGTAAATCCCAGATAATCAATAATTTGGACTGGTGATAATTTAGATTTTATCTGGGTGAATAACAAATCCCATTTGTTCAAAAGTGATTTTAACAACTGAAACTGATGATTAAGTTTCAGCATGAGTCTTTCCAACTATCAGAATATCATCTAAATAGGCCATTACCACATGCCCCTAAGCTCTAAGTAATGCTAACATAGAAACATAGAAATTAGGTGCAGGAGTAGGCCATTCAGCCCTTCGAGCCTGCACCGCCATTCAATATGATCATGGCTGATCATCCAACTCAGTATCCCGTACCTGCCTTCTCTCCATACCCTCTGATCCCCTCAGCCACAAGGGCCACATCCAACTCACTCTTAAATATAGCCAATGAACTGGCCTCAACTACCCTCTGTGGCAGAGAGTTCCAGAGACTCACCACTCTCTGTGTGAAGAAAGTCTTTCTCATCTCGGTCTTAAAGGATTTCCCCTTATCCTTAAGCTGTGACCCCTTGTCCTGGACTTCCCCAACATCGGGAACAATCTTCCTGCATCTAGCCTGTCCAACCCCTTAAGAATTTTGTAAGTTTCTATAAGATCCCCTCTTAATCTCCTAAATTCCAGAGAGTATAAACCGAGTCTATCCAGTCTTTCTTCATAAGACAGTCCTGACATCCCAGGAATCAGTCTGGTGAACCTTCTCTGCACTCCCTCTATGGCAATAATGTCCTTCCTCAGATTTGGAGACCAAAACTTGCACGCAATACTCCAGGTGTGGTCTCACCAAGACCCTGTACAACTGAAGTAGAACCTCCCTGCTCCTGTACTCAAATCCTTTTGCTATGAAAGCTAACATACCATTCGCTTTTTAAACACAGGTTTTACCAATTTAGTAAATAATCTAGGAGCTGAAGTTAATCCATTCGGCAATGTCCTGAATTGCCACAGCTCAGTCATCCAAAATAAATTTCAAATATCTTCTATCATGACCATGAATAGACACTGTGTAATACGCATTCTTTAATCAACGGTTGCCATATAATACCCTTTGGACACTAGATGTTTGCCCGTGGTAAAGGTCTCCATTTTGAAATGCCTATAACAAACAAATTTGTTCAAATTGGATAAGCCCAGAATAATTCTACATCCCTCAGTCTTTTTAGATCTGGGAAATATACTTGACAGAAATTGTTGACTTTGATATACAGAAGGCTCAATTACCCCTTTCTTACGTAACGACTGAATCTGCTTGAATAAGCACATTTTCCTCATCTGAAAATAAGTTTACGACTAGGAAAATGTTGACTAGGTAGACTGTCCTTATAGTAAAATCCAATTTTTCACCCCTTCAATACACTAAGTATGAACAAATCTGATGTCAACTGCTGCCATTGTTTGAAAAACAATTTTTACCTTCCCCAATTTGAACAGGAATATCAGTTAATTCATCTTCTGTCAGTGGTATATTCCTTACCAGCATCTTTCCTTGCGGCCTTGTTGTCCTCGACTTCTTGTAGAGAACCTTTTTTGCCTTGCTTCCAGCTGGCTTAATGAGGGCCATGGTTATAACAACCTCATAACAGTCTTTGACCCTTTTTGCAAGGTTACCACCAAACAACAGATTTCGTGGTGGTACACTGGTTTCAAAATGCATTACAAAGGAGTTCCAGTTCATCCTGGTGTGCTTCAACCATATCATTTGTATCAATAACTTTCACCACAGCTGTAATACCTGCTGACAACAGTTTAAGCACTTTTTAAAACTTCATCTCCTGGGCCCTAGCAGGCAAACCCATCTATGACCAAATTTGGTGATTAACCACCGGTACCTTCAGGAGATCACAATTAACAGGAGTTTATAGTTTTTTGCTACTTCATCCATAGCTAGCTCCTGTAACTGGTGGGAGAGCATATACTGAATGGCTTCGGCCAATTCTACATCAATCGCCTCTCCTGCCTCTCTACACTCAGCAAACTTCCCAGCAATGTTCGGGAATTACCTCCAACCGAACACCTTTACTGCTCTCCCCAGCAAACTGCCCTGATAGAACATCCTCTCACAGGCAGGATAGTTCTGCAGCCCTGAAACAGGTGCTGCGAGCACAAGCTCTCCATCAGCCTGGCTTGGGCACCACTCCTCCCCACGGAGCTGGTCCCTGTCGAGCATTCTTTGAAATAGAATCTCGACGTGGGAGAGCCGTGAGCAAACGGACTCTCCTATGGAGGGTATAACCTCCAGGCCCGACTCATTTACGGGCACAGAGACTTGCCAGCGGCCTTCCCCCTACTGACAAGCCTCCACTGCCCCCGGCAGTGGGTCCGCAACCACTGGCTGTGTAGCCAGCACCGGACCAGGTGTACCAGACGGGCCTCCATCCTCAACACTCTCCTGCCACTTTACCTTTCTACCCCGGAGCGCCTCGCCGACACCTTCTTCCCTTTCTGCAACATTCTCTACCCAAACTGTCGCGGAAAAAGGACATGCGGTTAAAAGTTTTTAAAAAACCTTACCTGTTTGAACTTTGTTAACAAACTGCAAATGCTGGAGAATCGAGGGTGAAGTCTGAAGAAGGGTCTCGACCCGCAACATCGACCATCTCCCTCGCTCCTTAGATGCTGCTGCACCCGCTGAATTCTCCAGCCTTTCGTATAACCCGCGGTTTAAACTTACCGCTCGGAGGAGCGCTGCTGCTCCCCCCGCCCGACTGCACCAGCGTCTGACGTCGTGACGCAGCAACGGCTGTACGGGCTTCTATTCACGTAGTCACTCACGTGACTCCGAAGTAAAATCAAGTGATTGTGTTTAATTGCCATATACTCAAGCATAGAAATGTAGAAAATAAGTGCAGGAATAGGCCATCGGCCCTTCGAGCCAGCACTGCCATTCAACATGATCATGGCTATTCATCTAAAATCAGTACCTTTCCTGTTATTTTTCCCCATTTCCCTTGATTTCTTTAGCCCAAAACTAAATGTAACTCTCTTGAAAACATCCAGTGAATTGGCCTGCACTGCCTTCTGTGGCAGAGAATGCCACAGATTCACAACTCTCTGCATGAAGAAAGTTTGTCCTCATTTCAGTCCTAACTGGCCTACCCTTTATTTTGAACTCCCCCAACATCGGGAACATTTTTCCTGCAGTTACAGTAAGTGAATATCGAGCAGGCAAGCAGGATGCTTTCTCCAACCGCCCCCATTTGAAGTCCACTATCTTCCACTGTTTCTACCCAGTGCTTGGTACTTACTTCCAGCAGTCACTGGTTGTCCAGGATGCACCGAGCCGCAGCCTGATCCATGACGGTCACCTGGGCGAATTTGGCACAGAGACTCTCACGGCAGTAGCGCAACGCTTCCGACACCTCCGATGGCCCGGGACTCTTGTACTGAGGCTGCTCCATGGCCGGAGCTGCAGTGAGCGACTCGCCAGCCCGGCAAACACTCGCCAGCTCCGGCTCCGCGTCTGCATCTGTCCCCGTTGCTGCTTCTGCTTTCAACACCCGTGGCCCATGCAGTTGATATAGAAACATAGAAACATAGAAATTAGGTGCAGGAGTAGGCCATTCAGCCCTTCGAGCCTGCACCGCCATTCAATATGATCATGGCTGATCATCCAACTCAGTATCCCGTACCTGCCTTCTCTCCATACCCTCTGATCCCCTTAGCCACAAGGGCCACATCCAACTCACTCTTAAATATAGCCAATGAACTGGCCTCAACTACCCTCTGTGGCAGAGAGTTCCAGAGACTCACCACTCTCTGTGTGAAAAAAGTCTTTCTCATCTCGGTTCTTAAAGGATTTCCCCCTTATCCTTAAGCTGTGACCCCTTGTCCTGGATTCCCCAACATCGGGAACAATCTTCCTGCATCTAGCCTGTCCAACCCCTTAAGAAATTTTGTAAGTTTCTATAAGATCCCCTCTTAATCTCCTAAATTCCAGAGAGTATAAAACCGAGTCTATCCAGTCTTTCTTCATAAGACAGTCCTGACATCCCAGGAATCAGTCTGGTGAACCTTCTCTGCACTCCCTCTATGGCAATAATGTCCTTCCTCAGATTTGGAGACCAAAACTGTACGCAATACTCCAGGTGTGGTCTCACCAAGACCCTGTACAACTGAAGTAGAACCTCCCTGCTCCTGTACTCAAATCCTTTTGCTATAAAAGCTAACATACCATTCGCTTTTTTCACTGCCACATATGAGTTTTGACATTTTCTTTAATCACAGAATTTCCCACGACAGAGCGTGAGAATTTGTGATCAGCGTGAGAATTTGGTGAAATGCATGATTCTCACACTCAATGCATGAGCGTTGGCAGCCCTGCCTCTCTATCCCCCTCTCTCTCTCTATCCCCCTCTCTCTCTCTCTCCCCTCTCTCCCACCTCACTCTCACCTCTTCCCCTCTCTCTCTCCCATCCCCCTCTCTTTACCTTCTCTCTCCTCTCTGTCTCTCCCTCTCACCTCTCTCTCTCTCCCTGCCTCCACCTCTCCCCTCCCACCTCACTCTCCCGCTTGCTCTCTCTACCCTTTCTCTCCCCTCTCTTTCTCCTCTTTGTCTTTCCCCGTTTCTCTTTTCGCCCTCTCTCCCCCCTTCTCTACTACTTCTCTCTCTTCCCCCTCTCTCCCTTCCTCTCACTTTCCCACTCTCTCCCTCCCCCTCCCTCACCCCCTCTCTCTCTTTCCCTCTTCTCTCTCCTGCTCTCTCCCCTGCATCTCTCCCGTCTATTCTCTCTCTTCTCTCTCCCCCCCCTCTCCCTCCTCTCTCTTTCCCATTCTCCCCCCTCTCTCTCCTTTCAACCCCCTCTCTCTCTCTCCCCCGTCTCCTTCCCCTCTCTCTCTCCCCCTCCTTTGAGAGTCGCTGACCCATCGGTACAGAGACTCTCACGGCAGCGGCAGCTCGCTATAGGATCTTTGCTTCGGATGGCCCAGGACTATTGCACTGAGGCTGCTCATGGCCGGAGCTGCAGCAAGCGACCCACCAGCCCCGCGAACACACGCCAGCCCCGCAAACACTTGCCAGCCCGGCAAACACTCGCAAACACTCCCTGCATCTGTCCCCGCCGCTGGTTCTGCTCCCATCCCTCCCTCGGCCCCGGCTCTCCAACACCCACGGCCCATGCAGTTTATATGAGTTTTGAAATTTTCGTTGATCACAGAATTTCTCATGACAGATTGTGAGAAAATTGTGATCAGCGTGAGAGCGTGGGAATTTGGCCAAATGATTGATTCTCACACTCAAAGCGTGAGATTTGGCAGCTCTGCAACGTAAAGTGCCTTCAACGTCACAGGGATCCCGATAGGCACAGGGATGGTCAACAGAGATCACTTGACACCAGATCACCCCAGGACAGGTGACCAGAACCTGTGGAGATGATGCTTCCTACAGTGCTAGGAATTCAACTTGTATTCAAAATAGATTAGGAGGAAAAAAAGAGAATATAGGCAGTTTGATAAATAACTTCATGCCACAATTTGTGAAAAGAAAGAGTTGGTGTCCAAACGCACACGATGGCTGCTCCTCTGGGTTTACACTGAGGATTCACAATAGCTGGTTGTCAGCTCGGTGAAGGTCAGATAGAGAAGATCAATTCAATTCAATGATTTTTTATTGTCACGTGTGCACAGCTCAGTGAAATTCTTTTGCATAACCCCCAAATGCACAGTCGCCATATTTCAGCACCGTTTACAAGGAAAAAGTCTAGAGTCTGGTCCACATGCTGGATGTACTGGAGAGTCCCCGATCCAGGTAAGCCCAGAGTGCTGCAGGCCCACGACCAGCCTCTGTGCCACTGCCTTCTGCAGCCGATCTTGAAGGTGCTGGAGGCAATACCCTGGTCCCTCTCCTAGCGGCCCATATAGATTCCACATCCTCCAAGCTAATGTCCTTCCTTTCTATTGAGTTAATCTCCTCTCTAACCAGCAACGCTATCCCACCTCCTTTACCTTTCTGTCTATCCCTCCTGAATATTGAATATCCCTGGATGTTCACCTCCCAGCCTTGGTCACCCTGGAGCCATGTCTCCGTGATCCCAACTATATCATATTCATTAATAACTACCTGCACATTCAACTCATCCACCTTATTACGAATGCTCCTTGCATTGAGACACAAAGCCTTCAGGCTTGTTTTTACAACACTCTTACCCCTTATACAATGATGTTGAAAAGTGGCCCTTTTTGATTTTTGCCCTGGATTTGTCTGCCTGCCACTTTTACTTTTCACCTCGCTACCTATTGCTTCTACCCTCATTTTACACCCCTCTGTCTCTCTGCTCATGCTCCCATCCCCCTGCCGCATTAGTTTAAATCCTCCCCGACAGCACTAGCAAACACTCCCCCAAGGACATTGGTTCCATTCCAGCCCAGGTGCAGACCGTCCTGTTTGTACTGGTCCCACCTCCCCCAGAACTGGTTCCAATGCCCGAGAAACTTGAATCGCTCCTCCTTACACCATTTTTCAAGCCACGTGTTCATCTGCAATATCCTCCTTCTAACGTTCTGGCTAGAATCTACTTCTATCTCAACCAATTATAGAAAAGTTAACTGAATCTTGTGGAATCTTGAAGTGCACAAATTGGTCACATTTTCTGGATGAGAACAATGACAACAATAAAATCTTCAATGGGGGAAAAAAGGCATTGGCGACATGTGAAGGCTGTAACAGTATGAACGAATTGCAAATTATGTTTTCCTTTCTTTTGAATCAGTCATCAAAAGTTGCAGTTAGATCTAAGCTGCACAGACCGTATGATGGGAATGAAACTCTGGTGCAGTGAGTCAGTGTGGAGACATTCGCCTGCGGGCAGTCCAATTTGCCCTTAAAAGCTTATCGTGAGATGTGGTATGTGAGGAATTTCATACTCTGTACTTTCAGTAGATGCACCCTTCTCTCAGCACAGCCATCTTTGAACTTGATTAAATAGTTCAATTTGATAGCTTTCTCAAACTCCTAGTAACTGCTGTCAATGCATTAACACATTAACATGCAGCTGCTCCCACTCTACAGCCTGTATAGACAAAAGCTGTTCCTAAAGTGCAAAATCCAAATACTGCAATAAAATACCACCTGTGTTACTATATATTTAATCATTTTCCAAATCTAGATTTATTATACGGTTTTCATTTGCTTAATTAAAATGCACATTCTCCCACGTATTTCTCTATTTTTTTATTGATGGATAACTTTAGTTTACTTTACAAATACAGGCTCCTGGGCCCACCGAATTTGCGCTGCCCAGTTATCTGTGCTCTAGCACAATCCCACAGACTAGGGACAATTTACAATTCTTACCAGAGCCATTTAACCTTCAAACCAGTGCCTTTGGAATGTAGGAAGATGCCTAAACACCTGGAGAAAACCCATGCTGAGACGGAGGGGAACATACAAACTCCGTATGAACAGCACCCGTAACCAGGATCGAACCTGGGTCTCTGGCGGGGTAAGACAGCGACTCCACCACTGTGCCACCGTGCGGCCCACTGCTACTCCTGAAGCCGCGGTCTCCGGTGGGGAGGCACCGATTCAGGACTTACCTTGACTTTCATTCAACTGGATGACGGCAGCGGCCGCTGCGGAGGGTGGATGTCCCGACCACGGGGGGAAATGGAGGACTGGCCAATTTTTGTGCCTTCCACCACAGTGATGAATGCTGTGGTGGATGTTTGTGTTAAAATTGTGTATTGTGTGTCCTTTATCATTGTACCGCTGCTGGCAAATTCATTTCACTTGCACTTTATGTGCAATGTGACGAATAAAACCATATTGTATTGTATTGTATTGCTGCTGGAGATGTCAAGTATCCTGTTTGTCACATATGGATGCATCCACAACATTAATTTCTCAAGTGTTGTTTCTTCCTCAAAATAGAACGTGGCCCAAAGTTCCAGCTTTTGGACCAGAACTCATCCTTCCCTCTGAAGAAGGGTCTCGACCCGAAACGTCGCCTATTCCTTCTCTCCATAGATGCTGCCTGCCTCACCTGCTGAGTTTCTCCAGCATTTTTGTCTACCTTCCCTTCATGAGGTTAGTTGACCTTGGCATTATGTCCAGTACGTTATGTACTGAAGGGCCTATTCCTTTTCCGTACTTGGCTATGTTCTAAAAACTATGGTGGGCTACAGGAGGCACAGAGAAGCAAAAGTGCAATTTCGGTCAAAGCCTCAAATTTCTTTAAAAAAACAACAACAAAAAATTCTAAAGTTGCTCCATTGGGAGCATTTGATGTTGGAGAGGAGACGTCAAAGTTAAGACAAAACAAAGAAGATTTAGACAATGTCATATACATCATTGGCTAATGAAGCAAATGGGGAGAAAAATTATTGAGGACGTGCCAATTCTTGCATCAAAGCGGTCAGTCCAACTGTATTGTGCATTTCCCCTCACAATCCCAGTTCCCTTAATTCTTGCTCCATAATTCTAATGAGAAAATGATTGTACTTGTCATATCTGGGTCCATTTCAGCAGATCCCCTTTCCCCTCATCTTGATCCAACTCTGAAGCCTGTGTGAGCGTGCAATAGCTGCCCTCTCATGAAATAAACCACATACCAGGGGCCACAGTTTAAGAATAAGGGGTGAGCCATTTAGAACGCAGACGAGGAAACACTTTTTCTCTCAGAGAGTTGTGAGTCTGTGGGTGGTGGAGGCCGGTTCTCTAGATGTTTTCAAGAGAGAGCTAAATAGGGCTCTTAAAAATAGCGGAGTCAGGGGATATGGGGAGAAGGCAGGAACGGGGTACTGATTGGGGATGATCAGCCATGATCACATTGAATGGCGGTGCTGGCTCGAAGGGCCGAATGGCCTACTCCTGTACTTATTGTCTATACCAGCAACTTTCACTCCATAACACGAAGGAACTGATGCAAAAAAGAAAAAAAACAAGAGCTGCTGGGGGTACTCAGCGGGTCAGGCAGCATATGTGGAGGAAGCAGAATGGTGGGTGTCTTGGATCAAGATCCTGCATCTGGACTGAGAGAGCAGCAAGGCCAGTACATCCCATTGCCTCCAGAGTTGCTGTTTGGACCATTGAGTTCCACCAGCAGTTTGCTTTTTTGCTCCAGATTCCAGCATCTCCAATGGCTTTAACTCTGGTCTTCTATTAATAACATAGGGACCCACTCACCTGACACCATTGTGACAGTCAGCATTCTGATATTTGGCTCAATGCCCCCCTTAGAACGGGAAACTCACAAAACTGGAGTGGAACTAGTTATTCCCAATCCCACCCAGCATCCCAATTCATTCTCAATAGGCATAGATGGTACACAATGTGATGTTGGTGGGTGGGTGGGTGGGTGGAGGGTGGGAGTGAGAAAGGAGATTCAACATGAAGTGGTGAGACAGTTGAATTCTAGCAACTAGCTCTATTTCCATATGCTATTCACTCCATGGTAGGGAAATGCAAAATGAAGGAATGTTAAAATAGGTTTGAGACAAGACATGAAATGGAAGAACAGACAAGGACTAAAAGCAGAACAAAAAGGAAATGTCTTTAGATTAATTGAAAGATACATCATGGAAACACGTCCTTTGGCCCACTGAGACACGCTGACCATCGATCATCCATTCACACTAATTCTATACAATCCCACTAGGGGCAATTTTTACAGAGGCCACTTGACCCACAAGTCTTTGTGATGAGGAAGGAACCTGGAGTAGCCAGAGAAAATCTACGTGGTCACAGGGAGAACTTGCAAACTCCATAAATACAGCTCATGAGATCAGATATATACAAGAAATTGTCCTTTCTATGGCATTTACACCCAGGTGAAATAGATCAATGGGTTTCCAGAAACATTATGAAAATTCAACACCCAGCTTTGTTCTCTCTATTGCATGGTCGGAAGGATGGCCAGAGATTTGCAGGGAGTTTAGATCCACTCGTAACTTTAGCCAACACCAGTGTATTGTGAGATCCGCACAGTATGTTGGCACCAAGCAGATCCCAGGTAATAACCATCTCCGGAGAGAGTATAACCACCAGTCATCATTTAAGGGCATAATACTGCAGATGCTGGAAACACTCAGGTGGTCAGACATCATCTGTAGAGAGAGCAAAGTGAAAGTTTCAGGCCGTTCCAGACGCTCCAAGACACTGAAGAGTGTTCTCCCGACGCCAAAGCACCATCACCCGGCGAGAACGGCCTGGAACATCGGGCCGCCGTTGGTGCGACTACGGAGGCCTCAATAGGCCTGACCATGGGAAGAGGACTGGACTTTGTGCCTTCCGTCACAGTGGGAACCATTGTGGGAGGATGTTTTTATGTTTTATGTTCAATTCTTTTTTAATGTGGTGTCTTACTTCTATTGGTGTGCTGCAAGTAATCTGAATTTCCATGAGAAAGGGATTAATAAAGTATTTATCTATCTATCTATCTATCAAAGGCAACTTGTGCATTTTCGACCCAAAGGCAACTTTTGCATTTTCGACCCAAAGGCAACTTTTGAATTTTCAAACCAAAAAACACTTTTCAAACTACATTTTCAAACCACATTAAGGGCACTCACAGGTCAGTAGACACATACAACTACATTCACAGTTTAGTAGACATGTGTTCAGTGTTATTCACAGCTCAGACTGAGAGTCGCGACCTGTTGCTCCCCCATCTTGCAGAGAATTGAGGCACCTCCACACTTCCGGGTTTTATAATCCCTCCCCCCTCCCACCAAGAGGGACATGGCCTTCATGGCGTGATTGACAGGAAAGAGAATCTCAACATTTTTAAAACGTTAATGTCTTTTATTTTTCATCGATGGGAAACATCCTCTTGTCCAGCGCAGCGGAGGGGGACTCTGAGTAAGATGGCCAACAGTCACAGCCGTAAGTGGTAGCGTTTTTTTCTAAAATCAATATGCAGTGCAAACAGGAAGTGGTCAAGATCAGAGTTTTAATTATATAGATAAGAAACCCTCTCATCCTTCTTAATTCCAGCGAATACAAGCCCAGCCGACCCATTCTTTCATCATATGTCTGTTGCGCCATCCTGGGAATTAACCTGGTGAACATATACACTGGAAATACAGATGCTGGAAACACTCAGGTGGTCAGACATCATTTGTAGAGAGAGCAAAATTAATGTTTCAGGTCAACAGAAGAAACATCACTTCTGGTAAATGGCCTGAAGATGCACAGTAGATACGACAAATGTTCAATCTGCACAAATTACTCAGAGCTGGAATTTCTTTTGTTTTTTTAGTATGTTTTAATGTGTGGTTTTAATGTTTATTTGTGTGTCTTGTGTGGGGGGGGGGGGGTAAGGAGGAAACCGCTTTGGGCGCCTCCTCCACGTCGCCTCCCCCACGGCCTAACAGCGAGGATCGGGCGGCCTTTCCTGGAGACCCGCCCGGAGCTTCAGTTGCGGGTGCAGCGCGGAGTCTCGGCATGGAGCGGGCGAGCCCTCGCTGGGGGCTCGCCGGAGGGGAGCGCTCTGTTTCACTGGCACGCGGCAGCCGGCAGCATGAGGCCGCGGTCTGCAGAGCTTCAGCCGGCGCGGTGTCTGCAGCCCGGGGTTTCACGTTGGGGACACGGGGGAAGAAGAAGCTCCGAATGCCGGCCTGCGGCCTACCTCTACTACGGGCGCGGCAGGGACTTACCATCAGGAGCGGGGTCCCTCGCCAGGGATCCCTGGAGGGGAGCTCCAGACCGCCGGCCCTGCAGTCTGCAGTGCTTCTGGCTGTGGCACGAACTTTAAATCTCCGATTCAGGACTTATTACCTTGTCAGCACATCTGGACGCCCGTCCTGACCACGGGGGAAAATGGAGGAGGACTGGCCAATTTTTGTGTCTTCCACCACAGTGATGAATGCTGTGCTGGATGTTTGTGTTAAATTGTTATCGTGTATTGTGTGTTCTTTATCATTGTACCTGCTGCTGGCAAATTCATTTCACTTGCACGTTATGTGCAATGTGACGAATATAAACCGTATTATATTGTATTGTATTACGTCATAGGATAAAAATGAACACTTGAGATAAGGATATAACCCTTTCACACTCAAAACAAATGTTCATCTATAAATGTATGGACTTTGAAAGAAAGATCTATGCAATAACGCTGTTTTTAATTGTGGCAATTATAAATAAAAAAGTATGCCAAATTTATTTGTATCATGCAGAAATCTCATTTGGTTTTGTAGAAACCATCTTTCTAGTGAAAAGTGTTTCAAAAAATATCTTAAAACTTGATAGATTTTTCTTAATAGGAAAATTAATTTTGAGTGCAGTACAACAGGTTTGGCACAAATCTTTCAAGATGTTAAATATAATTTTGTTTTTGAAGGACCAAGGAAACTAATGAGAGAAGAGAGGATGAGGGAAAAGAGGGGGCAACTGATTAAGCAGTGGGGCACACATTTTGCACCAGCCCCAGATGCCCCAGGTGTTTGATGGATGCAGTGATCAAATGTGGCAACACGTTAGAAGGTCTACAATGTTAAAAGTTGATGGCGCAGTTGTGGAACCCTGCCAATCACTCATGCCTTGCTGGCAAGAAAGTAGCTGAAATGGCGGGACTATGTATAAACACTGTTGTAATATCTACATGGTGAAACCAAAATGAATAGAAATGGCCTTTATTAAAATCTGACAACATGCACTTTAACCACATGTGATTTTTTGAAATTACAAATCTCAAATTGTGGAGTACAGAGGCAAATAAATAAATGACGGGTCTTTGTCCCAAACATTATGGAGGGCAGTACCAAACTTTATGGAGGGCACTGTAGTACCAGGGTTTCTGTTGCTTGTGTGGTGCGAGACAGACCCTGTGCACTCCGTTCAAGAGAGAAAGCAAGGGACTTCCTCCAACTTGCAGGCCAACATTTACCTCAAGCATAGTGAACACCGAGGCAATGCACCAACAGGATGTGTTGGAGGTCTGGAAACGCAAAGAAAATTGCAATTCATTTTGATTCGTCAGATATGCATACGAGATGTGTAGTGAAATGAAAAGTGGCAATGCTTGCGGATGGTGCAAAAAGACTACAAAACAGAATGGAATTAGATATTTGAGGAGGAAAAAAAAGAACAACAATTTAAAAAGACACCATACAACAGTAGAATGGCTGAGTCCCTGGTGAGATAGGAGTTTACAGTCCTAATGGCCTCTGGGAAGAAACTCCTTCTCATCCTCTCCGTTTTCACAGCATGGCAACGGAGGCGTTTGCCTGACCGTAGCAGCTGGAACAGTCCGTTGCTGGGGTGGAAGGGGTCCCCCATGATCTTGTTGGCTCTGGAGTTGCACCTCCTGATGTATAGTTCCTGCAGGGGGGCGAGTGTAGTTCCCATAGTGCGTTCGGCCGAACGCACTACTCTCTGCAGAGCCTTCTTGTCCTGGGCAGAGCAGTTCCCAAACCAAATCGTGATGTTTCCGGACAAGATGCTTTCCACAGCCGCTGAGTAGAAGCACTGGAGGATTCTCGGAGACACTCTGAATTTCCTCAGTTGCCTGAGGTGGTAAAGGCGCTGCCTTGCCTTACTCACCAGTGCTGCAGCTTGTGATGTCCATGTCAGATCCTCTGAGATGTGGACTCCCAGGTATTTAAAGCAGCTCACCCTATCCACAGTATTCCCATCTATCTCCAGTGGCGTGTACGTCCTCGGATGTTGTGCCCTCCTAAAGTCCACGATCAGCTCCTTAGTTTTTTTTGACATTCAAGAGGAGGCTGTTGTCCTGACACCAGAGTGCCAGGTCAGCCACCTCCTCCCGGTAAACCTTCTCATCATTATCGGAGATCAGGCCCACCACCACAGTGTCATCAGCAAACTTGATTATAGAGTTGGAGCTGAACCTCAGTCATGTGTGTACAGGGAGTACAGTAGGGGGCTGAGGACGCAACCCTGGGGGGATCCTGTGCTCAGGGTGAGGGATTTTGATGTATTTCCTCCCATCTTGACTACCTGGGGCCTGGGGGTGAGGAAGTCCAGGGCCCAGGCATGCAGAGGGGTGTTGAGCCCCAATTCCAGCAGCTTCTCAGCAAATCTGGTGGGGACTATCGTCTTGAAGGCTGAACTGAAGTCTATGAACAGCATCCTCACATAGCCCCCTTCTGGCTGTCAAGGTGAGAGAGAGCGGTGTGCAGAACCTGGGAGACCGCATCGTCCGTGGATCTGTTCGGACGGTATGCGAATTGTAGTGGGTTCATGTTGCGAGGGAGGAAGGCGCAGATGTGTTTCTTCACCAGCCTCTCAAAGCATTTCAATGGTACTGAGGTGAGGGCCACCGGACGGTAGTCATTCAGACAAGCTGGGGAGGCATTTTTTGGTACAGGTACAATGATGGATCTTTTGAAGCAGGCAGGGACCACAAACCTGGCCAGGGAGAGGTTGAATATTGTAGTGAGCACTGGAGCTAGATGCATAACACAAGACTTAAGTAATCGCCCCGAGATGCCACCTGGACCTACAGCTTTCCTCGTGTTCACAAACCTTTTAATTATTTATTTATTGCCCAACTCGAACCATGACCCGTCTCTCCCTCAATAACACAGCTTTTCCACAGCCCTCCTGTGCAATTGGGAATTATTTGCCCCTGTTGGAAAACAAGTATTTACTCCCAGGTTAACAAATTACTTGGAAATAATCAACAAAAGACCACAGCACAATTAACAATGTTAAAAAATGTTAAATGTCTTGCAGTCCACTCTATCAAGAATTCTAATTCAATCCAATAAAAGGAATGTCGACACAAAATTTTAATGTGATGCATCGTCTAGAAGCCACTTACAAGGGATTTTATCTCCATATTTCAAGCAAATCGATTGTACTTGAGTTAAAATGATTTGATTTATTTAGGTGGGGTGGGTGGGGTTGTTGAGGGGCAATCCCGTTCTACCACCAGGGTGTCTGCACTGAAGTCTGCCCAGTGCATTGGCAATGAGATTGGTATTGCAACAAAATACCAGATCAATTCCCCACAGTATCATTGGGGTTGAAGATACAGTTATTTGATCAGATGAAGTCTAAATAAAACAAAAATAATATCAGCATTGATCAACATTTTCCAACCATCAAAAATCAGACTGAACTTTAAATTTCACCTCGGGTGCATTATAATGTTTACATTAAGTTTAAATACTCAAACAGGAACAGCAAAATCCTTTTGCCGACCATACTACAGATGTCCAGCCATACCTGAACCACTATACCATCCTATTTACTCTTTTAAAGAACAATTTTAAACACCTCTGAAATAAAATGAATTGCATTTCATTCTTCCAAGAACGATCTTATTTCTAATCAATCCACTGAGTTGGGAAGAACTGAGCTCCCTTGGCCTCAGTCTGTTTCCATTAGATCTTCTCTGCATTAAGGCTATTACATCCATCACATTTCCCCAGAAGTGTAGGACCAGAAATTAACACTATTCCAGACGATGATTGCTCAATGTCTATAGTTTCCAACTACTTACAGTGCACTCCATGTTTGGGACAAAGACCCATCATTATTTATTTGCCTCTTTACTCCACAATTTGAGATTTGTAATAGAAAAAAACTCACATGTGGTTAAATTGCACATTGTAAGATTTTATTAAAGACCATTTTTACACATTTTGGCTTCACCATGTAGAAATTATACCTGTGCTTATACATAGCCCCCCCCCCCCTCCCTCCCAATTTCAGGTACCATAATGTTTGGGACACATGGCTTCACAAGCATTTGTAATTGCTCAGGTGTGTTTAATTGCCTCCTTACTGCAGGTATAAGACAGCTCTCAGCACCTAGTCTTTCATCCAGTCTTTCCATCACCTTTGGAACTTTTATTGCTGTTTATCAACGAGGACCAAAGTTGTGCCAATGAAAGTCAAAGAAGCCATTGTGAGAATGAGAAACAAGCCAAACCGTAGCTCACAATAGGTCTTGTGGACAGATGAGACGAAGATTAACTTATATATCAGAGTGATGGCAAGAGCAAAATATGGAGGAGAGAAGGAACTGCCCAAGTTCCAAAGCAAACCATCTCATCTGTGAAACACAGTGGTGGGGGTGTTATGGCCTGGGAATGTATGGCTGCTGAAGGTACTAGCTCGCATATCTATATTGATGATACAACTAGTAGCATAATGAAATCTGAAGTGTATAGACACATCCTGTCTGCTCAAGTTCAAACAAACGCCTCAAAACTCATTGGCCGGCTGTTCACTCTAGACCAACACAATGATCCCAAACATACCGATAAAGCAACAAAGGAGGTTTTCCAAAGGTAAAAAAAAGGTCAATTCTTGAGTTGCCAAGTCAATTACCTGATCTGAACCCAATTGAGCATGTGTTTTATATGCTGAAGAGAAAACTGAAGGGGACTAGCCCCCAAAACAAGCATAAGCTTAAGATGGCTGCAGGCCTGGCAGGCATCAGCAGAGAAGACACCCAGCAACTGGTGATGTCCATAAATCGCAGACTTCAAGCAGTCATTGCATGCAAAGGGTATGCAACAAAATACTAAACATGACTACTTTTATTTACATGATGACATTGCTGTGTCCCAAACATTATGGTGCCCTGAAATGGCGGGGGGGGGGGACTATGTATAAACACTGCTGTAATTTCTACATGATGAAACTAAAATGTATTAAAATGGCCTTTATTGAAATCTGACAATGTGCACTTTAACCTCATGTGATTTTTTTTTTCTATTTCAAATCTCAAATTATGGAGTACAGAGTCAAATAGATAAATGATGCGTCTTTGTCCCAAACATTATGGAGAGCACTGTAAAATTCCAGACAACATTTTATTTAACGTATTCACATTCCACAGGAACAGCCTATTTTCACAGTAAAATGTTCCATCTCCTCAGGCTCAGTCCAACACTTACCCCGCCCAACCTGGCTCCATCTGCCCATCATCACTCCTTCTCATCGGATTCCACCTATTACCTACTCTCTCACTGCTACATAACGGCTATCTTCTCTCCAAACATTCATCTTGCTGTGAGGTCACGGCACCAAGCAATCATCCCTCACCCTTCCCAAATGTTGCTTGACCCACTGAGTTCTTTCAGCAGTTTATTATTCTTAATATTTTCGTGGAACTAATCAGACACAGAAACACAATGAGACACATGGGCGAATGGCAAAATAAGCTTGGTTAAAAATGGGGTAGGCAAAAGAATTCACCGGTCAAATCAGATTTTCAAAATGTTCTGAAGACCAGAAAGTGAGTTGGAACCAAATACAAGCACAAGTTAAAGGTTCATCTCAGACCAGACCCTGACATTTTGATATTTTATACCGACATTTTGATATTTTATACCGCCCACTAATGTATCTATGAGTGGTATTTCATTTTACCAGCTGGGTCCTGTCTTCCAATCCAGTTGGAAAAAAGTTGGTGAATATTTCAGTCCTGGACATAGGAATTCCTATTTCATAGAAACATAGGAAATAGGTGCACGAGGGGGGCCATTCGGCCCTTCGAGCCAGCACCGCCATTCATTATGATCATGGCTGATCGTCCCCTATCAATAACCCGTGCCTGCCTTCTCCCCATATCCCTTGACTCCACTAGCCCCTAGAGCTCTATCCAACTCTCTTAAATCCATCCATTGATTTGGCCTCCACTGCCCTCTGTGACAGGGAATTCCATAAATTCACAACTCTCTGGGTAAAAAAGTTTTTTCTCACCTCAGTCTTAAATGACCTCCCCTTTATTCTAAGACTGTGGCCGCTGGTTCTGGACTCACCCAACATTGGGAACATTTTTCCTGCATCTAGCCTGTCCAGTCCTTTTATAATTTTATATGTTTCTATAAGATTCCCCCTCATCCTTCTAAATTCCAGTGAATACAAGCCTAGTCTTTTCAATCTTTCCTCATATGACAGTCCCGCCATCCCAGGGATCAATCTCGTGAACCTACGCTGCACTGCTTCAATCACAAGGATGTCCTTTCTCAAATTAAGAGACCAAAACTGTACACAATACTCCAGATGTGGTCCTCACCAGAGCCCTATACAACTGCAGAAGAACCTCTTTACTCCTGTACTGAAATCCTCTTGTTATTTCTGCTCGAAACCCCCAACTGTTTCAAATGTCATACTTGCCAAATGAATAGTTCATGGCAGTCAAGAGTTGGAACACATCACCTCTTAAGTGCTTTCACGAGCAGACCCGAGGTAAACACTTGCTATTTTGATGCTCAAAGCACAGATTCCCTTTCTCCTGAATAAATCTAACGCCCCAAGGAATGTACAGGCAAGCATTTGTTGTTTATTACAACCCAAACAAAATTGTTGGAGATACTCAGCAGGCCAGGCAGCATCTGTGGAGGGAAGCAGACATGATGTTTTGAGGCAGCTCCAGCCTTGGAACTTCTATATTAAACTTCAACAACACAAAAAAACCCTGAAAATGTTGGAAATCAGTGGAAGTGATACAAAATATGCAGTGGTCACATAGTGTATGTTCTGATGAAAGGTCACTGGCTAAAATCTCCTATCCCCAGATACTGCCTGGCCATCTAAGAATTCCCAACATTGTTTCCACCCTTAGAAGACACACATACAAAATATGCATCGTTCTTCCCACAATCAGCACAACTATATTAAAAAAGGTTAAAAAAAACGTGTCTATTTAAAAAAGTTCAGCCACTTTGCTCTACTCACTTCTTTTTGGTATCTGTCATACACAAAAATATTCATTTATAATAACCTAATCATTAAGGCACAAGACAGGTTAGATTTCATTAAATAAAATTTAATTTTGTTAAAATAATTTAAATCCAAATACAGTTGACATGTTTGCATCAAATTATATTTACACTTCTTGCTTAATTCGGAAACAATAACAAAGCACAGTCAACACCTGGTAAAAATGGTGCCATTAAGTATTCAATTGTGTTAGTGCTCTGCAGCGAACTGCCAACATTCGCTTCAGAGAAGCGCCAAAATATATTGGTGTTAAAACTCATAAGTTAACCGAATATTAGGGAAAAAAAGCATCAGGAAACCAGTAAAGCAAAAATAATACAATAGATTCTTATAATAGCAATTGGTGGTTTGGTTTCTTGATCTTAATATGAAAGTAAACAATTTTCCAATACATTATTAGCTAAAACCAGAACCCAGACCACTGTGTCCTGTTAAGGCAACATTCTTTACTAAGGTAAATAAGTTGGGTTAAACTTTTACAGACGAGGTTTGTGTAGCTATTGGGGCTAGCGAGGGAATAGCTCAAATTTCTCTATCAGCCGTGCCAAAATTAAAAACAAATGCAATTCGCAAGATACCATACAAAGATCAAAAGGACCCAATTGGACGATTGGTTTGTTTTTAAGTTTGTAGTACAATTACACATAGCAATCAATTTTTTGGATGGACTCTCTCTCTGAATCTAGTCCCTTGCTGGTGACATTACTGAAATGGGTCTGTTTTCACAATTTTAAGGGGCCCCAGGATTTAATTGCATATTTGCAAAATTCCCTCAACCACATTCCTTTTAAAAACTCATCAAAAACAGCACTTGAGCAGTAATATTACTCCATCAAATCCAACACAAACAGAGGCGATTGCTTCTTGGGGAAAGAAAATAGACACAACCCTTTACTCTTCTGTGACAACACAGACCTGTCCCATTATTTTAGGTTGACTTTTAATTGTAAAAGTATGATGTTTCACTGTCACTTTTACTGGCTGAGCCACTCCAGATTACGGTTCACACTGCAAAACCAAATGGAGTGTAGCTTAATACTCTCATGTGAACCCCAATGTGAGGGTGAAATGGTTCTTTTATATGGGCAGTAAGTAATTAAGGTCAAATATCTATCACACCAAGTGGGCCAACTCCCAACCCCTGGGCAGAAATTAAAAACAGTAGACGTTAAAATTATTCAGGTCAGGTAGCATCTGCTGGGAGGGCAACACAAACAGGACACACGAGCATAAGGTGATTGGGTGTGTAAACTAAAATGTCTACTTCTCCTGCATTATTCAAGAAGAATAGGACCCAAGTGCTTGTTGTATTTGAGCAGCAGTGTAGCTCCTGCAACACTCCGCTGCAATCACATTTTATTGTGGACAACAGCAAATATTTCCCAACTTTAAAATCAAACATTTCACGAAAGCTGTTCTGAATTGGTACAAAACAAGTGACAAAGCTACATGCATGCCAAAACTGCAATCTCCTCAGCTGTTTAATGGTAGAGTTTGAATAAGAAAATTTGAGATGTCTAAATTAGTCTACTCACCTAAATGAACTGGGCTCAATTCCTTTTGAAAACATTGTTCCCTTTTGACCAAGTTATTAATGCAATGGTTTAATTACACCGAGGTTGTCACAGCACTTAATATAAATGGCGCATAATCCAGCCAACCCACAGGGCTACATTTCATACCTCAGAGCACAGCATTGAAGGACTACGTTACAGTTAAGCCAAACACTGTATATTCTATTGACAGAGCTACCTTTTAGAATTGAGTTTGGAAGAGACAAGGTTTCTTACTGTCAACTTGGGATGGCTGCAATTATCCCCAATTATTTTGTCACAAAATGGCTTTGGTCAGAAATTTGATTATGCAGATACATGCACAGCAAAAAAAATGTTTTGTGTCTATTAATGTTTAGTGCCTAGGCACATCAAATTCACAGTAAGACGTTCTTCCAAGAATGTATCTTTCTACTGAGAGTATCCAATGTTAGCCTGATTTTGTTTTTAAGCAAGTGTGCGAGGAATTTGACAACATTTCAGCACCCAATCCAAAAATGTTGCAGGAAAAATATTCGGACTTTTAAAAGATCAAGCAGCAGCACGACCAAGAACATTAAGTTTTTGTAAAGCGTTCCGAATCTCTGTTGTGTACAAGGGTCGCTATTATACTAGTCTTCTTCAGACCAATATAAAAATATCTAAAGCACTACTACGACTGCGGTGAAGCTTGCTTGGTGTCCTGGCCATTAGCTTTTGCTCCACAATTAGCAGTCTCTTGCATAGAAGCTGCCGATATTGGACCTTGGTGCACAAGTTACAAAAATGGCGATGGGAGAAATTTGTGCTATAACTCCACTGGCCTTGGCGATACCAGTTTGAATATTGTGCAGTTTTAGTCCACGTGGAGAAGACTGTAATAGCTCACTGGATCAATATTTAGGTGTCCAACAAGGAAGGAAATGCAGAATGGGTTGATGTACTCGGGAGTTTACAGCCATAAAAGGGTGTAATCTTATTAAAACGGTGGTTGACAAGTCATTAACTATTTACAAAACACACACACACACACACACACACACACATATATATATCATTTCCCTCAATTTAATCCTATCCAAACTTCACTTTGGACAGGCCAGCAAGCAACTATTCTCCGCTCTTTTGGAAACCAACTGATAATGAAGATCAGGAATTTGGGAAAAATCAATGGAATGTGCCCCTAACATAAAAGCACAAATTGAAATGTAAACTGTTCATTCAGCAGATGTTAGTGGTCTCGCACAGGCTAAATACTTACATTTGTTCAAATACATCCATACATTGGAAGTAATTACAAATAATTTAAGTTTGAGGTTTGACATGTCTGGCTTTTCCATTTATGCACAGCTAGGTTATGCGAAAACCTTGCGGTTTCCAAATGTTCCAACTTTACAAAATAAATAGAAAGACAAAATTGGAATAAAAACACTGATGAATAGCTCCTTTTATCCAGTCATCATGTTACATTTTCAATGACAGAACTTAAGCATACATGTCACACAACTAAATACAAGTTTAACCTGTGTACACCATCTGTATACGAGAGCTTTCAGACCCAGAAGATGTTTGGAGTGCTCTTGTTGCTCAACAGCAAAACTATCAGAGCAATCAGCATTTTAAATACGTCTAGTCCAACCTGGCATTGGGAATCTTCCTTGACATTAACTTAGCTGTGAACTAGCACCAAGATTTCAATCCTTTCCAGAACAGAATTGAAATGTAATAGTAGATAGCACGAAGGCAGCAGGAGTTAATTACCTCCATACAATATGATAAAAGTAGATATATAGGTTTTGAAAATATTCAAAGTAATTCATAATTAATGCCTGTTTGATGCTCTTTTTCTGTACTATGAGGAATTCAGTTATATTTCATTTATGGGAGAATAATTTAACTTTGCATATTGGTCCAATTGTCCTTTTGTTTCATATCACAAAATATTATTCACACCTGAACTATCCAAAAGTATTTCAGGATTTGATTCAATCAAAATTCTGGTAAAGCTGACATAATAGATAGCATTTGCCACAACACCAATTGCACAATGGGATTTTTATTCTAGGAAACATTTCATGACATTGGGAGCATGTGATCAGGCACTAGGTAACACGATTCTTCTTTCAATGGAACAACTTATTAGCTAAGTAAACAATCTCTTCCAATAAGCTTGAAAGAATAACTGCTGATTACAACAAGCATTGGTGAGGTAATTATATTTCACATTAATCTATTCATCCTCAAGATTTTTATAATTTAATACTGAGATCAACTGGTTTCTGTAATTTTGTATTTATGTTCAATAAATTAATTTGTTTCCAACTTTCAATGACCAAAGTAAGACAAATGCACAACAGCATTTCATCGAGTTTGAAAGGGATGTGTTCTGGCCAATATGCCACATTATCAGTAAGAAAGTCTGACTCAGTGCATCACAGAATTGTGAGAAAATTCATTTTCCAGTCAATTTACTTTACCATCATCCATCTTAGAAACAGATTTTGTTTTTAAGGGTCTCGACCTGAAGCGTCACCTATTCCTTCGCTCCGTAGATGCTGCCTCACCCGCTGAGTTTCTCCAGCATTTTTGTCTACCTTTGTTTTTAAACCTGGCCCGTTTTACACAAATCTTTGAGGAGCTCCACAGTATGAACCCCAATCGTGGAATGTGGAAAGTAAAGAATCAAAGAATGACATTAGCATACTGTGTGGGAGGTGACCCACCAAGGAAAACTACAAACAAATGAGAGGTAACTGCAAATATCTTGTCGCAATTGTTCAGATAAGAGACAAAATCTCCAATCATTCCCCTTCCCAATTCTCAATTAAGTTATTTTGTTATTCATTTCCTGGAATCCAACACCAGTAAACACTAGTTTTGAAAAAGCTGTCTGTTTTCACAATTACAATGTGCACCTGTAAATCTACTGTGCTTATAAAAACATAGAAATTAGGTGCAGGAGTTGGCCTTTCGGCCCTTTGAGCCTGCACCGCCATTCAATATGATCATGGCTAATCATCCAACTCAGTATCCTGTACCTGCCTTCTCTCCATGCCCCCTGACCCCTTTAGCCACAATGAAGGCTAATTTATTTAAATCATCATTTAAGTGATAGATAAAACCCGTTTTCAAAGTTTAAATCAAACCAGCATTATTAAACTGTTTAAAAACATGCCAGCACCAACTAAATTATCTACATTACAAAGAATGTTGCCCACACACAGGTGTTTTAAGGGGTGGGAAATATTTAAAATTAAATGAAGCATTACTGTAAATACATATTAAAATTCAGGTAAATAATAAAAACAATGCAAGCCACTGTTTGAAAAAAATGTAAACTTAAAGCTGAGATATACCAATAACCAATTATATTTCTGAATGCTTAAAAATGTCCATACATCATAAATGAGGCCAAGGCTTCCATCATCCTTTATAAAAACGTCACAGAGTGGATCCCCATTTACTGCATCTTCAGTTTATTATTCTAGAAATGAAAAATAAACAATCCCAATTTGCAGAAATGTCCTTTCATTCAGTAAAAGTAATCTGCACTTGTAATTTGCAGTTTTTTTTTCCAACTGGCGAAATCACACAATCCATCATATACCATTGAATATACAGGAAGTCATTTCCAGCAAGGATCAGAACAGAATAGGAAAAACAAAAAAAATCGAAGTGAAACCAGCTGATTTGCTTGTCATTGCTGCACACAGCAACCCGTTTGGATTTTCACTTGCCCATCATCCTTAAACCCAAGTAATGAACTCTGCAGGAAACCTTGTAATAAAAGCTGAATACGAGATGTATCAAATCTACACACAAGTTTTGTTCATTCAGGTGTAGCAACTTTTACAGAGATTCTGGTTACCATCATCTCTGTATGGATCAATTTTTGGAAAAACTAACTTCACGATTCCAAAGTGCTGGTTCTATGCAATGCCATATTAAATTAAAAATAAAATCCTCCTGTAACCACAGTCATATTTAAAAGCAAAATATGACAGCAGTGAAAGAAAAACACCACTACTGCAATTTTAACTATAGCTGAATGCTTCAATGTAAGACTTTAGCAACGATCTGGTATTCAGCCATGCATACATCATATTCTTGGCTCAAAACATAAAAAATAAAAATCCCCATAATACTTAAAGTATTGAGCACCATTCATAAAAGAAAATATATTTCTATCACTTTTGGATTAGGAAAAAGGAAATTGTGGGGAATCATTTCAAGTCCGTAATGTTTGATCAATTCAAAAGGCTTCCATTTCTACAGAATCAAGCAGCGAATACAACATATTTATTCCTCAACGTGCAATACAAGAATCTGAATCACATTTGTCCCGTCATTTTTGAAAGTTATTTCTACTTGGATGCTGTGGAATTTTGAGACATTACCAACATGTTACAGGCGATCTTAGGACACACATTCCCCTTGAGCTCCACATACCACCATACCTATTGAAAACACGCCTGAAAGCAGGTGGAAGTCACTCCTGTGAAGGGGAGACATCAGCCCCCCTTTATTTCAGCACAATTCTCAAAATGTAACTGAAGATTTCTGCCAACCTCACAGGCAGTGTTCCCCCAACTCATCCTTGCCCTCACCCGCGAGAAGAGACATCTCTTCCTCTTTTTCACACTGCAGGACAGCCACTCACACCTTTGCAATCCAAATCACAGGCAGCCATTTAGAATAGGTTTCCTTCCCACCTCCCAGACCTGGGCAACACAAGTTGCTGGAATTTATTCAGTTCGTCTAAGGGTTTCGGTCTCCAGGTCAGTATAAAACCGTGTTTCCACCGTTGGACACAGGATTCTAATTTCTTAATCTTGCACAACAAACTAATATTTTTATTTCTCTGCCATGCAAGCAGTTTACTAGTTTCCCATTCATGTATCTTCCTGAACTGTCCACCAGTTTTCAGAAAACAGATTTAGATTCATTTTTCCCCACCTTGTGCCATGAGAGATGGAAATTATTTCTCATGTTCTCTTTCTATAAACCATTTGAAGGACAACATAAAAAAACACAATTTAAAAACACCATTAGCCAGATCTCTAAACTGCACAAAGCCAATTACTTTTTTTTTGCAACACAAGTTTTGAATAGCGCTGATCTTGAAACAAATGATGGTCTGACAATTTAAATCTTCCCCTGTGCAAGATAGAAATTAGAGACCTTTTCTCCCCCACCCAGCTGAAACCCCCTTCCCCGCAGATCCACATAGGATGACAATGAAGAGATTCCACCATCACAGTGCCGCCCACAAAATGTAAACAAAGCATACAGTATTTGAAATATTCTTCTTCCTCTTTGACACATTCATCTTGGTGGATCACCAACTGATTTGTTTGTTTCCCCTTCCATCTGGCTTTTAACAGAGCAACTTAATATCCATCTTAATATATGATGAAACTACAGGACTGTTTGTTAACATTCAACGTAATGCACCAAGGAACAATTTGTGCTCACTCATGGAATCCCGTTGATAGTCCCATGGCATTATTATTCTCCTGGCTCTAAAGAGTTAAAAAGGTTCATTGGTTTCTCCCTTTCTTCTCTGAAGAGCAGCAACATGTAGCCTGTTTCCTCTTCCACATACGCACCAAGCAGGACACATTGAAGGCCGTTTTCCCTTTCACTGCAGAAGACAAGATCTGACAAGTCTCTACTCTCATTTTGGTTTTGCAGTAGAACTTTCGGCTGACTTACTTCCTCTCTAAATTATTTAAATTTCTTATTGGCATCACATCAGAGGAGATTAGCCAGATGTGTCAAGTGTGGGCTTCAATCTCGTTAGCAAATTATTTGTTTATTCGTTAAAAAAGTTTTTATAAAAGCAGTGCACATACACAGCCAAAACACTGGCCCAAATCCTCAGTCTTATGCTTCTGCAAAACTCTTGTTGATTGCTCCCCCCCCACAATGCTTTTGTTCCAGTCCAGTTTTTCTAGGTTTATGCTGTCAGAACTAATGCAATTTATGCAAATCATCACCAATTGTTTTCTTTTTACAAGAACCTTGCTTTTGTTCAAACAAAATAAGATTGAAGGAGCAGGGCCACTAAAGCTCTTGATGATATCTTCTCTTCCACAACAGCAACGTGATGTAATCTAGTTGTTATGCTGAAGAGGTGCAGGTCCTGTATATAAAGGTGTTTTTCAGTCTGTGTCAGCCAGACATCTGTTTTACTTTCTTTACTGCAGTACACAGCAAGAGCAGCTATTGGTGATTAATTTCATTTTGTCATAAAGCTCTGTTCATATCTTTTGTCTTCTTATAACAGCAATATGAAATAATCTAGATGTCTCTTAGGTTCGGAGATGGTGTAGTCCTCCCAAATAGGACTGATTCAATCTGGTCTCACCCAAGGTATCTTTATCATCTTCACTGCAGCACACAGGAAGAACAACATTGGTCATCCTTGTCCGGCTGGGCTGCATAGTTCATCTGCCTGACGATTTCAGCAAATAGCTCATCCACCATGGTCTTGCTCTTGGCCGATGTCTCCAAGAAGGGGCAGCCCCACTCCTCAGCCAGGGCTCGGCCCTCCAGCGACGATACTTCCCTCTCGCTCTCCAAATCCACCTTGTTGCCAACTAGGATGACAGGCACCTTCTCGTAGCGCTTGACGCGGATGATCTGGTCCCGCATGGGCCTGATGTCCTGGAACGACTGCTGGTTGACCAGGCTGTAGACCAGGATGAAGCCCTGGCCGTTCTTGATGTACAGGTCCCGCATGGAGGCAAACTGCTCAGTACCAGCCGTGTCAAGGATCTCCAACACCGATGGCGACGAGTCCACCTCGATCTCCTTGCGGTAAAAGTCCTCGATTGTCGGGTCATACTTTTCAATGAAAGTGCCCGTCACAAATTGAACTGTCAGGGCAGACTTGCCCACACCCCCACTTCCCAGCACCACCACCTTATACTCCCGCATGGCTCCCCCTGCCCTCTACCACCCCCTCCCCTCCACTTCAAATAACCAAGGGGCCAATGAGGGCCAAAACTGTCCAATGTGAGCCTCAGGATGCCCTTTAACCGAATATAAAGCGGCAAAATAGAATATATCGGCCAAATTGGTAGCAACTTCCTTTAACCCGCCCACTTCCCTTTAAACGTTTAAAAGTCGGGCAAACGATTGGAAACCTCCCCTTTAATCGGTTGAAAGTCGGGCAAAATATATGAGGGCGGCGGGAGCGGGGAAACTTTGGTGGGGAGTGGGGAGTGGCTGGGCCTGTGGTTCCCCTGTCCCGCCCCTCCGGCGGCTGGGAGACAAAGGCCGCGGGCCCTGCCCTGCCCGCTCCCCTCACGGAGGCCCCGGCCCGGCCCGGCCCGGCCCCGGCCTCAGCGAAAGCCGCGCCGGTTCCCCCTCCCTCAGCTCTCTCTGTCCCTCTGCTTCCTTCCTACCCGCCCGCCGCCGCCGCCGCCGCCGCCATTCCGCCTGTCTCGGGCAGCAGGGACCGCCCCGACACCGACAGCGCCGCCGCTCACGTGACGCGCGCCGCGCACCGGCGGCGAAACCCCGCCCCCTCCCCCCGCCGCCGCCGCCCAATCACGGCGAGGGGCACCGGGGCGGGAGGGGTTTGCGCGTCCCGCCCATTGGTCGCAGGCGCCGCCGATCACGCCGCCACGTCCAATCACGGGTCGGCTCTCCGCTCATTGGTCCCCACACCCATCAGTCAGACGTCCCTCATCCAATCACGGAGAGGGGCGACCGGGGCGTGGCGGGTGTCCACACACTGCCCATTGGTCGCAGACGCCGTCAATCAAGCAGGCTCGTCCAATCATGGCCTGGGACGATGGGTCGCCTCTCCGCTCATTGGTCTCCACACCCATCAGTCAGACGTCCCTCATCCAATCATGGGGAGGTACGACGGGGGGCGGGCAGGTGTGCACTTCGCCCATTGGTTGCGGCGACCGTCACTCAGAGATACCTCATCCAATCACGAAGGGGGGCGGCGGGGCACGTTTCCATTTCCCCATTGGTTGCAGCAACCGTCACTCAGATTCCTCATCCAATCGCTGCGAGGGGCAATGGGGGTGGGACGAGTGTAAGCTCTCCCCATTGGTTCCGTCAGCCGTCAGTACGGACACTTCGTCCAATTGGACGGGCCCGTGGAGGAAGCTGCACCCGCCTCCCACCAGCACAGTAGTGAAAGGGAATTAAAAGGGGACAAGGTGGGGTGGAAGATTGCAACCTTCACTGGTTGACCAATGCAATCAACTCGACGTGCGCAAACGGACGATCAAATAGAACAAGTTGTCCTACAACTTTAGGCTGTGCATGACACACGAAAGAAGAAGAGAAAAGGGGGAATGGTGCAAGAGCTCAGCGGGTCAGGCAGCGACATTTCCGATCGATGACTCCATCCAATTCCGTTTATCTCTCCAGCCGTACATTAGAATTGATACGGTAGAACGTCACGGTGCAGCGGCAGCCTGGGAGGGCTTGTAAAGGACATAATGCGTGGATTGTAATGTAGCGGCATAGTGGGTGCCTTGCAGTACATACATGGGAGGCACAAGAAACTGCTGAAGCTGAAATTATAAAGAAACGACAAAGCGCAGGAGGAATTCGGCAGCTCAGGCAGCATCTCCGAGTGGAATGGACAGATGTTTTAGGTCCCGACTCATCGGCCACAGATGCTGCTTGAAACTCTGAGTTCCTCTGTTCTTTGCTCTTGGTGTCTAGCAGAGTTGGCACATTAGTTTAGAGATACAGAGTGGAAACAGAGGTTCCGCGGTAAGGCAGAGGGTCACTTGCACCACCTCATCTACCGTTCCAGATGTGGACTCCTGTATATCAGCGAGACCAAGCGCAGACTTGGCGACAGTTTCTATGAACATCTATGCTCAGTCTGCCTTGGCCTAAGCGATCTCCCAGTTGCCAAACATTTTAACTACCTTTCACATTCCCATACTGACCTTTCTGTCCTGGGACTCCTCCATTGTCAGAGTGAGGCCACACTTGTTGGAACAGCACCTCATATTTCTCTTGGACAGCTTACAACCCAGAGGTATGAATATTGATTTATCTAATTTCAAATGGCCCTTGCATTCCCTCTCTCCATCCCACCCAACCCTAGTCATCCTGTAAGTTCATATACCCTCATTATCAACTTCTCTGCAGCCAATGATGGGCCATTGTGGGCTCTGGCCATCGATGCCGGCTCTGATTAGTTCTGTACCTTTTCATACCTTTAGTTTCTCTCTCCGGACAGTCTGAAGAAGGGTCTCAACCCGAAACACCACCTATTCCTTTTCTCCAGAGATGTTGCCTGACCCGCTGAGATACACCAGCTTTCTGTGACCATCTTAAGAATAATTAAGTTTGAATGTGCAATGCATGGGATCTAGAAACAGCGATGCAGCAGAAGAACAAGCCATTTGGCCCAGTTGTTCCATTTTGTCTGCTGGTGGAGGAGATTCTTCCTGCTAAGACCTCCTGCTCATTTTGTAAGTCTTGTCAGGACCTCCTGCTCCTGACTCTCCTGCTCATCTTGTAAATGCAACAATGTGGGTTTTCTTAGTTCTGACATCCGAAGGATCAGGGACTTTATTTCATTGGTAGGTTTACAACAGTGTGGGTGGGAGGAAAAAAATCAGCCCATCAGACCACTGGTTGATGGGGTCGTGCACAAGCATGGGGAAAGGATGCAGAAGCAAAGTGTCTTAAGATCCAGAGACTGCACAACTTGTGAAACAGCCATGAAAGTGTGTTTGGCTCAAACACTCTTTATTAACCTGGGTGGCTTTCTTACACTTTTTTAATCTATTATCTTTTGCCTCAAACACATTTTACCAAACCCAATGGACACCGAGATCTCCTTTTGACTTGGATTTATTTATTATTGTATAAATAACTTTTATTTTTAATGTTGGAAACACTCAGGCAGTATCTAGGGGCGAAGATAGCCACAAAATGCTGGAGTAAATCAGTAAGGCTGGCAGCATCTCTGGAGATAAGGAATAGGTGAAGATTCAGCTCAAGAACCTGAAAAAGGGTCTCGACCCGAAATGTCACCCATTCCTTCTCTCCAGAGATGCCACCTGTCCCACTCAGTTACTCCAGCATTTTGTGTCTATCTTCAATTTAAACCAGCATCTGCAGTTCTTTCCTACACAAGGTTAGGTGGTATTGGTCACCCTGGCTGTACACTCACATAAACCTTTCCAGCTCTTTTGTAAATTGATGTAACTACGAAGCCCTTCTGAAGTGTGCCCAGACCTGATTTAGTTCTGGGACATTGCGCTGAAAGCATTTTAGTGTCTAGAATGGAAATTTATTTGGACACAAAAGAAAGTATTCAAAATGAAATCATGGATTGATGTGGATCCAGGGAATATGGCTAACATCACAAACCATGTAAATTCTCAACAGCTTTTTAGATTAGAAACTAAATTTGTACAATTTTATTTGTAGAGGAATGTTAAATACATAAAAATACACCTGAATTATTAATCTATTTAACTGTTTTAATTGCAGCCTCCGCTGTAAATTAATGTAAACCTTAAACCTTAATGCATCTTTTTCCTGTTGAATGTATGTCTTATACCCACAACTTCCATTCCAACTGATTCAGCGTTAATAAATTGGGAGTTATAGAGCCTTTGGTTAGAACATGTGCCTGCTTGTGGCTAGCTTTCTGATTGTTTGAGCGTGACAAATTCTGGCATAAATTCGTGAGCAGACACTCATCTACAGGGAACTTGAATCTTAAATAATGATTACAAACTGTTGTCAAGTGTCAGGGGACTGGATATTATATGATTAAATCTCCCAACATATGTCCACCAAGAAGTGCCAACTCTGCTGTGTACCTGAAGCAAAGAACAAAGTGATGTGTCAGAAGGGTTGGGACCTAAAACATCTGCCCATTCCATTGAGAGATGGTGCTTGACCTGCTGACCTCCTCGCGTGCTTTGTTGGTTCTTTATAATTTCAGCTACTGCAGTTTCTTGTGTCTCCATTTTACTGCAAGGTGCCCACCTATTTATAGAGCCACTGCATTGCAATGCGCGCGTTATGTACTTTGCAAGTTCATTCTTATTTAGTCTAACATTGTGGGGCCAAGTTTAAAGTAGCAAGTTTTATTTAAAAAACAAAACATTCACAAGATACTCCATCTGGTGGGGTCAGTATTTCATTGCCTTTTCCAAAAAGAGAACATGATTAATACATTTGGTGAAATTGGAGGACTGGAAGGAATGCATTGCAGAATGGTAGACACGAAAAGCTGGAGTAATTCAGCGGGACAGGCAGTAGCTCTGGAGAAAAGGAATGGGTGACGTTTTGAGTCAAGACCCTTCATCAGTTTTCCATTTTCAGTCTGAAGAAGTCTCGACCCGAAACGTCACCAATTCCTTCTCTCCAGAGAGGCTGCCTATCCCGCTGAGTTTCTCCAGCTTTTCGTGTCTCTCTTCGGTTTAAACCAGCATCTGTAGTTCCTTCCTACGCATTGCAGAATGGGATGAGAGGTTTGACTTGGAGCTCTTTAGATTCTGTTGAAAATGGCAGTCTTCATTAAAATGAGTAATTACTAGGTGGATGAGATTTGGTGGAGCAGGATAAAAAATTTTTTTTTTCCCCTGGAGCACCAATTTAATTTAAAATGTATTTCCTTTTAATTTCATTGTTGATTGAATTCTCCTTCTCGTGCCAGAATTTTTTTACAGAAATGAGATAACATACAAGTTGGAGTCATGGGGAGATACAACGTAGAAACAGGCTCTTCAGCCTATCAAGTCCACATCAACCACACCAGTCCTACACGAATCACATTTTATTCTCCCCACATTCTCATCTACTCTCCCCGATTCTATCACTCACACTGGAGCCAATTTACAGCAGCCAACTCACCTATCAACGTGCATGTTTTCAAGATGAGAGTGGAAATCTCAGCACTCGGAAAGAATCCCACGTGACCACAGGAGAATGTACAAAGTCCAAACAGACAGCACCCTAGGTCGGGATTCAACCAACGTCTCTGGCACTGTCAGACAATGGATTTTTAGCTGCACCACAGTGCTATACAAATATTTTAAAATACATTTTAAGCCAAAGAATACAGAGAGTATTGCAAATGTAACCATGCTGTCACCAGAATACTGTAAAAATATGGAGTGGTAACTATTGAGGAAACTCATTCAGCTCATTGCGCTTATGCTGGGCTGAAGTACTATTCAAGAATCCCTTCTTACAGCCCTGTGAATTATTTCCTCTTCAAGTAATCACTATACTATCTTTTGGATGTGTACTGTTGAACCTATTTCCACTGCCATTTTAGTATATTGCAGACTGTAACATTTTACAGCATAAAATACCCGTAGATCTTTCCCCTGTAGTTACTGATCTTCTGGCAGAAGGATCAGCGGATGTTGGTTTACCAAAGCAAGCCACAAAATGCTTGAGTAACTTAGCGGGTCAGGCAGCGTCTCCGGAGAACATGGTTAGATGACGTTTCAGGTTGGGACCCTTCTTCAGTCGGAACTTGATGGTGTGAGAATTCAGGCAGAGCAACTTGTTCAAATGCATTAAAACACTTCATGGTGCTGCATAGCTCGATTAAAAGTGCCACCCCATGCTATAATGGGGAAGTCGGTCCAGATTTTATATTTCTTTACTCAATCATTTCAAATGCTAAGTTATGCTGAACAGGTGCAGGATTGTGACTGGCTCCAATTCGCACTGTGTGAAATATACAAGTTTTAGATAGTGTAGAAGCAATGGTCGCAGCTACAAGAACAAGTTCATCCTTTTTCACATCAATAACAGTATTGGGGGTTATTTGGGTTAATGTCTAATCAGAAAGACAGTATCTCCACTCACATGGCCTGGGTTCTTTCAATAGTGCGACATTACCTTAGTTCTAGAGTCAGACTAGAGTGCACATTCTTCTGATTTAAAGATGCATCAACTGAACACAGGAACGTGGGAGGTTGCAGAGAATGGTGGCCGCAGCCCAGTCCAAAATGGGCACAGGCCTCCTTCCAGCATAAGCATTTGCATGAGATGCTCCCTCAAGAAGACGGCATCTATCATCAAGGATCCCCACCATCCAGGTCATCTCCTCTTCTCACTGCTACCATCAGGAGGTACAGACGTCTGAAGTCCCATGCCTCCAGGTTCAGGAACAGCCCCTTTCATACAACCATCAGATTCTTGAACCAACTTATACAGCCTTAATCCTACCCAACAATAGAACAATAGGGCCCACCTCTTGCACTAACTTGGACTTGTTTTTGCTTCTAATCATGTTTTTTTTCATGTCTTTTAAAAAAAGTCCTCCTTCCTGTTAGAAATGTTGTGGAATTTATGTATAATTTGGTCGTGTGTTTGTCCAAGTCTATGTACCTGTGAACCTGATGCAAGCAAGACTTTTCATTGTACCTATATCTCACCCTACTTGTGCATATGACAATAAGCTTAACTGCGTAATGGTGACATTTTAACCTCATTGATATTTGTAGCCTGTGGGTGAATGAATGCCTTGGATTAAATGTTATTAATATCGCATTACACAAACAGTGTCACTTGATTAACGATACATGCTTAAAACTCACATAATCGAATCTGCAAGGATATTTTAAACAACGTTTGGTGCTGGGCCAAACCTAATTTCATTCAATAATACCATTGGACAACACAAGAGGGCACAATTCTGGTTATTGCATAGCTTCAGCTTCAAGCTCATGTCAATATTTTCACAATGTAGGGAATATCCAGTTAAAATCTGCTCACTGTGTCACAGATCCTTTCGCACACCCCTTCCTCTCTCTTTACCAGGTCCCCCCCCCCCACTCCATCAATCTGAAGAAGGGTCCCAACCCGAAATGTCATCTGACATCTCCCTACACAGAAGTTGCCCGCGCTTTGTGTTTTTCTCAAGATTCCAGCAGCTGAAGCCTCTTCAATTATTAATGATATTCGTCCAAGATGGAAACTGCATTTTCTATATGCCAAATGCTTCATTACCCTTGAACTGTATTAGGATATTGAGCAGTCTTGAAAATGATCTTTCCTTTCTTTGTGTATGCAGATTGCCTAAATGTTTTTTTAAAGTGTTGCCATTGTATCTGACTATGCACCTTCTCTGGCAGGTCATTCCATATACTCATCGCTTTTGTGAGAAAAACATTGTCCCTTAGTTCTCTTTTAAAATGTTACCCTCTCACTTTAAAGCTTTGCTCTCTACTTCTCAACTGCTCTATCCGGGAAAAAGACTGTTATCATTCACCTTATCTTAGCCTCTCATGATTTTATATACCTCTACAAGATCACCCTTCAGTCTCCTAATTACAGGTCACATATATGTGTACGAGTGGGTAATCAACATGTGCGAAATAATACAACAACATTTTCCCAAATATTTCTTTATTTTCCCCTCAATGGTCATAAACAAATAGTTGTATTTTAAGAAATATAACAGTGAATCATTCAACATAACTAAACCATAAACAGTATATAATCTGGCAGTAATACAGAAAGTCAGTACTGTATACCTGGGATATGGAGGCTCTGTGTACAGATAAATTGTTTCATTGCAGAGTGACATATTGTTACGCCTATTGATAAGAACCCCTAACTGCACCCATTTGTATTTGTATGTGTGTGAATCGAGCTGTACATTCATCAACTACTAAGATTCACCAAATAGCATAGCTAGTAAACTTATTTGGCCGCTGTAACTTGTGTTCAAATTGGCATTGTGAAATATTTACCAGGCAACTGTTTGCCAAAATCAGCCTGAGTAATGTTTTTTTTCAACTTAACTCCAATTTTCTAACTTGCAAACTATATCAGAAATCACAGAATAAGGACTGTAAACTTCCATGGCGTGTGATGCCTGGTAAAACAACTCTTGAGATTTCAACCCAATAAAATTGTAAATAAGGTACAGTGAGTGAAAGGGTACATAAACAGCTTACCACCAGGCTGAAAATGTTGTATCCTAAGCAGGGATGCTGTTTCTGTCAGACTTGTATGATATGTTTGAATATTTTATCTTTTTTGTTGCTCAAAGCTACAAGCATGAGAGACCAACTGCAGTTAGTATTCCTCAGTCGAGGCATGAATGTTAATTTCTAAATAAAAATTGCAGCATACAATTTTATATATAGTTTTAAAAATAGTTTGTGTTAACTGCCTAGAATTCCATCAAGAAATATATTATATTTCAGTAAACAGTTACAATTAATGTAAAACTGCCTCTCATGACAATGCTTTAAACGGAGGATTTAGTTTCTATTTAAAAACCTCCGCTGCTCGTTTTACAATATAAAGACAGTTATTACATACTTACTATGTACATAAGTGCAACTAGATATGTTGTACATATCTGAACATCATCAGAATCAGATATTTCAGCTGCATGTCAACTCTGAGATAGTCACAACACATTTGAAAACAACAAACCCTTTGAAAAACACAAACCAATGCGTTCCTTGGGTGCAAATTCCAAAAATATTCAAACAGTATCAATTTTATACCATCTGACAGTACACAGATGGCGAAGAGCCAATATCTGCAGGTCAAATGGTTCACTTTATCAGTTGGAAAAACTGAAGTATCAAGACTTTATCCTTAACATTTAAAGAAAAATACACAGATCTATGTAAGTACACATGTATCCTGCCATTATTATGACATAATTATTTCATGTTAAAGATCAACATGTATGTTAAAGTACTAATTAGGCAATAAATGTTGTTATGAGTTTGAGTTTGAGTCTGAGCCCTCAGAAAACTAAGTGCGTTGACTAAGTGCTGCGGCCAGAAGTCATGCCATCTTATTGTAGTGCAACAAGTTCTTAAGCTAAGTGCACTATTTCATAACAAAAAAATATCACTATTGCATCAGAAATCTGAAGAAAACTGTCTTTCTACACAAAGACAGAAAAATATTTTGATGGTTATTGAGAATAAATGTGGTTTTAAAAAAACAAGCACATAAAAGTTATGACATTATCATTGTACTAAGACCACTGAAAACCTGCACTGGACTTCTGAACGTCCCATTATGATATAGTTTCCTATTTGTCAACAGTGTGTTTTACCATTGTAAAATGCAGGCCAAGTTGATTTGTAATGGACTGAGCTTCACATGTATAATATAAGAGCAGGATTAAAAAAAAAGGTTATAACTACTATTCATCCTCAATAAAAGGTTAAAGAAAACAAAATCATTACATGTTATCTTTAGTATCAATTCTACTATAAAACCATTAACATTTCATATCATAAAACCAATCTTGTAAAAAGATAAACCTATTATGAAAAAGGAATATATATTTTCAACACAATAAAGATCCTGATCAAACTTAACTAATTTCTAATCATTACAATGGAGGGACTTATCTATGATCTTCTAAGACTTTAAAAAAGTTTTCTTTAAATATAAACTATAATTAAAAAAAAGAAAATTGCCAAGTTATAGGTTTTTGTGTGTACTATGTTCTGATTAACATATGCAGTGGCAGATTGATTCACCAGTATTAAAATCAAATCGTAGAATTCAAAGTTATACCATGGGACTGAGTCAGCCTTAATATACTTTGTGTTTTTTTTAGATATTGCAACATCATTTTGTTGAACAGTGTTTTCTTATCATCAGCATTTCTTCCAAATGTCATATTAGAGTCACAATTATATTGTGACTTGCAGAATGAAGGTAATAAATTTGGTAACATTTACAGTTTCAGGATTTAATTTGGCTTAAAAGAAAAAATAATCACCTGCCCTCATTCTTGTTTCATTGACAGTAAAACGCTATTAGTGAGAGATTAGGGTGCATTTGGGAAGAGCCTTTTCTTAGAAAAAGAATAATCATTTAAAAAAAATAATAATTCTTCTCATCATGTATTCCATCGACATTTTTGTCAAATTGTGCCAGCTAATTCAGTTTCCTTTGCTAACATGAGAGAAAATAAAATGCAATTTTGATAAAACTTACATTTTGTACATATTTGTGAATAATTGCCCCACCCTCTTTATTTTAGGCACTGTTACATAAATCATGTACTAGATTATAAGTGACTTTATAATACGGTGCATCTTTTGGAGTTGGAAGAATCTTTGGTAACGCAGAAATATAGTGGGCAAAATTATTTTTGTCGCAGTGAAACCGATCTACTGCAAACAATCTAGTGCTTTTGTAGCCAGCTACACACTGAAATTCCACTGTGCAAACTCTACCGACATTTTCAGAATTGGCAGTGGGAACTTCACTTTAACCTTCGACATGATTCATCAAACTTTGAAACAAGCTGCCTCAGTAAATTCAACCAACCTCTTAACTTCTCTACGGACCTACATATCCACAAATGACTTCAATGCACTGGAAAAACTTCCTTTCATGATTTGCTCTCATCATCTAAACAAGACATCAAGAGCACCAGCAATCAATATTCGGTAAACTTTGGCAAGTCATTATGCCTGTGCAATATTTCAGATTAATATCAATAAGAACCCTGGAGTTATTTCATAAATCCCACATATTTAAGATTTTCTTAATATTTGTTTTAAAACAGAAACTGATCACTATTGATTAAATGCTATTTTTTCCCAGTGATTAATTAGGCTGTTAAAAGATTTAAAAGCCTATTTTAATTTGCACTGTAAATTTCAGAGTTTTGTTAGGTACTGTGTATTATATATATGTCCGTGGGGATTCTTCCAACTCAGCAGGTGCTGTTTTTGTATACCATGATATCAGACAACAAATTATTAATAATATAACCACATCACACTCTTTACAGAATGTAATGGCTTAACATCTCCACAAAATGAGACATCAGAAAGTAGATTACCATTGCCTAGATTGTAATATTTATCTTAAGTGCTAGAGTTATTTACAGGATATATGAATGTTACATATGTGCCTGAAATCATCTATATCCTTACATTTGATAATGCATTTCCCATCAAGATCTTGTATTGTTGTTTAATCTAAATAGAATGCATCTTGATTTAGTTAGCATGCTGGCTGTGGTAAGCCCAATATGGATGCAGGTGGGGAGTGAAGAGGATAGTATTTACAGTAAGCTTGTTCGTGAGTTTCCATAGAGATGTCCTGGGAATTCAATAGCTTCGGGTTCACTATTTCAGCATGATCTGTTAGGGATATAGGAAAAAAAGAGGAATTTAGCAAGGCTTAAGGTAATGCAGATGTAGGCAAGGAAGAGGACAGGATCTATAACAATAGTTGTAATGACATACAAATCCCTAAATAATTGGCACGACTGTTTCAAACAAAACATGCAAGTTGCTATAGAAACCGCACATGCATAAATAATATGCACTGTCATTATCTTCATCAAGAATTGGGAACTAAATAAGATCAAAATTGCGCAGGATTCAAACTGTCTAATATCAGACTGGGCAATATAAAACCAGCAATTCAAATTGTTAACTGAGGAATGTATAATGTTGATGGGTCTAAAGGTGAAGATGTATTCTATTGAACCTTTGGTTTTGCCAATGTAACACAGTAACAAGTAAACAAGAAGCTCCTCCTGCCTTGCCAATGCTTCTGCTAACTCCAGTTCAAACCTCAGTGACAGTAGATATACAAAGATAATTTCACGCAGGTTTGGTCAGCTAATTTTCCCGACCTGACACAGAAACCCAACAAGATGATCATAAAATAATGAGAAATCATCAAGATCTGATATTCTGTTTGCTTTATTAATTTAAATCATTTCTCATTAACTGCAAACTGGATAAGCTGAGAATTGAGACATTTCAAATGCACAATGAATTACTGTGAAACTGGGCAATTGGAGATCAGGCAGCCTTATTGGGAAGAGACACAAAATGTTGGAATAACAGCGGGACAGGCAGCATCTCTGGAGAGAAGGAATTGGTGACGTTTTGGGTCGGGACCCTTCTTCAGACTGAGGAAATGGTTAAGGCTGATTAAGATATTCATCATTGGTCATTGATCGGAGACCTTCCAGTGTCATTGAGGAAACTGGTTGATATTAACTAACACTCCAAACACCCCATTTGCTGTGTTTTTTTGGATTCAAGTGTCAAGAGTGCCATTTTAACTGTGACAATGCCCCCTGCAGAATTAGAAATGAGCCAGGTTTGATGTGCCAACAGAGGAGTGTGTGGAATCTCACATTAGTTTGAATACTGGACTACATAAGCATGCTTACCTTCTTCCAGGTCAATGTCAAATAACCGGAAAACACAAGCTGATGCTTTAGTTATAAGGCAAAGTATTGAGATCTAATCATAAACCGACACTAAGGCCAAAACGGTTATGTTTAGAGAACAGGTGGCCTATATTCCCTTGCCACAATGCAAATGAAAGGGCAATCTATTTTAAATATTTATAATTATCACATTTTCTCTCTGTCATCCTATTTTCTCCAGTGATAGGGTTCAGGAAGACCTACACAAAGATTGTAGAAAGGTGGGTACACAAAATGCTGGAGAAACTCAGTGGGTGCACCAGCATATATGGAGCGAAGGAGATAGGCAACGTTTCGGGCCAAAGTCCTTCTTCAGACTGGTGGTGAAAGGTGGTTTGTCTTCCTCTCCCTTCATCCACCCCCTATTGTTCTGGATAATGATCAATCAATTATTTAAAGAATGGGATTGAAAGACTTTTGTTCGGGAAGGGCATTAATAAAAATGGCCCTATGGAAAAGATAAAGAATCCACGATCTATATTGGCATCACAGGCTCAAGGAGACAATTCATCAAAACATATGATTTAATATTTAAAAAAACATCTGCATGACTTTTTAATTTCTTATAGTGATGCACCACACTTGTTGGGGAAACCACTGATGTAAGCTGTGGTCTTGGACAATCTGATTTCTTGGCTTGCACACTCTTCACAAGAAATTGATCCAGGCCATTTCTCGTTCACTGTGAGTTCCCAATGCATTTGGTAATCACAACTTGAACTTGAAAGTTATTCTGTTTGTAAAACCACTTTGATCTTGACCTCAAGGATTGCATGTGTTTGTAAGGAACACCCACAGTTGTGCATGCATACTAATAGAATCCTATTCTTAAAACCAAGTAGGATATTTTGGTAAATAGTTACTGATGGTTGCAATGGATCATCAAAAACAGCACCTAAGAATATACTATGGCTACCATCCAGAGCGTTGCTTTGTTCAGCTGCTAGACCCTACTTCCTATAAGTTTACTGATTTTTTGCCCTTTCCTCTGCAGAACATTAGAGGCAGAAGGTATGCAATAGGACCAGGAGTTGGCCCTTTGAGCATGCTCCACCATTCTTCAAGACCATAGTTGATACCATTAATACTATTTTCCTACAGTCACCATATCAATCGAAATCCAAAATTCTATCCACACATTCAGAATGACTTCAATGACTCAGCCCTGAACGGTTGAGTATCACAAGGATTCACGATCCTCTGTGTTGAATAACGTTTCACCTCAGTCATAAATAGCCTACCCCTTACTGGGAACCCTGGTTCTACCTTCCTTAGGCAGGGGCAACATATCTCTTCCATCCAGCTGTCAAGCCCTGCAAAACCTTTGTACGTTTCAATTAAATCTTTCACCTTTCTAAATTCTGGATATTACAGGGTTAGTCTGTTCAATCTCTCATCATACAAATCCGGCATGCCTGAAACAGGTCGAGTGAAACTTCACTGTTCTCCCTCTATGGCTACTGTACCCTTTTTGTGGGCAACAGGACAAAAAGTGTACATGGTACAATCTCAACATATAACAACAGTAAGACATCTTTGTTCTTGCACTGAAACCCTCTTGTAATTACAGCAATGTGCTCTGTTAGGTATCGTATAGGGAATTCGTTATTGTTTCATAAAATAAAAGTTTAGTGGTCCAGTGCTTGACTCGGTGTGTTTTACTGAACTAGACTAAGGGGATTTGCTCTAGGAGCATAATTACATTGTGGGCTCGTCCAGGATCTCAACAGACCCCCAGACACAAGTTTGCGATCGAGGGTGTTGAGCTGTTCCCGATTGCGAGGGGAGAAATCGGCGCCACGGTGTGGTTTTCCCACTTCGCTAGTCGGAGTGGATCGGTCATTCGCAAACTTAGGCTGGGGTTCCCAATGGGATCGTAGAACAGTAGTCCAGCAAGCACTGCCTTTTTGGTGTTTGAGGCCCTTTATCTGTGGAATTCTCTGCCACAGAAGGTAGTTGAGGCCAGTTTGTTGGCCATATTTAAGAGGGAGTTGGATGTGGCCCTTGTGGCTGAAGGGATCAGGGGGTATGGAGAGAAGGCAGGTACAGGATACTGAGTTGGATGATCAGCCATGATCATATTGAATGGCGGTGCAGGCTCGAAGGGCCGAATGGCCTGCTCCTGCACCTAATTTCTATGTTTCTATGTTCCCTTCCCAGGGATTCGAAGTCCCCTAAAAACTAAGTCGACAGCGCTGTTGCAAAATCCAACCGTTAGGTACCATTGAGTTGGCTTGACATCGAAAATAACAGTGGTTTGAGGCCCTGCCCAGACCTGTATATCCGATTGGCTGGATATTAGAAAACAGGGCTAGGTCTAAACGGTACTAAGAGGCGAAGTACCGCGTCGTTGCTGGGGGTGCAAATTGGAAAGGCACTCTAAAAATCGGCATCGACTGCCAGCGTGAAGCGATTACGCGCTGACACCCTGTACCAAGCAGGTGGAAAGGAAGAGCCCCTTGCAAGGGCGAGCCTATGTGGGTTCGAGTCCCCGCCTGTGTCAGAATATCTGGATCTCCGTAAAAACGGGGAGAGGAGTCTCATAAAGGTACTGGGAACTCAGTGGTTAAAGTATAAATTGGCCGAAAATACTTTTAACCACTCCTGAGAATTTAATAATCATAAAGACATCTGCTTAAAGATTTGAATTTGATCTTGTACTACCATATAACCATATAACATATAACAATTACAGCACGGAAACAGACCCTCTCGGCCCTTCCAGTCCGTGCCGACCATTTGTTTTCCCCTAGTCCCATCTACCTGCACTCAGACCATACCCCTCCATTCCCTTCACGTCCATATACCTATCCACTTTACTTTTTAAAATAATTACTAAAAATAATTGGACAAAGAAAAGGACGAGCTGAACATTTTTGGATTCAAATTTACTAAATTTAGGACCTAATATTGAGGTGCTGGTTAATTCAAAGTGTATATATATATTTTGTTCTAAGTTAACCTGTGTATAATACATTTTTTGCTGTACTTTAAAGTGTATTCAAGATTTGCCATTGTCGCATTGTATTCACTACCTTTGATTTAAACTTTGAATGTTAGATTCACTGTTGCAATAGTAGTTCGAATCGACTGTATAAGATCATAGTTTGATTAAGACTGCGATTTGAGACCGACACGTGGCTATTCAGCCGGAGGTTCGAATCCTCCTGATCGCTGTATCATGGGAACTGTTCCGTTGGTTGAAAACAACACGAGGAGGGATTAAAAATATTATGATTTGCTTTTGAAACTGTACAGTTAACAAATGCGGTATTAGACGAATGCTTGTATTTTATATTGGAGTGTGGTTTTGTATAGTAATAGATGGTATATTCTCTTGTCTGTGTACGGTTTTGCTTGCGTGTTTGGAGTTAATTTGCATATATTTAGATTAGGGTTCACAAAAGGCTGGAGAAACTCAGCGGGTGCAGCAGCATCTAAGGAGCGAAGGAGATAGGCGACGTTTCGGGTCGAGACCCTTCTTCAGACTGGATTAGGGTTGCTCTGGGATAGAGAGACTGGTTGCAAAAGCGTGTTTGATTGTGCTTGACTGTGCTTGGTTGTTCACTGAGGCACATTAACTTTTTGCTGATTGAGGATTGTTAAAATTGTTGAAGTTGAGATAGTGCGGATTTGTGGGAGACTGTAGAGGAATTTGGAAACCCGATTGAAAGGATTGATTGGGCGATTGTGTTGTGAGAAGTGCGAGACTGTTGCCGTGCTACGGAGCTTTTAGCCATTGTTCGGGAGGAGTTTGATAGCCTCGGAGATTGTGAGGGAAGTGTGAATTGTTAAGGAGGTGTGAGTGGTTTAGGAGTTTGTTTCCATTGTCTGCAAACATGAGAAATAATGTGGAAAGAGATATGACTGAGGACTCAGAAAGTTCATTGCAATTAATCTGCAGTGAATTTCCACAAAAAGCTGAAAGTTTGAGAAAATTCTCGGGGACATTAAATAAAGAATTAGGGGACGAATTAAGGCACGAGGGGGGCATTGGAACATTGAAGGGAGTGAAACACATTGAACAGATTATTCAGCAATGTAGCAACAGTCTAACCAATATGTTGTTGAATTCTATCAGGCCCCAAGGACAGTTGATACCCACCTACGTCATCATCTGGGGAGTGAGGTATACGAGTAGGTGGACCCCCAAGTGGGCAGAAGACACAGCTCAGGTAGGATGCGTGAACATCAATCCCATCCAAGTAGCTCTCCAGAAAGGGGTAACACTTCCTTCAATACAGCAATATCCACTAAAACCACCGGCCATCAACAGCATTGACAAATTAATTTGGGGGTTGCTAGAACAAGGAATACTGGTGAAATGTCAATCGATCTGTAACACCCCTATTCTTGCAGTTACGAAACCAGGAAAAGAAAACCACTATAGACTGGTGCAAGATCTAAGATAAATCAACTCTATTGTAGAACCGCTCCATGTCCTAGTGCCAAATACTGCCCACATCCTAGCCCAAATACCGGCTGAGGCAAAAATCTTCTCGATAGTCGACTTGCAACGTGCATCTTTTCCTTGCCTCTCCACAGGGACAGCCAATATTTGTTTGCTTTCACATATAGGGGACAACAATACACCTGGACCACATTGCCTCAAGGGTTTGTCAATTCGCCTACTTTATTTTCCAGGTGTCTCCAAGAACAATTGAGTACTTACCGGACTTACCCTGTCTGTACATCTGGACGCCGCAGCGGCGACTGCGGAGGGTTGAGGTCCCGACCACGGGGGAAAATGGAGGAGGACTGGACAAATTTTGTGCCTTCCACCACAGTGATGAATGCTGTGGTGGATGTTTGTGTTAAATTTTATTATTGTGCATTGTGTGTTCTTTTTTATTGTACCGCTGCTGACAAATTCATTTCACTTGCACTTATGTACAAGTGACGAATAAAACTTGAGGGATTGATTGATTGATAATGGCTCAGGAGAAAGAACATTTTTTAGGGATCATAATTTCAGCACCTGAAAGGAGTCAAGAGAAAAGCAGACTCAAACCCATCTGCGAATTCCCAGTCCCAAAAGAAGCCAAACAAATGAGGCAATGGCTTGGCATGGTCAATTATTGTAGACCTTGGATCCCTAACATAGCTCTAAAAAGCAAAGAGCTAACACCCTATACCAGCAAGGAGGATGAATTTAAACTAACCAAGCACAGGAGGCATTTGAAAACTTGAAGAGATCATTGATGCAAGCTCCGGCGTTGGGAAGACCATTGTATAATAGACCTTTCCAGCACTATTTTATCTGAGTGTGCAACTTCCGTTCTGACTCAAATTTCAAATAAACAATATGTGACAGATTTATTGAAGGCCTTAATGCTACTCAGACAAATTTCTGTTATGAAATGTAGCGTCCACACAAAAGGACAGACTCCAATAGATTTTTGGGAATTGTAATGCCGATTTAATAGCAAAGAAAGTGTCACGGGAATGTAAGATGGTAGTACCAAAAATGATAAGGCAGACTAAAAGTTTAAATAACAAGTCCCCCTCGGAGAGACTGATGCCAACCATCCAAAAAATTGTTCAATTGCAGGAGGAAACTACTGAAAGGGATAACGAATGATGGAGACAGCTTGGGTGTGTACTGGGTTGTATGACTGGACTATGGACCACCCCAGCAGGGCAAACTTGCATGAGATTCTTTGGCTGTAGAGGTTATAGAATGTATGCACTATGCAAGGGCAGTAGGAGACACTCCTTTGGCTACTTGCTGGCATCCAAGATTACAAACTTTAGTTCAGAAGGTAAGCAGTAATTGCCTGGTCTGCTAGAAATACAATCCAGGGAAAGGAATAGAGTGCGAAGAGGGAAAAACACCATTGCCTATGGGTCCGTTCGAGACACTGCAGATGGACTATATTGAATTAGAAAGGTGCCAGGGTTATAAATAAGTACTTGTCATAGTCAATGTATTCAGCCGGTGGATCGAAGCTTACCCAACCCTTGATAACAAAGCGGATACTGTTGCCAAGGTGTTAATGAGAAAAATTGTCCTTAGATTTGGCATCCCTATTTGACTTAGTTCAGATAATGGTCCACACTTTATTGGACAAATCAATAATTAATTTTGTGAACAGCTGGGAATCCAGCAGCAATTGCACTGTGCTTATCGACCACAGGCTGCTGGACTTGTAGAAAGGCCAAATCAGACCCTTAAAACTAAATTGGCTAAATTAAAGGCGGAGACTGGACTTGGTTGGATTAAATTGCTCCCAATAGCTTTATTTCAGATGAGAGTCAGGCCTGTAGGGAAATCTAGACTGAGCCCAGCTGAAATTGTTTATGGTGAACCCTTAAGAACACCTTGGAATCAGAATGCAATGAAGATAATTAACTTCCATCATATGACTGCGGAGATGACCGATTACATTTTATGAGAATGCGGAGATGACCGATTACATTTTATGAGACTTGGACAGGTTGTGGGAGTGGGCAGATCCATGGCAGATGAAGTTTAATGTGGATAAATGTGAAGTTATCCACTTTGGTATCAAAAACAGGAAGGCAGATTACTATCTAAATGACATCAGGTTGGGAAAAGGGGAAGTACAACGGGATCTGGGGGTCCTTGTTTATCAGTCTATGAAAGTAAGCATGCAGGTACAGCAGGCAGTGAAGAAAGCGAATGGTATGTTGGCCCTCATAACAAGAGGAGTCGAGTATGGGAGCAAAGAGATCCTTCTGCAGTTGTACAGGGCCCTAGTGAGACCACACCTGGAGTATTGTGTGCAGTTTTGGTCCCCTAATTTGGGAAAGGACATTATTGCTATTGAGGGAGTGCAGCATAGGTTTACAAGGTTAATTCCCGGGATGGTGGGACTGGCATATGCTGTGAGAATGGAGCAGCTGGGCTTGTACACTCTGGAATTTAGAAGGATGAGAGGGGATCTTAACTAAACATATAAGATTGTTAAGGGTTTGGACACGCTAGAGGCAGGAAACATGTTCCCGATGTTGAGGGAGTCCAGAACCAGGGGCCATAGTTTAAGAATAAGGGGTAAGCTATTTAGAACGGAGATGAGGAGTCTGTGGAATTCTCTGCCTCAGAGGGCGGTGGAGGCCGGTTCTCTGGATACTTTCAAAAGAGCTACATAGGGCTCTTAAAGATGGCAGAGTCAGGGGATATGGGGAGAAGGCAGGAACGGGGTACTGATTGGGGATGATCAGCCATGATCACATTGAATGGCGCCACTGGCTCGAAGGGCCGAATGGCCTACTCCTGCACCTATTGTCTATCTTTGACCAGAGCATTGAGGGACTCACACTGTAGAGTAAGAGCAGCCTATAGTGAGATGCCTTTGTTAGCTGCTTCAACTAAAGTGAAACCTGGAGACTATGTCCTTATAAAGAATTGGGTAAGGAAAGAATTAGAAGTTGGCTGGGAGGGACCTTACCAGGTTCTCCTAACGACCCCAACAGCAGTGAAGGTAGATGGAAAGAATGCATGGGTACATCTCCACCTCTGTAAGGGTATCAGTGGAAATAGGGACTGCTAACTTACTTTATTCCAGGTTCTCTTAGAAACTTCATACTCTACTATGGATCAAGCACAGATGAATTATCAAGATGGATAGAGGGGATTTGCACCCACGAAAACTCAGGAGGTGAAGACTTATCAGACGGAAATCTTGAAGCTACGCCCATGAAAACTCGGGTAGCTTGATGAAATTCTGGGAAAATACATCAGCATCTTTTTGTCAAGATATCTGTTAGAATGAAGCCGTCACTATTGTATTCTGGTTATCATTAATGATGGGTTACCATATGATAAAAGGGATGAATGTTAATATTGGCTAGAGATATATAAAATGGAGGATCAATGCATCTGCAAGACCTGCTGGGCCTCTGTCTGTGAACAGCTGCAGGCTGTGGAATGGCACCAGGAAGTCTAGGTCCTAGATTGAACTATCAGATAAGATAAGGTCCAGTTGTCCTCTGTATTGTTAAAATGTATGAGTACTTTGCAGAGAAACCCAAAGGTGTTGCAGAAGCATTAGCATGATTGGCCGCCTGCAGAAGGATTGTAAATACTGTTAATAAAGTTGCAAGATGTCTGTGTTACTGTTCGATGATTGGCTGAAGTGTGAAGCCTTGTTTGAATTGTTGATACTCCCCAGGAGAATGCTGCATTACTTGATTGATTTACTTCCTTCCAGAAGCTTCATTGTAATGGGATGCTTTGTAATTGGGTTCGGGAACTGTCAATAACACCTTAATGTAATCGATATCTGTGATTGGTTTGAAGGGGTACCACCCCCATGTAGTTCTGCCCCACAGGGTTCGATGACCTATAAAAGGTAACCCCCACAAAGTTCGTTGTTGATCTTCTGGAGGGGTGCTTGGGACTGCGTAACCCTTTGGAAGTATCTGCTTGCACGAGGCTGAAGGGCTTGGACAAGCAGAGACAAGGATCGATCCCGTGGTATGGCTAGGTATCGTATAGGGAATTTGTTATTGTTTCATAAAATAAAAGTTTAGTGGTCCAGTGCTTGACTCGGTGTTTTACTGAACTAGACTAAAGGGGTTAGCTCTTGGAGCATAATTACATGTCTAGGAGCATAATTACAATGAAGGGTCTTTGGTTTGAAACATGTACTCTTCCACTTTCCACAGATGATGCCTGAACTCCATGAAATGTAGTGCTCATCTGCATTTTCTGTTTTATTTCCGGTTTTCAGTATCTGCACTTTTCCCAATTTCCAAATCATTTGCTACTCCTGAATAATGGCTTCCAAGGATTTGTGCTTATGGGTATTCTGGGTCCCTTGGAACAACAGCATTTTCCTGTCTGTCACCATTTTTTGTGCATCAAATTGAATACCACATTTTTCACATTACATTCCATCAGCCATGTTCTTGCCCAACTCAACTTTGTCTATCTCCCCTCAAAGACTTGTAATATCTTCTTCCTCCTTACTGTGGGTTCCAAATGCATATTGTTTTGTGTCAGCAGCAAATCTGGAATTCTAAAGTTGCACACGTTTAGCACTATTCGTGCCCCTTTAGAACATCTCACAAGCATTTGAATACTATTTTAATCTGGCTAATCTTGATAAATTACAAACATGCTAAGCAATTTGTAGCAACAAAGAACTGCAGATGCTAGGAAGATAAAGCAAACAATATTGTTCAGCCAATCAAGCTAATGATGTTGGCAAAGAGAAACATTTAGAAAATTAGGAAAACTGTTCTCTCATGATCTCAAGAATGAAATGATGTGGGAATAATTTAGATCATGATGACTGAGAGTAACAAAAAACAAACGTGGATCTTTTCAATACATACTTATATTCCTTTGAAAGGAATACCCACCACTCAAGAGGTATCTTTCATTTTTCTTTTACTAGAAAGTATTCTGATGGACAGGATATACAGGCATTTAGATGGACAAGAGCTGATAATCAGCATGGTTTTGTACGTGAGAGATCTTGTTTGAAGACGTTACCAAAAAGCTGTAGATGTTGTGCATATGGACCTCAGCAAAGCATTTGACAAGGTTCCGCATGGTAGACTGCTCTGGAAGGTTAGATCACATTGGATCCAAGGAGAGATAGCTGAATGGATAGAAAATTGGCTTCATTGAAGGAAGCAGAGGGTGATGGTGGAAGGTTGTTTCTTGGACTGCAGGCCTGTGGCTTGTGTTGAATCTTGGGAATCGGTGCTGATTGTAATCTAAATCAATGATTTAGATCAGAACATACATGTCAAAATTAGCAAATTTGCAGATGATACAAAAGTGTGTGGTTTTGCAGATAGTGCAGATGGTTGTGAAAGCAGCAGGATCTTGATCGATTGACCAGGAGGGGCTAGAGGAAGGAACGTGGGTGGAAGTGGCGAGGAGAAATAGGTTCAAGTCCTGGTGAGGCAAAGGGGGGTGGGGAAAGAAGTGGGGAGGGGTTATATGGGCAAAGACGAACAAGGGGGAGGGTTATGTAGGTACCTAAAATTGGAGATTACAATGTTCATACTGTACAGTGTCCCAGTACAGAAAAGTCGGTTTGGGAAGAAGAGTTAAAATAGATAGCAATTGGGAGATTCTGCAAGCATTGGCGGACCAAGCGCAAGTGTTCGGCGAAACGGTCGGCGAGTAGCCCGTGAATCTCCGTCTCACCTGGAAGGACTGTGGGGGTCCCTGGATGGAGAGGGAGGAGGTATAGGGACAGGTGTTACATCTTCTGCGGTTGCACAGGTAAGTACCTGGCGAGGAAATGGTTTGGGTGGGAAGGGATGAATGAATCAAGAAGTTGCAGAGGGAGCGATCTCTGTGGAAGTCAGAAGGGGGTGGGGAGGGGAAGATGTGACTGGTGGTGGGATCATGTCAGAGGATGATATGTTGGAGGTTGGTAAAATGAAAGATAAAGTTGAGTCTTTTCTAAATGCCATTATCAACTTATTTCAACTCGTTCAATTTTTATCACTTCTCCACCCCAGAGCAAACCTGTTCTCCTCTCAACCTCCTCCTTTCTTTGAACCTTAAAAGACATTTTATATTTAACTTTTTTTCCAGTTCTGATGAAAAATCACTGACCTGAATTATTAATTATGTTTCTGCACAGGTGCTGTCTGACCAACTGAACACCTATGAGGATCGTATGTCTTATTTCGGAATGAGATTCCCTGGAATCAATCAGTTATTTTAAATTAATGGCTTGATTAAGAGATCATAGTGTGAAGTTTTAATTGGGAAGAAAAATGGAGCAGGAGGGAATAACTGTTCTAAAAAACGCTGAGCAATGATGCAAAATAAGTCTTTAAAGTGAAGAGGTTGGATGTAGGAGTGAAAGAAGATCCAAAACTGAAAGATGCAACTAGTCATTAGTGAATCAATTATAGAATCCTGAAAAAAATTCTTCACCCTAACAATGGTTAGAATGCAAAATTACAACTCAGAATAAATTACATAAATGCATTTGTGGAATCGAGATAATTAAATACGGGAGTAAAACCTACGATGCGTTTGGTTGAAGAGGTACATGAGGAGGCTTATGCAACTTAAATCAAAGTAGTTAGTACCAGTGGGTGCGGCAGCATCAAAAGTCGGTTTGGCATCAAAAGTCTGCACCCGCTGAGTTTCTCCAGCACTTTTGTCTACCTTCAATTTTCCAGCATCTGCAGTTCCTTCTTAAACATAGTTAGTACCAGTAGTCTGTTCCACTGGGTAAACTCTAAGCAATTCCAGATGATAAGTAGAAGCAAAGTAGAACACCTAATTTAAGTGGAAAAACTGTTACCAGACTCGCATGTGAAAGTTTCTAGATTACTAGGAGAAAAATGTTTAATTCCAGGTTAAAATCGGTGTGAAAAGGAAGGGGGACTAGGTCTTGCTGGGTTCATTAGTATCCTCAAGATCAAAGGGCTTGTTAAGGGCCTGTCCCACTCGCCGATTTTTTCGGCGACTGCTGGCATCATTGACCGACGTATCAGGTCACCGAAAAAGTCACGGCATGATGACGTATTTCCTCAAGTGTCGCAACATTTTTTTGTCGCCGCTGGATTTTGAAATGTTCTAAATCTTTTGGCGACCCTGATATGACGCCGGCAGTCGGCGAAAAAATCGGTAAGAGGGACAGGCACCTTACAGGGATATTCTGCTCGACCATGAGCAACTGCACTCAACTTTTAACCCAGTTCTTGATTATCTTTTAAGAACCTTATCTCTCAGTTGCTGTGCCAAGCTTTCAATTACGTTAGGCTATAATAAACATTCTATTACTACCTTATTTATAATACTAGCCTTTCTAAGTTGCTGTTTGGCCCCCAAAACATGTAAAGTTCCAGTTTACCTTTATAATCCACTGTAAGATGAAAATATATAATTTACTGTTTATTGCATTAAAGATACTTTCATAAACATAATTGATCCTGATACTATTGATTCCTGTTCATTGTTTTTCTTATTTAATTATACCTATGATTTAAGCATTCAGCTCTGATTTTATCACCTTCATTTTGCTTTACCCGTCTCTGCTCTCGTACCAACGTCAGAACCATGCACAAACTGTACTACCAAAGTTAATTATGTAGTTCTAACCTTCAGCATCAAACCATTGAAATGATTTCATCTTTGTGCCAAATTAATTCACCCAGTTTAATTCAACCATACCAATTTTCTCTTTCAAATCCAAGTATCATATTAAACATTTTGTTGATTACTACCCTGAATCAAATAAAAGCACGATGTGTATTCATCCGATGACATTATTGCTTTATTCCATTGTTTCCCTCACTTTTTCCTTAGTTAAACACATTAAGCTGCAAGCCTTAATGAATCAATGGTGTCACTACAGCTCCATAAGTTAACATTCATAAAAGTAGACCATTTGAATTTTGGATGAAAATAGAAGGCAAAAGATGGAAAGGAAAAGAAAATAATGGGTAAATGAATTATGCCTTTAATCCTTAATCCAATGTCTTCCCTTCTTATCACAGAAGTCTACCTTGACTCCCGATTGCTGGTGACCAAGGCATTGACTGGACTCGGGCAATGCAATACTCCCAGAGAGATCCATGCACCTCCAATACAGGCTTCCACCACAACCTCAATTTTAAAAGCTCTGTCCTTTCAGCTACTTTGACCATAAGCTCCAGACTTTTCTTCTGAAATCTCCCTTTCTCCTTTAAGAAGCGTTTTTCAATCTACCTCATCTGGTTTAATATACAGATCAGTGTTAAGAAACATTCCGGGTCATCGATTTAAACAATAAAAAAATTGCCAATATACTCCAGATTGCCAGAATTCATTAGATAAAATTGTACTGTATTTGTCCAAGGTTTTATTTGTATTACTAAACCCAGTATCCTTTGACACTCACGCTGTTTTACCACAGTCATCATCTTTATTCAGTTCAGCAAGTGAACATGGTGTGTGGAATATCTAATCGTTAGTTATTACGTTATAGCAAAAAGTAGAAAAGGTTATTTTTATAGGGATACTAGACCAAGTGGGACCCGTTGGGTCTCATCCACTCAACGCAGTTGCGGGGGGGGGGGGGGGGGGGCGTCCTGCGGCGTCTCACACACATACTAACCACCCCCCACACACAAACTAACCACCACCCTTGATATTATATTCATATTATTAATTTGCTCCTTTTACCCTATCCACTCATGCATAGCCCCCAAATCGCAGGCGCATCTAGAGGGGGGGGGGGTAGAGAGAGAGGGGGCAGAGACAGAGAGGGAGGACGGGGAGAGGAGAGGGGAAGTGAGGAGAGGGGCGGAGAGAGAGGGGGTGGAGAGAGGGAGGAAAGAGGAGAGAGGCTGGGGGAGGGGAAAGAGGAAAAAGGCTGGGGGAGGGGGGAGGGGGGGGAGGAGAGGAGGGGGGGGGGGAGGAGGAGGGGGGAGCGGGGTGGGCGGACGGGTAGCGGGAAGCAGCGGGGAGCGGAGAGCAGCGGGACAGCTCGGGCAAGACGGCACAGACCCATTGTGACGTCATCAGCGAAAGACAGTCGTTTTTATTTCAAGGTTTTGTCAGATTTTTGAACATTTTCAGTAATTACTTGAGAAATAAAGGATGAAATTTTCAGAGGAAAAAATATCTACCGGAATATGTAAACATTTTACTGTTGCCGCGTTGTTTTTCTGCGTAGACGTGATTACACACAAACACATCCGCATTCAAAATCAGACTTTTAATAGTTACTAGACCAAGTGGGACCTGTCCACTAACCACCCCCCTTGATATTATATTAATATTATTCATTCACTCCTTTTACCCCATCCCCGCCCTATCCACTCACGCATAGCCCCCAACCTGCAGGCGTGTCTAGAGAGGGGGGGGAGAGGGGAGAGAGGCCGGGGAGGGGGGGGGGAGGGAGAGGAGGGGGTGGGAGAGGAGGGGTGGGAGAGGATGGGGGGAGAGGAGGACGGGGAGAGTCGGAGGGGGGAAGAGAGAGGCCGGGGAGGGAAAACGAGGGGGGAGGAGAGGATGGGAGGGGAGAGGAGGAGGGGGGAGAGGAGGAGGGGGGGAGAGGAGGAGGGGGGGAGGAGGAGGGGGGGAGAATCCCAACTTCAGCTCATTTAGTTGACTGAAGCAAGTGGAGGGTGGTTAATGCTGTGCAGTTTATTGTTGGTGCACCTACAAATCATTGCTATCCCCTATGATCTACATGCTAACATAATTAAAGCACAAGAGCGTGCATCAACTGCAAGAGTGATGTACTACCATGGTGATAAAGGAGGGACTGGAACTTCCTTAAATCAGTTAGAAACGAAAATAAATTTAAGGTATGTGACACGAATCATGAAGGGTGCAAGAATTATTCTGCCATCATTTGGGTTATTATGAACTTTAAACTACCTTCTGTGCACATTTTGTGAAGCAGGACATGAACATTTCCCATTAGGCTGTCTGTGTCAGAAGCAGAGACTCACAATGCAATAGCAAAGTGGTAAGAAAAATATTTTTACAATAGAGCAATGACGAAGCAGAACTCACACAAAGCTGATGTACCAAATATTTTATACAATACGTAAACTGAACAACAAAAAAAAAAAATCAGTTGCTCCCAAGGATTTAACCACAAAAATCTATTCTTTGAAACTGGTGAAATGTTTTCAAATAAGAATCATTTCCGGTCTTCTAAAAACTTAGTAAAAACAACTGGCTGACAGGTTATTAGTTGAATTTGGCCAATTATATAATTGAATAATTTATTTCCATTTTTAATACCATACAGGTTCTTAAAGTAATCGTCAATTGTAAAATAGTAATGTACACATTTCCATTTTTAGCAAATCCTAAACATTGGGCAAAATCATGAACAACAACTTTGAGCGACCAATATATTTTTCTAGCAGACACCTCTGAAACATGTACTTTAGATTCCTCAAAAATCTATACTTGCTTTGTCTGAAACTGTAGTATACAGCAATAATGCCCATGGGTAGAACATAAATTAAGTTACCGTAGTTGGTCATGGCTTTCAGTGCTTGCAGCCATTTATCAGGGATGAGATGATTTGTTAAGGCCTTATATATCATCTTTTGACCAGTTTCAGTTAGGAGCCAGTGAGAGAAAGCTACATTCTTAGCATAATTATAGAACAGAATTATTATGAACATGGCAGGCACAGTAATAGCAGCTGTCTTACTTGTAAGCTGAATTGTTAAAAAAAAATTGCAAAGCACATCTTTTTGTAGAATCACCATTGCATACCTTTCCCATGTTTCGGAAAGCAGCAGCTTAGGTAAGAACAGTGGCCCGAATTGAAGTCACGACAGATGAGCAAAGCTTCCATTCACTTGGATAAAGGATGGGGTATCAGCAGGTTGAACAGAAAGTTAGTTGAAAGACATACCACAGGGGAATAGGGTAGGTCAGTTTAACAAGCAAACAAATAGTGCTAAGTTTAGTTTTGCATATTTAGTAATGACAGAAAAAAGGCAGTTTTAAACACAAGACAAGGGAGATATTAAAGATGTAGATTAAGTTTTTTAATATATAGGTTTCAACTTAATCTGTATTAAGCTTACATGATCACAATAGGTTGACTTAAGATGGCTGAAGCACCATTAACTTCTGGGTTCAAGACCAAATACATAAAAGAGAAATTTTAAATTGTGCATATCCGAAAACATTCTGCATCAGATATCCAAACGAGTCAGGAACTTATTGCAATCCTTTGCCAGCGAGATGCTTCTGACAAATGTATATGCAATATAAAGAACCAGAAAGTTAAGAGTAGATATTGAATATATATTTAGGTACACACAATGGGTGCAGTGTGAATGAAGGGGAAGAGAGAGATCTACCTGTGATGATACATTTTGCTGGTATAAATGCAATAAAGTTAAGACCCTACATATGGATAATTTGTCACTTCGTTTGCCAATTATGAATAATCCTTTGTTTAAGCCCTCTGTATTGGACAAGGGGTTTAGACACTGGAATGATTTAGGAATTAAAAGGATAGAACACTTTCCTAAGAAAGGAAAATTTCTTTCATTTCAAGTTACAGGATATCTATGGATTGCAGTCAAATAACATATTTAGGTATTTACAAATTAGAAACTATATTAAGTCAAATATGCAAGACTATAAAAATAGAAAACCAGGATTATTAGATGAATTGTTTAATAAACACCCAAATACAGAAAAATTAATAGCGTATATATACAATGCTATCTTGGATAGGGAAATCCCAACTTCGGAAATATATCGACAAACATGGGAAAATGAAATAGGTTTATCTATAACGAAGGAAACATGGGAAGAAAGCCTACAACGTATACAGCGTTGCTCATTAAATGCTAGACATATATTGATACAATTTAAGGTATTACACAGATTACATTATTCAAAAACGAAATTAAATAGAATTTATCCTAACATTTCTCCTATTTGTGATAAATGTCAGAACTTGGAAGCTAATTTAATGCATAGTTTTGTAACATGTATAAAACTCAATTATTATTGGACAGAAATCTTTAGAGTTATCTCTGAAGTTCTTAAAATTAAACTGGACCCAGATCCAAAATTAATAATATTAGGAGTTCCGGATTCAAATTTAATATTAACAGTAAACCAAAGAAATTTCTTGGATTACTGTTTGATAATAGGGAAAAAATTAATATTGAAATTTTGAAAGGGAACATTATCCCCCACAATTAAAATGTGGACAGTGGAAATGTTGGAGACGTTGCATTTGGAAAGAATCAGATTTGTCCTAATGGACAAATACGAACTCTCGGAACAGATATGGTCTCCATATACAGAATATTTGAAGGGGTAGCTGTTCTTGGCATCACAACTCAATGGGTACCCGGCAAGATTAGATGAAAATAATTCCTTTTTTAAATTTGTATACATGTCTCTATTGATATCGTTATTTGAAATTGCGTTATTCACTATTAAGATGTATACTGTAATCTTTTTTTAATATATATATATACTTTATTTTAATTAAAGATATATAACAATTTTTTTCCCCTTTTCTCTCTTTCTTTTCTCTTTCTCTCTCTCTCTCTATCTAATCAAAATTATTATTTAATCACTATTCTTATTGATTAAAATCTATTCTTTTCTTTTTTCTATTTTCTAAAAAATAGAAGTTTATAAAAATTATTTGTAATATCCGTATACTTATTGAAATAAGTTGGTTGTGTATTTGAAAAGTTGTTATACCGTTGTTATGATGGATTACTTCTAATAAAAATATTATTAAAAAAAAATAAATGCAATAATGACCGATAGGCACTCTGGGTGAATTTAAGTGCTGAGCCCCAAAGTGAGACAAGAACATGCAAATTTTGTGTAGCTGCATAAGCAATATAAAAGCTTTGATAAAAAGCAGTGCAACATTACTACCATAATGAACAAAGAGTGAATCTGAAGTGCATGAAATGCTCAGCAGACATTTTCTCTGCAGTTTTGAAACTAAGGTTACTGGAAAAACCGGAGGTCATTCAGTTTTGAATTTCCTTTTCAGAAGTAGCTTAAGGACATCCATAAATATTGCTCTGTGCATTATTTTTATTCATTGAACATAAGCATTGTGAACTAATTTCCCTCCCAGCCCCCAGGTTAGGAGGCACTGAGTCTATCTATTATTTACATTAAATTTAAGAACATCAGATTTGATAATCATCTTCTCATGTGTGGATTTTTTTTGACAGTTGAAATATTTAATGACTATGCCATAACATGTCCAGGTTGCAGACTGCTTGATTAAAATACTAATTTTTCTCTCCTTTGGAGCAGATATGTTGATCTACCATCCTATTTCCATTACAGGACATTAATAAGGTACCGTATTTTAGCGTTGAAAATTATCCAGCAATAGGGAATTATTTATTAACTGTGCCATGAGCACTTTATTGCAGAAAACAGTGATATAGTGGTGTGAAAATATTAGCACCCTCTCAAGTTGGAACTACTTACACAGTAGCTGTTGGGCAACTGCTTCATTGTTGAACACCCTTTTACATAACTTCAGATTCAGTGATAAAAGTATATTGTGTTATATTACCAACGTCCACTGAAAATTGCATTGAAGTTCCAAGCAAATACTTGTTATTGGTGATCAATTGCATATGGTTAACAGCAACTTTTGAAGAACACACACACACACACTTCCTTTCAAATTGTGTTGCTCAACCTTGTGCATTTTCAGAAAGATGGCCCAACTGGTTTGGAACTCTTCCTCCTGCCTCACTGTGCACATCTCTCACCCCTCACTACCAAAATGGGGTTCTAAAGCAGTTGTTGGAAAGGGACCTGCAACTTACAATGTAAGGTTGTGCCTGTATAAATACTGGTGACGTATTACACAAAACAAACGCACTTGTGGCAATTGCAATGTTCAGCTACCATTTACACCAAATTACAGGACATCTCTGGAAACATCAATAAACCAACATTTTTTTTTGAAATCCCTTGTAATACCATGTTAGTGTAATTGGAGGGAAAAATGATCAGACATTTCTATTCAATAAAGGCAAAACAATTAGAAAAAGGGTTTGAAATGAAATATATAAAATATAAAACTTCCTAGTAATTACACTAATAATGTTCTGACAGTATACCACGTTACAAATTAAAATTTTCAGTAAGATATCATCATATTCAATCGGGCAGTAGAAGTTAATCATTTTTGTCCATAAATGATTTGGACTGCAAATCAGTAGTACTGTTCAGAAATTATCATTTGATACCGTATTGGAGATGAAGCTCATTCTAAAGACTACACCAACATACAAAGTACATACAAATTTCTAAACTGGAACTGTAATTGGACAATTCATTTCAAATTAGCTGAGTAATTGATAACACCTTTCAGTACAAATAGGAAGACCACTGAATATGAAAGGAGGAGTCTAAGTTTGGTAGAAGGGCAAAGGATAAGTGTATAACGACAAATGAAACATTGAGCTTCACTTCTAGGGGATGGAAGCGCAAAGCAGAGAAGTTAAACATATATCAAGTTTGGTTAGACCACATATAATGTGTCCAGTTCTTGTTTCCAAAAGGATATAGAGAAACTGGAAAGTAAGATTTGCCAGGATGATAACAGAATTTATAAGCTAAACCTATGGGAAATCAATATTAACCCTGGAGATGAGTGTGGTTTGATGGAATATTAGGTGTAAAACAAAGTTCTGAAGGAACTCAGCAGGTCAGGCAGCATTTGTGGCGGGAAAGGGACAGGTGATGTTTCAGGTCAGGACACTTCTTCCGACTGACAATAGGTCCCCGACTTGAAATGTTGTCTGTCCATCCCCTTCCACTGATGCTACATGACTCAGTATTAACCTGGGCCTTTATCCTCGCGTCAAGAGCACCAGAGGTGGACCTTAATGAACTTTATGAAATTATGTAATTGTTTGATAGGATAGAGTGTTGATGATACTTCCGCTTGTGTGGATACCAAAACTAGGATCCATAAATTTAGGATAGTCACTAAGAAATTCAACAGGGGGATTAAGAGAAGCCTCTTTACCCAGAGATTGAAGAGAATGTGGAACTCACAGTTTAGATGAACAGCACAGATGCATTTAAAAGATGGGCGGCATGGTGTGCACAGTCAGAGCTGCTGCCTCGCAGCTCCAAGGATTTGGGTTCTATCCTGACCCCAGCTGCCATCTGTGTAGAGTTTGCATAGAATCATAGTGTTATATAGCATGGAAATAGGCCCTTCGGCCCAACTTGTCCATGTTAACCAAGATGCCAATCTGAACTCATTCAATTTGCCTGAGTTTGGCCCTTATCCCTCAAAACCTTTCCTATCCCTGAACTGTCCAAATTATCTTTTAATATTTGAATTATACCTGCTTCTTAATCTCCTCTAGCAGCTTATTCCATACGCCACCACCATCTATGTGTAAAAACATGCCCCTCAGACCCTCTTTAATTATCTCTCCAAGACCATGCTCGCTTCCTTTGGGTGTATCAGTTTCTTCAGAGTGTGCTGATAAGTGATCCCTTAGTGTTGGTTAATGTAAAAATAATTAAAGTTTGGGGTTCATGAATTAGGAATTCATGACAGATTTCTGAATCTACTGGAAATTTGGAATGAGTAGCCAAAGGTATAAGCAGTAATATCAGGGTAAGAATGAAAGGAAAATCAATAAGAGTTAAAGAGGAATTAATTATAGGTGAAGATAGACACAAAAAAAGCTGGAGTAACTCAGTGGGATAGGCAGCATCTCTGGAGAGAAGGAATGGGTGACGTTTCGGGTCGAGACCCTTCTTCAGACTGGTTAGGGATAAGGGAAACGAGAGCTATAGATGGTAATGTGGAGGATAATGAATGAAAGATATGCAAAAAAGTAACGATGATAAAGGAAACAGGCCATTGTTAGCTGTTTGTAGGGTGAAAATTAGAAGCTATTGTGACTTGGGCGGGGAAGGGATAGAGACAGGGAATGCTGGGGCTACCTGTAGTGAGAGTAAAGCTTATATCAAGAGAGCTTGATAAGGCTCTTAAAGATAGCAGAGTCAGGGGATATGGGGAGAAGGCAGGAATGGGGTACTGATTGTGGATGATCAGCCATGATCACATTGAATGGCAGTGCTGGCTCGAAGGGCCGAATGACCTACTCCTGCACCTATTGTCTATTGTCTATAATACTTAATTCGGTTACTTACACAAAAGTGTAAGTATGCGAGGGTTGAAGTGATACAAGTAGAGAGGGCAAACAAAAGCTCAATGCAAAGAAAAATAAAGGAGGAGCAAAGATACACAATTCTGGAGGAACTCAGCAGTTCTGGCAGCATCTTTGCAGGACATGGATAGGCAACATTTCAGGTTGGGACCCTTCTTCAGACTGATCCTGGTAGGGAGGGAGAAAGCTGGAAAGGAGGTGGAGGGCAGTCCAAAGGCTGGCAAGTGATAGATTGCAGGATACAGGGAGGGAGGTTGATTATCAATGGGTGGACAAAGATCAGAGATTAAAAGGAGACAAAAGGGTTTGAGATGAGGAGAGAAGATGTGCAAAATGTGAAGCCAGAGGAAGGAATTATATGTGGAAGGGGATGGGGCAAAGGTATGGTGAAAGAAATAGATGTGCATCCGGGTGGAGCACAGGGAACTGAGAGGGGTAATAAAAAGAGGGGGATACCAATTCTTTAGTCTCAAGTGGAACCAACTACTTTCTTTGGTAGCTGGACCATGAAGATCTTCCACAACCTTTCAATATTTGTCATCTTATCAACTTTGCCTACTTCAAATAGAATTGACTATAGAGTCTTGGCTTTAGCCCCATCCCTGTGTCAATAATCAATGTCATGGGTAACTCCCAAGAACTTTATACTCTGCTTTAATCAATTTCTTTCAATAACTTTTTTTCAAAAGCCAAAGTTTATCCATAACTTCAACACTATATTTCCTACAACACATATGAATTTCTAGATCAGCTGCATCTATATTATTTTACTAACTCCTCCTTCCTATCACCTCAATGCACTTCAGTCATGATTCAGAGCATTAACTAAACCCACCATTTCATAAAACAGAAAAAATAATAAACTCCTCCTCTCCCTTGATTTTCTTCCTTTTCTTATGTCCAGACTTTTGAGCATTCTGCATGTATCCCAATTACTACCCTTTTTGTTTAAATCTGTTTGCGTTTGTACCATGGCACTTCATAGTAAACAATAGTAAAGTATAGGAAACAAATAATGTTTTAAAAAAAAGTCAAAATTCTAGTGTGATACAACAAGCTAACCCAAAAGATGAAGGTCAAAATCAAGCTTCAAAAATCTGTAATTAATGATTATAGGGATGCAAATCTGACCTCAGTTGATTGTGCCTAATGAACAAAATAGCAACAGTTGCATCTTGTTCTCCACCTCCGTAGAGTCAAACATTGGAGGTGGACTGCAATATGCCACCACTATCACATGATGCTGTTTACACTAATGAGTGCGATTGAATTCCTACTACCAAACCTAGTCATAAAATTTGGAATGCTGAGGTTGGTTTGCCACGTTGTTACATAGAAACTAAAACTGCTGCAAAGGGAGAATTAGCTCTGGGATTTAAGGACGAGGACTGAAAGGAGTTTCGTGGTGCAAGTAGAGCTAACAGCAAGTAGAGCTAATTAGCTTTGAAGCCGAAACACGTCATCTTAGGAGATCTACTCGATGTGCTGAAAGTTGCCTGAAAGATTATCCAGAAAACACTAGATTTTTTGATACCATGCATCATTTCTATTTTCTTAGCTGTCGAAGATTTGCTGATATTTTGCAGTTGTTTGATAAAAGCTAGAAAGATACAAAAGTTCCATGTTTGAGATTTACTCCCCCACCCCATTAACTATAAAGAATCAACTTCAACAGCATATGATCACTATTTAGCATTTAAGAATATTTAATTCACCTTTTGTTTTAACTGTTGAAATATAATTTTGAAGTTGTCAATACTCTACTTTCAGGTAGACTTTGCTCAAACTAGGTCCTTTGTCTTAAATATTCTATAATGGTTTAATTTAATAATTGGCACTCTCCAGACCTTTAATGTATGAGGATCTTATTTAGAGGAGGTGTGGTCATTTTGTTTTGATGAATTTATACTTCCCCTGCAGAGGAAGTATAACTCAAGGTGTGGCAGGATTCTTGGGAACACATTTTGGTCAATCTTCCAACCCACCCCTTGAAGGACGGATCACATATCACACTTTTGTAGATTTGACAAAAATCTAATAGGCTTATAGTCGGCATTACAATTTTACACACTGTCCATTCACTGAGCGGTTTGACTAATACTACTACTGATTTTCTTGACTCATTAATTAACTGTATTTAGAGAAGCTTTGGAAAACCTGTATTTTTCCATATTTATTTTAAATGCTACCACTAATCATATCATCTGGTTTTGTTACAAAACTATAATGAAATGCAACAGAACATTCAAAACACAGTATTTTAAAATAAAACAAAATTTCTCTGACAGTTACTGCACTCAAGAATAAAGAAACTTAATGAGGTACTGAAATACTTTCATTTATGTTCAAACAAAAATACTTAATAAATTATGTTTTGCTGCATGGTGCAACAACAGTGCTACTTAGATTTAATGAACTTCAAACAAAAATATTAGTACAGCAAGGTTGAAATTAATGAAAAATAATAGCAGCACAGAACACACAAAAACATACTGTTGTTTGGGATTAATGACAACTGTAAACAAGTGCTTCTGCATTAGCCAATTTTGAGTAGCCGAAAACTTGCATATTTGGTAAATTGTAAACATCTTTTAATGAGCACTTGTTTGGAGTCGTGGGGTGAAGGGTTTATGAAAGAAAGCTGTAAAAGGAGCAAACCTGATTGGCTACAGCTGCTGCGGCGAAAGGAACGCTTGTGGCAGATGTTGTTGCTGCAGAGACAGTGGCGGGCGTAGCACTGTGCATCAAGGGTACTTTCAGGAAGGGAACCATGGTAGCAATGAACACAAGGGTGTGGCACATGGCAACCATGACATGTGTTGGATTTTTGGGTATGGCAGGTATCACACAGCAGAAAGCCATCGTGGAGGGAGGAGGAAGTTACACCAGCAGGTGACATGCAATCATAATGCAAAGCAAGGAAGCATGGGAGAAAATTAAAAAAAAGAGAAAGGAAAAAGCTTATTACAATCACAATTAAAAAGGACCAATGCCAACACAATCAGGGTTTCCCAGAGAACAAACAATAGGAAGGTAAAAGCATGGGAATAAATGACCAGAAATATTCTTCCAGACGTCTCCCCTCCCCTCCCACCTATGATAATGGATTAAAATATTGCAGCTAAGCATTTTTCAAAAAATAATCTTTTTGAAAAATATATCAGTTAATTTTGTTTTTAAGAATCCACCTGCCCAAAATTCTCTGGAAGACTCTGATACATAATATATTAAGACTTGATTCTCTAATATACTTAAAATAACTTCAGTATTATCTGGCAAAAACAAGTTGCATAAACAGGTACGTACACAAAATGATTTACAGCAGAAAATCAGATTTCACATTAATTTTAAAATATATTTTCTATTTTCAACTATTTAGAGAAAGAGTTTAGGGTGGATTCTGAGTACCAATTGGGCTCAATGGTTTTTATTGTCAGGTTGTGTTCCAAAATGTCAAACATTATTTTAAAACTATCCAAAATACATAAATGCATGCAGTGATCTTGATACATTTACTTAACATTTATCACAATTTATCAAGTGGATTTAAAATGTATTAAAATGGGTAAGATATACAAGTTTCTACACAAATCGATTTAACAATACCCAAAACAGTTTAATATATTGCATAGCATATTATTTAAGATTAATTTTTAAAAAACACAATAAAAGCTTCTCATTAAATTTGACTACATTAAAGGTTAGGAAACAAAAAGCAAAACCTACCAACAGTTGTAGCTGGAGGAGTCATGCAAAACACCGACCCTGGCATCATGTTTAGAACATTTAAAAAGGTGAATTTGGGAAAAAAAAGTATTAACAAATGCATGGTTAGTGTTAGATCTCATAGCTGGGACTTTGAAGAACATATTAAATACCTTACTTATATCTCAGTTAGTTCTAACAGTACTAAGTTCAGTTCAAAATCCCAAATGTTCCTCTTTTCACTCTTGATTTGTTAAACAATGAATTTGTCAAAGTGTTACACCAAACAACAGCTCTTTGCTAACTTAGCAAAACAAATTATTTTAGATTTCCTTCTGAAGTCAGTTACATTATTAGAACAGAGGGTAAAACATATGATGAACCTATAACAAAGTTGGTGGTGAAACTGGGTAATTTAGGACTTAATCAGCATTGAAAACACAATCGACAGAAAAAACAACTTTAAGGATGAAGCAAAAGGCAAAAAAAAAATCAGATGTTAGGTGGGCAATTTCATTTTTTTAGTTGAATTTAGTGATACAGCACGGAAACAGGCCCTTCGGCCCAACGGGTTCACGCCGACCAGCGATCCCCGCATATTAACACTATCCTACACCCACTAGGGACAATATTTACGTTTACCAAGCCAATTAACCTACAAACCTGTACTTCTTTGGCTGTACAATGCTCAAAAGTAGTTTGTGTAGAATTGCAAAACATTAACAAAATGTAAAATTGGCCAATGTTAATTTGCCTTTCGTACTTTAGGCATGAAGGAAAAGATGCATAATTGCAAATATCTTGAATTTTGAACAATGCTTATTTATGGGATTTTTAGCAATGATTTTAATTAATTTTCAGGCAACGAATAATTTGATTTATAGTTACAAGAAAGCATGCATCAAGTATAGAAAGTCTGAATTAACCACTTTTAGGAAATTTACATCATTGCTGTATATGGAGAAACACTCTATTCATCAAATTATGAGAACAAAAGACCAACTGTACCGATATTTTCAAATAAAGAAAACAAATCTGCCAAGTACTTTAAAGTAATTTACCATGAATATTCAAGTAGGTCAATAACATAGTATATTTTTGTTAATATTATAGCTGAGTACTTGGTACCCATCATATTACACGAGTGATCTTTACAACCTATGGTCAGAATACATTTCACAATTTTGTTAGTCCTTGTGTTTGAGTGGCAAAGTATTTAATGTAAATATGCAACACAAAGCCATGTATTCAGATTTTTTTTAATGACTGCATAAATAATGGGAAATAGTTACATTTATTCTCCTGGGTTTTCCTTTCTTGGTAGGTCAATCAGTGCCAATGAATGTGAATTCAATAGCATTAGTGACTAATTAGTCAAGGAGGGATAAGAAATGGACAAAGAGCAAGGGGGGGGGGGGGATTAACTGGACAACCCTCACAGGCAGAATGGAAAGCATGGCTTATTTAGTTATTGCAAGATTCTCAGAGATAATCAAGCTGGAAAAAATAAACAGCCGCAGCTGAATCCTTCTGCTTTTAAATATCAACATCAATTGAATGATAGATTTATCTTTATAATGTTTGTTTTTAATAGTGTACCATATTTGAATATTTTAACAGTGTTTAATTGTTGGATCAACGGTAAATTTTACGATTGATGGCGCTGCTGTCAGAAAGGATGTGCCAAAAAACTGTACATTCACATGCAGAAAAATAAGCTTTAAGTTGTATATAACTATATATATTATTACCAAATAATATTTTTTGATTTAAGTATCAATTGTTAACATGGTTCAATCTTTTAAATATTAGAATTTCACAACCACTGTATCCATTAAAATTATTATTTTTTAAGCATAATCAGTTTAAGCCTAACTCTACAAAATAATAATTTCTAAGAAATGCTTTGAAGCTTGATGAAAAATACTATGAATATCCCTAAAGACAATCTGTACAAAAAAAAAACACAACCTGTCTCCAAGCCATTTCTGTAATCCCAAACAAATGAACATTTCTTTGAACTCGAACCAGGTTCAAAGCAAATATGCAAAGGAAAGAGGTCTCACAGTACAACATCAAAGGCGTTATCTGTTGAGTCTTGTTTTACCAGTATAACTAAAACTAAAACACAGCACTTTTAAAGCCATTTACTTAATTTGCATGTGACTGAGTGCCAGCGAAGGTTTAAAAGTATTAATATATAACATTGAACATTTAACTCATGATTCGAAAGTTGCATCATCTTATTGATCGAATTAACAGTGCAATTTTATATCATTCGCAGTAAGGGGTTAAAGGACATACCTGGAAAAAATGTTTGCTGCTGCATATGTGCATTGGCTAGGGCCTGTTGGTAGTGCAAAACACTCGGACTAAAGATTGTGCTGGTGCCATTGCTTTTTTCAAGGGCTGGTCTCTTTGGTAAATGGTGAAGAACACCAGGTGGGAAGGCCTGTGAATGAGGGATTTAGTAAGATATGTATAATTAAAAAAACAGAGAAAAACAGTATGCAAATTTATTTCATGCACTGAAAGTATCATAGTAGTCAAAGCAGCCGAAACACTTCTGTCTGAACACAAGCTTTCTGTAAAGGCACAGAGCGGCTTTTTTAACAAAGCAAAACGACACAGCATATTTTACCATGTGATATTTGAAAGTGCTACATTACATAATAATAATCTGCAATATTTTAAAAGCCTAAATTATCCTGATCTAAAAACATACATTTGACGAAAATTCTTTCACTAATTTGGAATTTGGGAACGACACTAACAAGCAATTAAAAAAGAGTACATTGGCACAAGACCCCCATATTAAATAGCATAAAAACACAAACTAGTTATTAATTTAAGCTACAATATATAAAAGCATAGGCTATTTGCTGCTACACCTGAAACGCAAAGAGCAAAAAACTGATATTCAGAAATATAACCTTACATTTAGTACACTGCTGCTTTTTAATGATCAGTACACTAAGTTAGTATGAATAATATCCTTCAACATCTAAAAGCACTTTAAATAAAATTAAAATAAAATCTAAGTTATCATACTAGTTTACTACAGCTAGTGCATGCAAAGCAAGAAGGTGAAAGGTCAAAGTACCAGGTCAAAGGTTGCCTCGAGGGGTCGTTTCACAGATTTTGCAGCCGACTGAGTCTTAAATAGCAGGCAGCGAGCATATGATGGCAATGGACCAATGGGATTCAAGCGTAATAACATACAGGTAAACAGCAAGCAGAAGTGCATCATGGGAGCAGCAGTACATTGCAGGTAGGTGAGGAGAAAAAACAAAAAAACAAAACCCTGAATGCAGTGTACAACATACATAACACATAGCATGCATAAAATGAGTTGTCAAAGGTTGCAGTTACAAATACTGAATTAGTACTGTACAGCAAAATAAGCATTTACTGTACCTTTGTTAAAAGCATAAAGGGAGCAAAACACAAATATCTTTTAACTATTACTAATAACAACATGTGCAAAAGGTGTGCAATAATCATGTTTATAATTAAGTTATTGCATCATCAGGCTCTAACAAAACACATAGATGGTTACATTCTGCATTGCTCATTTAACTGCATCTTTCGGAGGCAGTTAACCATCAAAAGACCACTTTCCTTCTCAAAAATAACTATCCCAGTAAAAAGTTCTTGGAAGCTAATCATTTAATTACTGTTTAATTTTAGAAAGACTGCTTTATTATTCCTTTCCTTTTCAGGATATATTCCTGATTAAAGCAGAATAATGATTAACCCTGGATATTCTCATCAGAAAGATCATTAAGATTCACATTATTCCCTGATCCGTTTCAGCCAGATTCTCAATAATAATTCCACAATCTGTCCAAGATGTGGACAGAGCTATGTGCAATTTAGTCAAATTTACCAGATGGTGCAGTGGTTTCTAAAGAAGAGACGTTTGAGAAGTGATGGACTGTTGAGGACGAGTTTGTCTAGAGACTAATCAACTAAAAATGTGCACTTCAAAATGGGAAGTAGATGGGTGAACGATGGAATGGTGTTATGTTTGAGGTATAGACTTCTTAGTACACATGTATGCTAGAAAGGGTACAAGATCATGCCTGGGCTAGAAGTGGAAGAGAGAGAAAATCCATTAGTTGAAGGTTCAAGGACAAGAGCAACAGATTTAAATTTTGGACAAAATTTATAAGGGAAAATTGTTTTTCAGAGTAGTTATGACTTGGACTATGTTGTCTGTTGCCTGCAAGGGGTGTGGAAATAGAGTCAACCGATATCTTTGAAGAAATTTGGATAGGCATGTTTAAGTAGGCACTTAAGAGGGGAATTGCAGTGAAGGAATAACAATGGGGATGGGATTCAGGGTCTCGACCCAAAACATCACCCATTCCTTCTCTCCAGACATGCTGCCTGTCCCGCTGAGTTACTCCAGCTTTTTGTGTCTATCTTCGGTTTAAACCAGCGTCTGCAGTTCCTTCTTACACATGTTCCACAGATAGCTGTCTCTTTATGAATTTTCAATGAGAATTTAATGCGGTTTTCTCATCAAGCAAAGTCACGAACATAAATGAATTCAAGCACATCAGACATGAACTGAACTGAAGAAGCTGCTGCATAGGTTGGAAGAGAGTTATGCAGCACAGAAACAGCCAATCCAACACATCTAAGCTGACCACGGTGCCTTCCAGAGTCAGCCCAATTTGCCTGTTTGGGAAATGTTTCCTTTCCCTGTACCTGTTCAAATACCTTTTAAATGTTGTCATTGTATCCACCTCTACCACTTCTTCTGGCAGCTCACTCCACACACCAACCACCCTCTGCATGAAAAACATGCCGCTCAGGTCCACCTCATATCTTTCCCCTTTCACCTGACACCAATGCCCTCTTATTTTAAACTCCCCTACCCTGGGTTAAAGGTTGTTACCATCCACGTATCTATGGGCTGCAGATCAACCCCAATCATATTGCACAATGAACTGAATTCTCCATCATGCTGCAGACTAAATGCTGGTAAACAGGATTAATATATCTGGTGCTCGATGGTCAGCATGGATGTGATGGGCCAAACGACTGTATCTGTGCTGCATGACTCTGTGGCGCAGTTCTTCAAATGCTGAACAGGACTCTCATCTGGCCTTCGCCACAAGATCAGTGCTATTCTCTCGATTAGCAGGTGAGCAAAGATGCAATTTAGAAAGCTTTTAGTGTGATGCAGCATGGGCTGCAAGCTTCATGGGCAAAAGTAAAAGTCCAGGGTATCAGTGAAAAAAACTGGGCATTAGATATTTGATGGACAAAATGAATGGGCAATGAAGACTGCATCTACTCAGTTAGAAAACGTAACTGATACATGTAGGGAGCCAGACAACATAGAAGAACATAGCACAGGAGTAAGCATTCAGCACAATTAGTCCATGCTGCTGCTTATCCTCGATTCAAGCCTCTCCCTATCCCACCTCTTCAAACGTATCCTTCTATTCATTTCTATTTTACTTACATTTCCTTAATTATGTATTTTCTTTACCTCAAAAAAAAAGCGAGTTTCATGTAGCACTACATAGCAAACATTTACCCGTGTTCATTGGATTTAAGTGTGGCTACCTTATACTTATGATCTCTTGTCTAGGATTCCTCCACAAGCTGACATTTTTCTCCAAAATAGTCCCATTGAAGCATTTCAGAATGTTAGCCCCATCTCTCACGTATAGGATTATTGAGAACTAGTTTGTCAGTTTCTGTAGAGATGGGCTTGACTGTCTGGAGTTGAAAGGAGATGCACAGCTTCGTCACAATTGTGTACTTTCAATACTAATACTCTAAAGCATTCCAGTGCCTTTGAAACTTCGTAGAGGAAATGGATGGCCTACTCCTGTCTCTGTGGTTGCTGGAATCACACATTTAGATTTTACCTGCAGCATTGAGTTGACAAGAACTAGATATGGGAAAGTCAACATGACAATCTGTTGTTACCCATCTGCCTCAGAATTCCCATCAACTCTCACTGTCCATCATAATCAAGGTCAAGATGGGGCTCCCAAACCAGTTCAGCTGGAAGTGTTATCAGGTCAGCTGCATAACATGTTTAAGTTCCTTGATGGTAGAAGTCTGACAAGATATATAACTGGTGGCTGGCCTATTGCAACCAGATCTCAACCTGTACCTAAACTGGAGTTTGTGATTTATCCTTGATGATTAATCTTTGAGAACATGGACTGCAAACAAATAAAGCAATGCCTGACCAGCACTGATCTCCTTCCCTAATGGAGCTGAAATGCTTGCTCACTACACCAAAAGTAGGAAAGAATCCTGAAATGAGTCCTTTCAAATAAAATATTTGATCTTAAGCTTCATGATACACTTTATCAAACAGCTTTTAACATTCATTGCATTTTAAAAATAAATATATTTAATCCCTGAAAGAACGCCCATCGGTTTCTGATACATAACTCACCTTTTACAAGCTTAACGTCTGACCTTTTCAACATATCGCATTGATTAAATATTAATTTTATATTCTGGTTTCTGGGAATGTACCCATTCCCAATGTTAGATCAAATGGCTTACAATTATCTGACTCACCCTCCCTTTCTTTTTGTACTGTAACATGTACCTTAGCACAACTTCCTCATCCAAGATTTTGCAACTTTCCGTTCTGCAAATGACCCCTCAGAGGCGGAACTACCAAAAGACATTCTGCAGCTCTTTCCTCTTCCTCAAATACTTAAACAAGTTTGTCCGTCACATTTGATTCCTCTACCTTCCAATTAAATGTCCACAATTCTCATGAACTTTTCTAACAAGGCTAAAATGCCTGACTTAGTTTCCAAAAGAAATAAAAGAAAGAGAAGTATGATGGTTTTTAAAAATATGGTGAGAGACTGAAACCGGTTGATATTCCATGGGACCTGGATGTCCTTGTATCTTTGAAAGATATAATGCAGGTATTACGAGAGCAAATAAAGACTAATGGAATATTTTTCTTCATTACATGAAGGTTTTGAGACACGAGCAAACATGTCTAATTGCAATGATGAAGGGCCCCGATGAAACAACTGGAATATTGTGTGGAGATTATAAGAAAGGAGGATGTAACTACAATAGAGGGAGTGCAGCAATTATTTACCGGATTGATTCATGGAATATGAGATTAAACAGACGTAGCCTATAAGTTCAAGTTTACAAGACTGAGAGAGGATCTCTTTGAAATGTACAAAATTCTGATAAAGATTGACATAGATGACGTTTGACCCACTGGCTGAGGCCCCAGAATCAGCGGTTACGGATCAAAGTAAAGTTTATACTTTTCAGGTTTAAGATGGAAAATTTGTTTGCAACCAGAGGGTAATTAATCTTGGGGATTTTTTACCAAGGAGGAATGAGAAGGCCCTGTTTCTGAGTATATTCAAGACGTGATTGATATATTTATGGATATTAAGAGAATCAAAGGGTTTTACAGAGTTGGTGCACAAAAGTAACAATGAGGTGAAACACCAACCATGATATTTCTTATCATCTCACTCCTAAATTACCAAACATATTTCCAAAGACTATGCACCCTTGCTCTAGCTGGAAGAAATACATAACCCAATTAATCCTTTTCAGAATTTCTGATGTCTCATTTTTCTTGATTCCAGTGAATGTGGGTCAAACTCCTCTCGTATGTTAACCGCCTCATCCTTGGAATCAATCCTGTGAATCTGCACCACGCCACCTCCAAGATGTTTAATCTTGGGCATGGAGACCAAAGTGGAACATCTCAGTTTACAGAGCACGGTTCAAACATGATATTTTCCCCAAATTCGTGATCGAACATTTGGAACAAAAGGAATTTTGGCCAGGTGAAATAAACCAGCAGAATGACAGGTTTAAGGCCTTTATGTAATGTAAGAATTTGGGATCATTTTTAGTACAGCTAATCAACAAGATCACAGTGACATGTTCATGTACCTTCATAATTTAATTTGCGTGGAGCTTTATCAATTTAGATTGCAATGTGTGAAACATATAAAAGGAAAATGAGTCCTCTGCAGAATTGGTGCTCATATAACCTTGGTAACAATAGAACCAGTGGATTTACAATTATAGTAACTGTTGGCCTATAAATACTTCTGCCTGAATATGAAGTCAATTCACATTTTAAAGGTAGAATAATTAACACCTAATGGCTTTTATAAGGAATTGCACAAATGTTTAGTAAATTTGAATGATATTTTTCCCTCAAATGCCATGATTTTGTAATCAGCAAACTACAGTGGTACATTATTTCCAATTATAATATAAGGAATATAAATTAAGCAAAAGCCTACAGATTATACATTAGAACACCACGTTACAAACCCTTAGTATCTAGGGGTATTTCACTGCTATGCAAATGTCATTTATTATAGTTTGCATTGGAAAATAGTGTTAATGATTGACAACTCGCAGGGCATGGGATGAAAATTTAAAAAAAGAATAAACCTTTTCTTTAAAAAAAGGAAAACCTATGGGATTAACAATGACAAAAAGTATTTAGGGATTGAGGGAAAAAGCCAACTATAAGGAGTTTATCATAGTACAAATATTGCAGATCTACCTTCTTACGTAGACAAATGCACCATGCCTTCCTCATTAATAAAGATATTTTTTAAATATCCAAATGTTACTGAAGTATATTCCAGCACTCAACATTGACTGACTTTCCTCAGTATATTTCTAATCACTATAAATGCAGCAACATAGCCCCCTCAGTGATTCAGTGGATCCGGAGCCTGTAAGAGTTCTAACCATTGCAGTTCAGGCAACATTGGAGGGCGTTAGCATTTTTACAATATGCTAAGAGTCAGGTGTCATTTCCAACTGGTGAAATTGATTATTCCTGCGGAATTAGATTGACATTAGAACAAATACTAGAAAAATCTAATATTTGTTATGCCATTCTAGGAAGCTGAATCTTGTAGCATTGCATCAGAATTCACTGTTTGGTCTCATCCTGATCACATTATTTCCTAAAGTACCTTTTAACTTTAAATATCTGTATGGCTAACAGAAGATTAACTCTGCTGCAATAGCTGCAGAGAAAGAAAAAATGTGGATAAATTACACCAAAACAGACAATTTATTGGCAGAAAGTGCAACTTCAAAACCTGAAACAAAGCAGAAAAGAGGACCTTAGGCATGTGAAAAAAAAACATTTTTCCTTCATTGTTCTTAAATTATCGTGGGACTAGAAATTAGTCCTCCAAGAATGGTTTAGCAATTCAAATATCAATTACTGCCCTATTGTTGTTGGTTTGCATGACAAATTTGCATCTGAATCTGACTATATGATGGTATCATAAAATTATGCATAATGCTAATTTATCAACAACTAAGGTTTTTGAGATTAGATGAATTTAAATTATATTACTAACATAAAGCTGGTTAAATTGTGGCATATAACTTTTTAAAAATACTGCAAATCACTGTTTCAAACAGTGTTAGTTTTAACAGCTCCCAACAGGTTTTACACATAATTCTCTTTCCAATCTCCTTTCTGATCAAAACATAAATTACCTTCTGCTTTTCATCCGTGCATTGAGTTTTAAATATATCTCACTAAGTCGATTGTTCTGATAAGGGGTGAATCTCAAATAATGTAAAGCTCAGCTGTCTCTACATTAAATTATTACAAGTTCCGTTCCCCAATCACTCTCACCAGTTTACCCTGACTTTTATTTAATGCAATGCTTCATTTTTTAATTCTTCTTGTTTCCAATTCCATCATGCTCTAACTTTAGCCTCTTGCTCATTCCTAAATTGCTCTATCTGGGGCTACCGTGCCTCTGGCTCCCAATCCATATGCTCTGTAATTTGCTCCCTAACCTTCTATCCCCACTCCTCTCCTCCTTTAAGACTCTGTAAAACCTCTTTGACGCTAATATTACTCAGGTTTAGCATCAATCTTTGATATTGCTCCTGTGAAACAGCTTAGAATTATATACTTTTGCTGCACTAATCGCAATATTTAAATTAGTAATGCTTATTAACCGCAATATTTCTTATTTTCTATTGCAATTGACACAGATAAAAATACTTCTAAAACAAATGCATTAGATGCATCACCAACAGTGGGTGACTTCCATCTTTAAAAAATGCTATGTTGATTTATGTTTGAGCGGCGTAATAGATTTGCTGTTCAGGTATAGCATTTTACCTCAATAAATGACCTACCATTGCAGTTGCTGCTGCAGCAGCTGCCTGAGCTACTGCCACAGCCTGGTTGGCCTGATGCTGAGCTGCCTTTATTTTGGCTTGTAAGTGCGCAGGGGGGTGGAAGTATTTGCACTTCTCTCTTGAGCATCGACCTTTGATATAATCCATGCAGACAGTTACGGTGTTGTCATTGGTTTCCACCATTGTGCTGTCTGCAGGGTGAGCAAAACGGCAGTCAGTCTCACCCCGAGTGCAGTTCCCTCGTTGAAACTCCCTGCACACCTGCCAGAAAGAATAAAGTTGCACTGTGCTTAGATTAATGAGGTTGGTTAACATTTAAGCATCTTAGAGCTAAGAAACGATACTTTAGTGTACCACCAAGGGTGAACATGAAAAAAATTCATATATACAAAAATTATACGGTGCTGAAATATTTTGTTGTATGTATTTACACTATATTGACAATAAAGTATATTATTATTATTAAATATATCACTGGAACTAAAATTGCCATGTTTCAGAGAACTCTGATTTTACCCTCTTGAAGTATATACTGTTCAGTGTAACAACTGCAGGAAATCCATGCAAACCTTTTATTAAGGAAAATTGGGTTCATTAATATAGCAATCATTATTACTTTTGAAGACAACATTCCAGAGCAACTGTATATATGTATTTAGTATGGCAGGATCAATGTATAATTCATTCAGTTTAGATTCTAATGATCTGGTTGTGATCTGATTAAAATCTTAATTTGTTTTGTGTTGCGAAATCTGAAGATATTTTAAAAAATAGATTGAGAAACATCTATAGAAGGTACAGTAAAAATATGGAAATTAGTAAAATGGTTATTTGCCTATACAGTTTAGAAACTGCTAATGTAATTGCTTGCTAAGTAGCACATTTTACTCGTTCTTCTAATCTTGAAATGTGAAGATAAATAATATTAGATTAAATGCTTTTTAATCATCCAGCAGTTTAGTAACTACATATGTCACGTGGTATAATACTAAGTCACATGGAGGTTTTAGATTTGAGTTTGCAGGCTGTCCCAAGATTGCCAATTTCACATGGAATCAGCTTGCGTAGAGACATACAGTTATAAAATTCCTGGAAACAAACTCTATTAATAATCAGTCAGAGGTTGCTCTCTTGATCTCTATGGCATAACTGTTATTGGAAAGCACACACTTGGGTTTGGAGAGTGCAAAATCTGCAAATGACACTTGCAATTTTGCGACAGTCAAAATAAAGGATGAGGATGTGCTTCATCCAACCCACACATGCAAGATCATTTCAAATTTTGACATTTCCTCCTTCAATTTCCTAAACATGTTTTTAAATAATTCTGAGACAGCACCTTACCTACTTCCTGGACACTCAGGTCAATGATTCTAAATTATTTGACTGTGTCTCTGCTATTTCCACACCTGTGCTCGCCACCCCCTCACACTGAACGGAACAAGAGCAGAATTCCTCTGGTCCTTTTCCTCCACCCTACCAGCCTCCACAATCAATCCTTTGCAATTTCCGCCAGGTCCAACATGGTTCCATCACCAGTCACAAATTTATCTCCCTTCTGTGCATTCTCAAGGGATCACACATTTTATCACTCCTTGGTCCTTTCACCTCTTTTTTTTTCAATTAACTAAATAGATCTTCTAGCTGAAGTCGTTGTTCATAGATTTGAATGTAGCTCCTCTCCTTTTTTTCAACTCCCATTACAATCATACATGCCAACAAAGGGACTCTCCCCTCTTTCTTTGCATTCTGCACAAATATCAGCAAATCTAGATGCTGGACCATAGTCTACTTCCAACACTTTCTGTAATGTTATCATATCATATAATTCATATTCATATCATATCTTCTGGCAGAAATTTTCCTTATGATTTCAAAAATCCAATCCTCTATAAATTTGGTTGATTATTTCTAGAGATATTTACTAAAATATATCACCAAACTGACATTGAAAAAAAATGAAGGTTGCCCAGCTGCTGACTTCACAATGCCTTTGCACCTGGCCCAACTGCTACCTGGCCCCACCCGGCCCTCCAGCCTGCCAGGTTGTTGATTCCATTTTTCATTGAATTGAATGATTTCTCACTTAACATCACTAATTCTTAACATTAACTTTTAATTTCAAACACAGTTTGAAAAAAAAAAATTGGTGTGGGGTGTGTGTGTGTGTGTGTTCATTTCCAGAACATTCTGAACACGTGACGCACGGTTGCATTTTGCTCTCTCTGTCTCTCCCCCCCTCTCTCTCTCCCTCCTCCCTCTCTCTCCCCCACCCCCCCTGCCCTTCCCCACCCTCCCTCCCCTAAACCTCCTTCCTCCCTCCAATCTACCCACCCCCTTCCCTCCACCTGATCCCCTCCCCACACTCCCTCCCCATCCCCCCTTCCCTTCCCCCCCTCTCTCTCTCCTCCGATCTCTTTCAACGCTCCTTCCCCATCCTGCTACCCTCACCCACCCTCCTTCTGCTCCTCCCCCCCACCCCGTCTCCCTCTGTCTCTTGCCCTTCTGCCTCTTTGTTTCTGTCTCTCCCCATTCTCTCTCTGCCCTCACTCTCTACCCCCCTCCTCTCCTTCTCTAGATGCGCCTGCGAGTTGGGGGCTATGCGTCAGTGGATAGGGTGGTTATGGGGGAAAAGGAGCAAATTAAAAATATTAATAATATCAAGGGGGGTAGTTAGTGTGTTTGACGCCGCATGCCGCCCCCCCAGCCCACCCCCCCTCCCCCGCAACCACACTGTTGGGGGAACAGACCCAACAGGTCTACACTTGGTATAGTAAACGATAAAAGATCAACCAGAATTAGGTTACATTTATATTTCAATGCTGAGTTCAATTAACATCATGACATTACCTCTAATCGGTCTGTTCTCATGTGCTTCTGCACATTTCCTGTTCCTGCAACTGAAATAGGTGGGCTTCCAGGGACAAGGACAGGGGGATTAGAGAGAATTTCTGTTGGAACTAATCCCACATTGTGAGGCATGGGTGCCAGGAAAGGGCTAAAACTAAAAGCATGATTATTTAATCCTGTGCCATGATTCATTGGAAATGTGGCCTGTGGAGAAAAATGAACATGTTTACAAAATCATATTAAAAAGAGACCAAGTTGCACACAGAATAAAATACAGCTTTGTAAAATATTTCTCTGGAATAAACCCAAGAGTTAGAATTCTTTCTAGATAAAGTATGTTATTAATAGTATCAAGAAAATAAACTCTAGAAGTTTACATAAGGCTCGCTATGAAAAATGAAACAATGGTGGTATTACTTACAACATAAAAATAATTGAACCTGACAGTTGGAACATTTTAACTTAGTAATAAATACATCATGATATCCCAAACAGAGATGAGCCATGAGATTTCCAAGACCAAGTAACTAAATGCTTATGATTCCAATATGGTACTATTGGGAAAAGGTAAAATGGAGGGCATTTCAACTACATTGGACAAACACGTCAGCTTCCTTCATCAAATAATCTAGTTTCCACCCCCAAAGTATTAAACAGGACAAATAAAAATAACAAGAAGTTAGAGGACAGCTCGCCAACTATTGTAGGCCCTCAACTTGACAAAGCAAGGATGAGTAATGTTTAGCTCAGATTCTGATATTGTGCATGTGTAAAATATTTGGATATTTATACATTCCTTGAAGTAAATACATTAAAAAAAAATTACTATTCATAAATTTTCTACCAGATGAATAACATATAATGGGAAGCTGTTAGAAGATATAATAGTAATCTCAAGAAAAACCGTCAGAATATTTAATGAATTGGACTAGCGAGCCTTCCAAATATCTTGTCTGCAAGTAGAGTAACTGCTTCTAGACCTGCATTGGTGTTATAATAATCACAAGGTGTGTGAATACAACTTCCCTTTATACTTTTACTCTGCTAATTCTGTGTATTCACAACTGGGAACTAAACATGATGGGGAAAATGGTAGTTGGATTAAGGTTGCACCACAAGTAGGTTCCTCCCCCCATAGCATCCTTTTAATTATTGAAGCTGTTGCTTTAAATACATATATACTTACAACTGGTTGAATCTGTGCACCTGGCATCATAAATTGCATCTGCTGCGCTAGCATAGCTGCAGTTGTTTTCTGTTGTATGAGATTGTTCCGTCCATTAATTTCTAACTGCGTTTTTAAATGCATTGGTGGATGAAGGTACTTGCAGTTCTCTCTTGTGCATCGACCCTGTTAGATGAAATAAAGGTTCAGAAACCTTTTTAAAACGACACTCAGCGTATATATAAAATCCAATATTATATTCTACCAACAGGTATCTGAACGTATAGATACTATACGTTAAATGCACGTATTTATTGGATGATAATACAATAAAAACAACTGGACAGTGTTAAATAAGCTGGGTTTCACTCATTTTACTTAATTTAATCCTGTTAATTTTTAGATGATACTAGACAAAGGGGGGACCCGTTGGGTCCCGTTCCCTTAATGCGTGGTTGCGGGGGAGGGGAGAGCGGGGGGGGCGGATGGGGGGTGGGGGGAGGTGAAAAGAGAGTGGAGGGGGGGAAAGAAGGGGGACTGGGGGAAATGGGGGGTCCTTAGAGAGGGAGGGGGGCAGAGAGGGAGGGGGGCAGAGAGGGAGGGAGGGGCAGAGAGGAAGGGGTGGCAGACAGGAAGGGGGGCAGAGAGGAAGGGGGCAGAGGGAAGGGGGGCAGAGAGTCGGGGGACAGTGGAAGGGCCCTCTCCCCCCACCTTCTCCTTCCTCCACTCCATCCCCCTCTCCACCCCCCTCTCCCACCCCCACTCTCCCCCTCCCCCTCTTTCTCTGCCTCGGGGATGGGGGTAGAGAGGGAGGGGGAGGAGGTAGAGGCAGCAGCTACCAAAGTCGTAGAACACAAGCCTCCCCATCAGGCGCCGGGCCTGAGCTAGGTTGCAGGAGTCGTTGACCAGAGCGAGGCCCACAGCGCTCTGAGGACTGTGAAAAACAGTGGAGGGCTGGCAGAGCACTCTCCAGCGGGCAGGGGAGACGGAGAGGAGGTTGTCCCCTGACACGGGCCCATCTGCTCAAATCTCTCAAAAATTCCATTGCAAAAATAATCTATGCATGTACAACTTCACTGGTGAGTTAGTGACACTCTGCAAAGCTTTATTTAAATGTTTCTTGTAGAGACAAAGATCAGGTCATTTTCTCTGCTGCCGTTCAGACATATTGGCCCTTGATATATTTTCCCCCAAAATAAGTGTGATATCCAAAGCTCCTTAAATAATAAAGAGAATAAGACATCTTTATGAAAAACTAGACTAAGTGGTACAGGGTGCAGGGTGATAAGAGTTTGTCTTGGCATCATGTTTGGCGCAGACATTGTTGGCCGAAGGACCCATTCCTGTCCTGTACAGTTCTATGTTCTAATCATTATTGAAAACAAAAACAATTATCTGGTAATTTCTACAATTCATTGTGCAGGAACTTATTGTGTAAATGTTGAAAACAGTATTTCTCACATTATAACAGTGACATTTTTCAAAACATTTTCATTGGTTCTAAAGTACCAGGGAAAATCTTGAAAATCATGAAAGATGCTATATAATTGCAAGTCTTTCCGTATATATCCACGATGTCTTAGAGTGACACAACATGGAAACAGGCCCTTTGGCCCAACTGGTCCACGTTGACCAAGATACCACCTTCCAAGCTCGTCCCATTTGCCAGTGTTTGGCCACATCCATCAAAACATTTCCTATCCATGTACCTTTCCAAGTACCTTGGTGTCGAAGTTGTTATAGTATCTGCTTCAATTACCCCCTCAGAAAGCTCCTTCCATATGCCCACCATCCTCGGGGTGAAAAAGTTGCTCCTCAGGTTCACCTTCAACATATACTCTTATTTTTGATTACCCTAACCTGGGTAAAATATTCTGTGCATTCACTGCATCTATTCCCCTCATGATCCTTATCCTTCAGAATCCTCTTTATTAACTTACCTGCCACAAGTGTCAGGCTCCCTGGACTATAGTTCCCAGGCTTTTCCTTGCAGCTTTTCTTCAATAGACGCACAACATTAGCCACCTTTTAGTTATCAGGCACCTCACTCATGTCTAACGATGATTCATATATCTCAGCCAAGGCTACCACAACTTCTTCTCAAGCTTCTCACAGCCTCCTCAAATATATCTGATCAGGTTGGTGAGATTTATCGTGATGAATACAAATCAATTGAAACAAAGAAGAGGGCCATAAATTACACAATGGGCAGGGGAGAAGGGCGATAAAATTTAGATGGAGCACCTACTATTATGGATCAGCTGACCTCAAATATTGCATCGCAGGTAATCTTTGTAAACACAAGGTAAATATTGTTAAATAATGCTTGAATGCCTTAATTTGGGAGTTTTTTGATCATTTGATCTGGAAGGGAAAACAGATTCAGGATGAGTGTGTTCAAACTACAATTAAATTTTAATGTTTGTGAATAGTGAGCTGGGTTGATATCTATTTACTGTTACTACAGAGGTGCAATATTAAAAATACTCATTAAATCTCTTTTTCTGACAAGCACTAATACAATTGCTGCACATTTTGATAAATTGCTTGTTTAGTCAAAGATGAGTGAAAAATAGAACACTAATCAACTTAACATTTGCATTTTCAGTAAATCAATCAACTCAAACACGTTGCAGGTTTCATTTGGAGGGATGTCGCAACATGCAGCAGCTATCAATCATGAACCCTCACACATCAGTAAGTTATTGGTTGAGCAAAAAAAAAATCCACAAATGGGAATTTGAGATTCAAAATTAAAAGATACAGGCAAGTTGGTCTCATTAAATTAAATGTGGTTAACTATTCTAAACCTGGTGTAGCTACAATGTTAGCAATACTTAAAATTTATGACACCAATTGAAATCTTTGTGGATAGTTTGAAATAATGAAACTGTCTCAAGTAAATTGTGATGGTGAGGGAGCTTCTTGAACCTGTTGCAATCTTTCTGATGCAAGTCCTCCTATAGCGAAATAAGGTATTGAGCTCAAGGACTAATGCCTAATTTCTCATTTGGAAACGTTGCAGTCTGCAGAACCAAATACTGAGTCTCCAGTTTTAGATAACTTTATCTTTCATTCCTTTTGTACTATTTGTGCTGCCATTATGCAACCCTATTCTTCCCTCTCACGTATATTTGGCCTTTTTAGTCCTCGTCAGCCAGACTATATGCCACCACCCAGACTCACAACATTAGCAATACATGACTCAAACAAAGGAGTTCACCTGTCCATTCCACAGATACATCATTTCATCTTATTACTAACCACCCCCAACCTTCCCTGCTACTTCCACCTGCTTGCTTTCCCTCTTTCTCAGTCCTGATGAATGGTTTTGACTTGAAATGTTAACTGGTTATTCCTTCCACTATGCCCGACTGGTTGAGTTCTTCCAGCATATCTGCTCTTGTCTCAGACCCAGTATCTTCAGTTTTATTTGTCTCCCAGGTATGGAGTTGCAATATTTGGATTCAATTACCACGAAAAAATGGTTGTACGGTTCCAGTTTAGGATGATGGGAACTTGCAGATGGTGATAGTCCCATGTAACTTCTTGCCTCCTTGCCCTTCTCAGTGGTAGAGCTTGTGGGTTTGGTGGTGCAGTTTGAATGACCTAGGTGAGTCTGTGAGCTGCTTAGAGGTGTTGCCTTGCCGGTATGAATTTACGTCATTTTTTGCCATTGTCATAATTTAAAATAGCAATCCTAATGTATCAGCATTAAGTGACATAGATGAACTGGCGTGGGTGAATTGTATGAGACTCTATGAGCAATCCCATTATTTCCATCTTTGTAAATATTCTTGCAATTAATCTGAATAGCAAAACTGTAAAGGAGTACATCAAAATCCATTTTAATGGTGCTAATATTAAAATAACTATTAAAAATATATTTTTACATCACTGTTGACCTATTTACTGAAGGAACCGTATATTCATTAACCTAATCTCTCCAATTGTGACTTGGTATTCAATTTCCTTTATGAAACATCTGAGAAATGTTATTTCTATTCAAGGTCCTATTCCCAATTGATCATGATATTTGGAGTAACAGGAGTGAGTGAACGTGGATTCTATATTCCCTAGGAATTACCTGATTGAGACACATAAAATAATGGATTCAGATATAATTAGAAAATGAAACTTCAGAAAAAGAACATTAAACATTTAAACATTAAAAGTTAGCACACCCAAATTCAGGAAACCTTTCTGTTTTGAGAGCATGCCCTTTAAGAAGTCATATGTGCAAAGTTGATTGTTGAGAAGGACAATTAAAATGTATGAATATAGGTAATGGAAAAAAATATTTATTTTTGTTAATGGTCTGATGGTGGACAATCACAGATTCTTTTGAGTAGAAAAATGCAGGGACAGAATTGTTTTTAGTCAATCCCTAAAGTTTCTATTACAGCAGCAACGACAATGGCCAAGTCACATTGTCTACTTCAGTTAATACGCTACTGGAAAAATAACTAATTCTATATACACAGCTGCAGTGTGAGGCAAAGAAAAGTTAGGCATTTCCCAAATACAGTGCTGAAAAACAATAAAGTGAATCAAACAAATCGTTTTCACTTGCATTTTAAATGAAAGATGTTCAGGGTGTTAGAGGTTTGGTGGAGAAGACAGGAGAATGGGGTTAAGAGGGAGAGATAGATCAGCCATGATTGAATGGCAGAGTAGACTCGATGGGCCAAATGGCCTAATTCTGCTATCAATTATGAACTTATGCTGCAGCTACCAAAATGTACTTTTTCTCGCACATTGCTGCTGCCGAACACTCAAAGTATTGATATTATTTTGTGCAGCTCGTAATTGAGTTATGAAAAGCAGCTGATGCATCTTGTAGTGGAAGTGGCTTTGTTTTGCAGCTGTTGTCAATACAAGCTCTTTGTTTGTGTCGAGGACAGCTGTGTATATAGAATTAGTTATTTTTCCAGTAGCGTATTAACTGAAGTAAACAATTACTCGAAACAGAAATTTGGTGTGCTGTGTCTCAAGTAAATTGTCTCGTAAGGTGTCTCCATGAAAAAATATATAATTTTATTTTTTTTGTTTTAAAGAAACACAACGCAAGGATTAGAATTTGTTGGACAAATTCAAAATAGCCTGTGACTGAGTTCATATTCCCCCACATGCCCCAATTTTAACTGTTAGCCATGACTCCACTGTAATTAGTTTCACATCTGAATCAGAAAGTTCTGGATTCATATTGGACTCCAGAGATGAAATAATTTAAAAAAAACAAAGGTTGACATTCTACGATCCAGTGATCAGGCTGACCACCTCTTGAAAGAAAGTTAGACTGCAGCCCCATCTAATCACTCGGGGGTTATAAAAGATCCCCACAGACTACATTGATGAGAGCGGGTGTTATTCCCAATGCTAGTATTTATCTCACAATCAATAAAAATGATCACAATACCATAAAACAGCTTGTGAAAGTCTGAGAGATCTAATTCCTTACTGCGCCACTCACATTATAACACTGTCAACTCTTCTAAGGTACTTCAATGATAGGGCTTTCATACCAGGATAGTGAAAGGCACTGCATAAATGCAATTTGCGTTTCCATAAATGAATAAACACTCAAAATTTAATTGAAGGAAGTGTTAGACACAAAATGCTGGAGTAACTCAGCGGGGCAGGCAGCATCTCTTGAGAGAAGGAATGGGTGGATAGGTATATGGACGTGAAGGGAATGGAGGGGTATGGGTTTCGGGTCGAGACCCTTCTTCACACTGACATCAGGGGAGTGGGCGGGACAGAGATCGAATGTAGTCGGAGACAGTAAGACTAGGGGGAGAACTTGGAAGGGGGAGGCGATGGAGAGAGAGGACAAACAAGAGGTATTTGAAGTTAGAGAAGTCAATGTTCATACTGCTGTGGTGTAAGCTACCCAAACAAAAGATGAGGTGCTGTTCCTCCAATTTGCACTGCGCCTCACTCTGACAATGGAGGAGGCCCAGGACAGAAAGGTCAGATTGGGAATGGGAGGGGGAGTTAAAAGTTCTGAGCACCGGGAGATCAGGTAGGTTAAGGTGGACTGAGTGGAGGTGTTCAGCAAAATGATCACCGAGCCTGCGCTTATAACCATATAACGATATAACAATTACAGCACGGAAACAGGCCCTCTCGGCCCTTCCAGTCCGTGCCGACCATTTGTTTTCCCCTAGTCCCATCTACCTGCACTCAGACCATACCCCTCCATTCCCTTCACGTCCATATACCTATCCACTTTACTCTTAAATGTTAAAATCGATCCTGCCTCCACCACTTCTGCTGGAAGCTCATTCCACACAGCCACCACCCTCTGAGTAAAGAAGTTCCCCCTTACGTTACCCCTAAACTTCTGTCCCTTAATTCTCATGTCATGCCCTCTTGTTTGAATCTTCCCTACCCTCAATGGGAAAAACGTATCCACGTTTGGTCTGCTGCTTGGTCTCGCTGATGTACAGAAGTTGATACCTGGCACAGCGGATTCAGTAGATGAGGTTGGAGGTTGTGCAAGTGAACCTCTGCCTCACCCGAAAATACTGTTGGGGTCCTTGGATGGTCGAGGGGGGAGGTAAAGGGACAGGTGTCGCATCTCCTGAAGTTGCAGGGTAAAGTACCTGGGAAGCTTGCGGTTTGGGTGGGAAGGGACGAGTTGACCAGGGATTTGGGGAGGGAACAGTCTCTGCGGAAAGCAGATAGGGGTGGAGATGGGAAGATGTGGCCAGTAGTGGGATGCCGTTGGAGGTGGAGACAGTGTTGGAGGATTATATGCTGTATGTGACGGCTGATGGGGTGGAAGGTGAGGACAAGGGGGAATCTGTCTTTGTTGCGAATGGGGGGAGGGGGAGCAAGAGCGGAGCTGAGGGATATCGAGGAGACCCTTGTGAGAGCCTCATCTATAATGGAAGAGGGGAACTTCCGTTTGTGCGTTGTTAGCTCTAGAATGGCTGGATCTAGGTGAGGACATACTGACAGGAAAATTCCAGGAAACATTAAGGGCCCACTGCACAGCTGTCTGAGGGGAAAGTAAAGAGGCAAGACATTGTCAAAAGTATGAACACCACAAACAGTGATACATAAAAGTCAAACGCGACTGCTGCTGACCTTGAGCAAAATAACCAAAGGGTATTAACTACCTCTGGGTACTTTATATTTCAATGCTAATTACATAAAATTATTAGACAATTTCACAATGTTGTGATATTTATCATGTTTAATTCACATTACTGAGAGAGATGTTTTGCCTTTGTAGAATTATAGAGTAGATTTACCTGGATACTAATGGTTAAATAATGAGGAGAGAGTGAATACATTGAGGTGGTACTCTCTGTAACTTGTATCAAGATAAATAACAGTCGGGGGCTTCTTCCTCTACCATTTAGTAAGATTCTGTCTTTATTATCTCAGCCTAATGATTCATATCAGTTTTTTCCCCAAAACAACTAAAAAACTGCATGTATATACCCAACAACTGGGACTTCACCACCTGTAGGTTAAGAATTCCTAACGTTCATTATCCTCTGGATGAATGTGTGTTCAACTGTCTTTAGTTTGAAACAGTAACCCTGGTTTTGGACCCCTAGTCAGGAGAAACAATAACCCTGCCAAGTCCCTTAAGAATTATGTACATTTCAATATGATCTGTTTAATCAATCCTCACATGTCAAGTCAGATTTCTCCCTCCCCACGCTAACAAGCAATCTGATGAATCTCAGTTGTGGACCCTTTATTGCAAGGATATCCTTCCTTAAGCAGATCAGACCATCCCACAAAATTCTAGTCATGATCTCAAATGGCCTCTATTGTATTGTATTGTATATCTTTATTATCATTTTTCCTGAGTACTTACATACCCAGAGGAAACAAAAAAACGTTGCTCAACCAGTGTCCATTCAGTGTGCGGTAAAAAATAAATAGAAATAAAAATAAAAATACATACATCATGAGTTCCAATCGGCAGCGGCACGACAATGGCTCTGCTTCAGTGTGTCCAGGTTGGTGGTTGGTGCGTGATACTTTGGCATGCGGCAAAGTCCGTTTATCAGTCTTATGTAATCTGACCAAGTGTTCTCCATTCTTGTGCTTATGTTATTTTATTTTATGAAGGCCAATGTTTACTGCCCTGAACTAATCCTTAAACTATGTGAGTATGTGACCCCAAATGCCATCACATTTCTGCATGGTTTGATCGTAAAATCAAGATGTTAAATGGAACTGATCAAGTAGATTAAGAGAATCATTTCCATAGGTTTGGTTTCTCACGACTTAGGATCAGTCTCAAATTTGGTGCTAGATACTTAGAAATATTTTGTAAATATCTCCTTCTGCATAGGGTGATAAAACCTCTGAGTTCACTTCCAAAAAATCTAGGTTGATGGTTAATTTTTAATCTGATTGTTAATTTTTTGTTCACCAAAGATCTTAATAAATTTGAGTTTGGTCATGAGATCAGACAGGAATTCATTTTATGGCAAGCTGAATAGTCTATACTTTTTTTAAATTCATGGTTATAAACTTGAAATGGAGGACAAAATAGGACAGGGTATCAATCTGCTACTGCTTCAAAATACACAATCTCAATAATGTGTAATTCACAGCTTCTATATCGGGAGTGGGGACTCTGCAACTATCTTTATTGTGTGCGCCTTAAATCAAAAAATGCAGAAATAGACACACAGATATTATTTACAAAATGTATTTTCCTGCATGGCTCATTTTAGCGTGAGTAATGTAATTTGCCAAAATGCTAATTTCAGTTGTAATGACTCACTTTCATCAAGCATGATCAGTTTTCTCTGCATCTTTTTTATGAACTATCAATTTCCTTTTCCATTTCCTGTTCGGATATGTTAGTAATATTAATCCCCATGTTTGCAGTCTTTAAATATATCATACTATTTAAAGCAATTAGTTCCACTCCCCCATTATTTTCTCATAGCCTTACAAATCTTTCCAAATATAGATCCAATTTTCTTTTAAAAGTCATTAACAAATCTATTTCCATTACCCTTTCAGTCAGCCTATGAAGATCATGCTTGGTAAAATAATTTCTTTACATCTCTACACTGGTTCGGTTTTAAATTATCTTGAAGATATACACACATCTTGGGGTCTATCCTTTTAGTAAATCTCTGGCTTTCTGACTGTTCAGAGAGAGTGACAGCGGTTGGTACAACTATTGTCACATCACGGTGAAGGAGCGTGTGTGTGGCCCGGACATTGAACTGATGGCTGTGGGTCTCTGTGGTGGCTGTTTATGTTTAATCTTTATGTTGTTTTGTATCTAGTTGCTTTTTTGGTATGACTGTATGGTAAGTCAAATTTCACTGTACCTTGGTACACATCACAATAAAGGCCATAGAACCATTAAATCTCTGCATCCTCTCCAAAACATCTCAAATTAGAGAAGGCTGCCAAATTGGTCTCTAGTCCAGATACTTGTAAAGATTTAATATTATATATTTTTACATTTAAACTTCAATTCCTGAAGCTAAGATTCTTAGACAATAGACAATAGACGCAGGAGTAGGCCATTTGGCCCTTTTAGCCAGCACTGCCATTTAACCACTGACATCATCCCCAGTACCCCGTTCCTGCCTTCTCCCTATATCCCCCGACTCCGCTATTTCTAAGAGCCCTATCTAGCTCTCTCTTGAAAGCATCCCACAGAACCTGCCTCCACCGCCCTCTGAGGCAGAGAATTCCACAGACTCACAACTCTCTGTGAGAAAAAGTGTTTTCTGTTAATCCCTACTCTTTGTTTCCTGTCTCCCAACCAATTTTCCATCCATGTCAGCACTCTACCCCCAATACCATGTGCGTTAATTTTGCCCACTAATCTCCTATGTGGGACCTTATCAATTTCTTGTACCATGTTTTTGTGCATAAATGTGAAACAGTTTGATCAACTTGTCATGTCATCTTTAATGGTTGGTGCATATGAACAGTTTATCCATGTTCCCTTAGAAATTGTACAACTGACTCTTTTCCCTCCTGTTCTTTCTTAACAACTGTAAGATCTCACACTTTGTTGCATAAAATTTCATCTGGCGTGCAGAAAATATGCAACTTTATCTTGTAACCAGGTCTTTCATGTAAGCCAGTATTCCATCTTAGTAATTTACTGGCACACAAAAGACGTGTTTGCATTTTGGGGTAATAGATCACCTGCAAGAAACCACATCAGTTCTGTACTGAAGGGTCAACGTAACAAAATAGAACTCTGCCACAACACTCAAGATATGCAACTGGAAGATATTAAACTTTAGTGAATAATCTCTCACCAAAATATGTGCTTGCCTGTCTCTCTCCCTCCTCCCTCCTCATGTCTTATATCTTCCGTTAGTTTCATTGATTCTTCCATTCAGCCTTTCGCCTGAATTAAGGAACATGAATTTCCCTCCCTTTTCACTAAAATGATTTTGGGCAATGTTAATCAACATCATGAAGAACTAAAAAAAAATTTTTTTAAATGGCAGCAGAAAATTAATTTACTCCAAATACTTTGAAGAGAATTGTGCAATGTCAATAGTGTATAAAGAATATTGTTATCCTGAAAAGCATCAGATCTGTGTATATTTAGTTCCTTCCTTTTGGAGGATACAATAGCACTTACAAGTTATTCTCTTTAGTAGTGACACTTAAAACCAAGAAAATATCTGAAGGAACTGAATGATCAAAATTCCTTTTACTGCAATTTGTGAACCAATTTACTCATGTACGAATGGGCAATTTCAGATTGATATGATGCCTAGACACTTTGTGTCAACACTTAACATGTGTTTGCTTCTGGGAGGAATGTAGCCTTGTTAAGTGATATTATGTTTTGTTAAAGAAGCATTGGAATATTAAGGAACAATATCAAACATTAGGGCCAATCGCAAATCTTCAAATTCAAATAACTTAAAGAGAGGCTATTAATTGAATTTCATTACTTTGAAATATGAAACATTTGGATGGGTACATGGACAGCAAAGGAGGGATATGGACCAAAAGCAGGCATGTGGGACTAGTGTAGATGCAGCAAGTTGGTTGCCGAGGGCAAGTTGGGCGACCACTAATGTTTAACTCCATGATGACAGACTACCACTTTAAAGTAGTGGAGCTAATAGAACCACTCCCTATATTCTTGGAATCAACATTACGAAAAATGGAACAACATTTCTTTCCATATTAACAATTGGGTTTCAATGCTTCACTCTGCCAACACTCAAAGTAACAAAGCTGGAAAGTGCAACTGCTCCAATTTCCTAAATAGAATCTCAAATACTGGGATCAATCTATTGCTGGTCCACATGGACCATACCAGCAAATAGCCGTAATCTGGAACAGAGATGGCAGTGCAGCTTTTCACTCTGCACACTGCTGACTGCAGGAAACTGCACTGTATTTATGGAGACCTGTATTATGGAGATAATACATTATCAAAAATTGGGGAATTGAGGGCAATGGAGAAACAGGAACAGGAGAGGTGTCGAGGTTCAGGGCAGATCAGTCACGATCATACTGAATGGTGGGCAGCCTTGTGATACTCTGTGGCCTACAGCTGTTCCTATTTTCCAGTGTGTTTGTATCAGTGCAGCCAGTTTAGGGAAAGGCCGTAGATAATGCTGATAACTGAGAGCTGACTGCACCAAGCTAGAAATAGCTTTGCCCAGGGATCAGGTCACTGGTGACATTAAAGAAGAGGAAGGTTAGCTACTACAATTTACCTGATTTCTTAAACATAATCTTAAATAATCACCATTGCAAACCGTATCACCTATGACTCATTCAGCTCTGGGTACATTAGAATGCAGCAGCCTGCTTTAACTGGAGGGTACACAAAAGGCTGGAGAAACTCAGCGGGTGTAGCAGCATCTAAGGAGCGAAGGAGATAGGCGACGTTTCGGGTCGAGACCCTTCTTCAGACTGGTCAGGGATCAGGGAAACGAGAGATATAGACGGTGATGTGGAGAGATAAAGAACAATGAATGATATGCAAAAAAGTATCAATGATAAAGGGAACAAGCCATTATAAGCTGTTTGTGGTATGAAAATGAGAAGCTGGTGTGACTAGGGTGGGGGAGGGAGATAAAGAGAGAGGGAATGCCAGGGCCCGAGGGCTGAGGGAGAGGTGGGAAGGGGAGGAGACAGCAAGGGTTAACAGAATTGAGAAAATTCAATGTTCAAGCCCAAAGGATGCAGACTCCCCAAGCGGAATATGAGGTGCTGTTCCTCCAACTTGCGGTGTTGCTCACTCTGGCCGTGGAGGAGGCCCAGGACCGAGAGGTCGGATACGGAATGGGAGGGGGAGTTGAAGTGCTGAGCCACCGGGAGGTCGGGTTGGTTAATGCAGACCGAGCGGAGGTGTCGGCGAAACAATCGCCAAGCCTCCGCTTGGTCTCACCGATATAGATCATCTGGCATCTGGAGCAGCGGATGCAGTACCTGCACCTCCTCCAACCTCATCTACCTTCTTCCTGTTTCGTTCCCTAATTCCATTCTAGCATTTTTCCTTGAATTTACCAACAAGAGAACATTTCTTGTCTTCCCTCCATCCATATGGGTAGGTGCCACTCTACACCATAGCAACAAACCTGACAAGACTGGAGACTGAGGGAGACTGCATTTCGATGACAGCAGCAAGAAAAACAACTTGGTGTAAAGCCAAAGGAGGGGGGAAAAAAGAGATAAACAAATCTGAATGAGATGAAGAAAATATCTTCCAACTTACCATTAGACTAAAAAAGATGATGAAAAGAAATCACTGACGTATTAAGCAATGAGGAGAAAATTAATATAATATTCTAAACAAGCCACAAGTCAAATGTAGGGGAACGTACAGGTACAAGGCTGACTGTTTTCCATCTGTTCAATAAATTTCAAACTGCCTCTGACAGCAAAACAGACAGGGAGTGCTATGTTAAAAGCACCTTTTTAAAATCCATCAGTAGTTGATAATTAGAAGCTTCTTTTAACTAGTCAGTGCCTTTGATTACATATTCATATCGGGTTCAAATATAAACCTAGACCCTGCACTGCTTTTTCCGAACAAGTAATAACCACATACTGTGTGGAGGACAAAGAAAGAATAAAATAAAGTTGAACGGCCTTCCTATTTAGTGCTGTTCCCTACGGTACTCGGGAGTACATATATTAAATAAAATTACAATGCTCCCAATTTTTTTTAATTGAACTTTTCAATTAGTCTATGTACAATACAGATACAGAGGTTGAGGGGAGACTTGATAGAAGTATATACAATTATGAGGTATAGATAGGACAGACAGTAAGAATTTTTTCCCCCAGGGTAGAAATGTTCAGAGGTTCATATGTTCTCGGAGCAGATTTGGGCCATTTGGTCCATCAAGTCTACTCCGTCATTCAGTAATGGATGATCTATCTTTCCCTCTGAACCTCATTCTCCTGCCTTCTCTCCATAACCCCAGACAACCTTACTAATCAAGAATCTGTCAAACTCTACCTTAAAAATATCCTTTGACTTGGCCTCCACAGCCATCTGTAGCTGTCCAACACTAGAGGGCATTGTTTATAAGGCGAGAGGCGGAAAGTGTAATGAAGATGTGTGGGATACGTTTCTGTTCACAGAGAGTAGTGGGGGGACTTGGAACGCATTGCCAGGGGGTGGTGGTGGAAGCAGATATGATAATGACGTTTAAGAGGCTTTTAAATAGAAGTGGATGTTCAGGGAATGGAGGGATATGAATCCGTTTAATCTGTTTAAGAGATCAGTTTAACTTGGCATCATGTATGGCACAAACAGTATGGGCCGAAGAGCCCATTCCTGTGTTGTGCTGTTCTATGTATTGTTTTCACACAGAAACAATATCAACTTCATCTTCCAGCAATTTTACCCTTATTTTATATTTTAATTTTCATACTCAAACAGATCTGTTTGTTACCAATGAGGTCAAGCTGTAATACAGTTATTCAATTATTTCTTCTGCTCGATATACAATCCACATATGCTAATGTTTTGCTGCTAAAATCTGCAGGAATCAATTCAGCAGAAATTCTATTCAGATGACTATTCTTGTTTATGGCTTAGAAGCAGCACATTGTAAATAAAACATGTTTCAATTTTCCATAGAAAAGACCTTGAACATTTCTCTGCAGCCATCTCCTTCCTTTGCGTGTCCATGGATACAGTATGTTGTCTCCAGATAGTGCAGGTCTAACTATTTAAACACTTTCCTTTCTGGCAAATTTCCAATTTGGTTGGCTATGCTGGGTTAGGTTTCCAAATCCAAATCATTTTAACTAGAAAAGATTCCCAATGTTCAATTTGCATCCTTCAACAGTTGTGACATCCTTTGATAAAAGTACCTATATCTGAGGCAGCTAATATAATTAAAACCAATGACATGAACTTTTCCTTAACCTTCCAAAATGTTTTGTGCAGTTTGGATAGAGCAACACAGAATAAAACTGTTAATTGTTGGCATTATAGTATTAGGCAAAGAGAGTGGAATATAAATACTATCAGTTGATTTTGTTAGATTTTTATCAATGCAACTTTAATGCATTTTTTCCATTTGCATAACCGAACATTATCTACTCTGATAACAGGTGCAATAGGAAGAGCAGATTATACACAAGATCAAAATCAGACTGGAGGCCTGCGACTGGTGGTGTGCCTCAGGGATCAGTGCTGGGCCTAGTTCTGTTTATGGTTTATATCAATGATTTAGATGAGAATGTACTAGGCATCATTACTAAGTTTACAGATTACATTAACGTAGGTGGTATTGTACAGTGAGGATGTTTTCAAAAATTACAGCAGAATCTTGATCAGCTGGGCATGTAGGCTGAAGAATGGCTAATGGAGTTCAATGCACGTAAGTGTGAGGTGTTGCATTATAGGAAGTCAAACCATAGCCGGATCTCATAGTGGCCCTGGGGAGTGTTGTAGAGCAGAGGGGTCTAGGAAGTACAGGTGTACAGTTCTCTGAACGTGGCATTACAGGTAGACAGAGTGATAAATGTGGCTTTTGGAACATTGGCCTACACCAGTCAGGGTACTGAGTATTGAAGTTGGACCATTATATTACAGTTGTAGAAGATATTTGGCGTATTGTTTTCAGATTTGATCACCCTGTTATGCCATACTGTATGACTGAATGTCTATGTCTCAATGGCAATTTCATCATTATTCATGGAATACAGATTTTTAAATTGAATCATGAGAAGCTTGCAGAATAGTTACAATACTTTGAAGAAAAGCTCAATATCTTTCATAGGCAAAAAATGCAAACTGAAAATGAAAATTTAACTGTGGGCAAATGAAAGACACCCAACAGTAACAGAGTTTCTCCTTTTATAGGTAGATTCCCCCCAAAACACCGTGCTGCAGAATAGATGGCTATTGCACGCTTTATACAAGCAAAGGGTTGATGAATTAAGAACTTCACACAAGACATTGGCACGTTGTGCGTTGCTTACTTAAACATGACTCTCCAGTAACATTTTAATATTCCTATGCAAAATTTGTCTGGTGGTCAAAAACAGCAGCAGTTCTATTAAGGTAGACACAAAATGCTGGAGTAACTCAGCGGGTCAGGCAGCAACTCTGGAGAGAATGGGTGATGTTTCGGGTCGAGACCCTTCTTCAGACTGATGTCAGGGGAGTGGGCGGGACCGAGATAGAATGTAGTCGGAGACAGTAAGACTGGTGGGAGAACTGGGACGGGGGAGGGGATGGAGAGAGAGGGAAAGCAAGGGCTACTTGAAGTTAGAGAAGTCAATGTTCATACCGCTGGGGTGTAAGCTGCCCAAGCAAAATATGAGATGCTGTTCCTCCAATTTGCGCTAGGCCTCACTCTGACAATGGAGGCCCAGGACATAAAGGTCCGATTGGGAATGGGAGGGGAAGTTAAAGTTCTGAGCAACCAGGAGATCAGGTAGGTTAAGGCAGACTGAACAGAGGTGTTCAGCGAAGTGATTGTCGAGCCTGCGCTTGGTCTCACCGATGAACAGGAGTTGACACCTGGAACAGCGGATATAGGAGATGAGGTTGGAGGAGGGGCAAGTGAACCTTTGCCTCACCTGAAAAGACTGTCGGGGTCCTTGGATGGAGTCGAAGGGGGAAGTAAAGGGACAGGTGTTGCATCTCCTGCAGTTGCAGGGGAAAGTACCTGGGGAGTGGATGGTTTGGGTGGGAAGGGACGAGTTGACCAGGGAGTTGCGGTGGGAAAGGTCTGCGGAAAGCAGAAAGCAGTGGAGATGGGAAGATGTGGCCAGTAGTGGGATCCCGTTGGAGTTCTAATAGCAGCTCTATTAACTTAGGCAGCTTATTAAATATCAATTATCAATTCTGCCTTATAATTTCCATTCTGCAATCTTCCAAGCTCCAAACTGTTGCGAAACAGCCAAGAAAACAAGCATCATTGGCTGCAGATTTCTGTGTTTATCATCAATGCTATTCCACATTCATCAACATAAAGCACTGAGAGGTAAAAAGATTTGTCTCTGATCATTTTCTAACAACATTCAAAGCTATATATGCCTTTGCATCTTACAAATTGTAAGCTGAACTAAGTGAACAGGTTAGGTTCCTTTCTCCAGATAAGACGAGTGGTCGTTAAATTGTTGCTGTAGGGGTTTGATAGGATAAAAAAACTAAAGTGGTAAGAATGTTTTCACTTATAGGCAGGTCTGTTGCAAGTAATCATAATGTAAAAAGATCACTAATAAATCTAATAAATTCAGGGCAAAGTTCTTTACTCCATGTTGAGAAAATGGAAATTGTTTGGATTTGCCTGTGGAGTGGTTGAAACAAATGCCAAAGATTAAGTTGGCGGAAAATTAGATGTGCACGAGAGAAAGCACTGAAGGATACATTGATAACAAGAGCCGAGTGGAGTTGAGGGAAATTTGCCTGCTGCGTAAACAAATAAATAGTTTGTTATTATACAGTATACACTGAATGGGGTGTTCTAAAAGAATAACTGACATTTAAAAGCATTTACAATATTTTATTTATATAGGTTTGCAGTTAGCAATTATTCCTAATATTTACCAATACTTTAAATTAATAATTTTCCTTAAAAAAAAGGAATTCCGTTTTTCAAAATGAAGTCATAATTAACAGTATTATAATTTTTTTTTAAATCCGCAGCATCTTTTTATTCAAATGTTGATGCAAAATGATTCTCCTCAAAAGGCATATTCTTTTATCAAATATTTCAGTTTGTTAATCGATTCACAAAAGGCTCCAAAGATAATTAAGACCGCTGGATCTGAAAGAAAACAGTAGCGGCAGACAAGCATTCCGAACATTCTTTCAAAATGATCAAGGAATTCCATGCACATTTTCCGCATTTAAACATTTAGATCCTTAGTTATACATTTAGCTAGATGAAGCTAACCATTCTAAATTTTATTTCTGCAACAATCGGCAACTAAGAAGCTTTGATACTGCTTGCTCTTCAACACTAGTGAGCAAATCTGAATGCTGGTCATGAATGGGGCAATCCTTTTTTTAAAACATTGATAAACATTTTAAAAGGAAAGGAACTGATATATTCAATAATCTTAGTATTTTCTTTGCTTTTAATTTTTTTTTTTTTAAATTGCAATAAACAAATCTATCCTCTGGGTAGGTAATTTTTCACCTAACACTGATTTTGTTTTACACTTTCAACAGCTTACATCTAGTGAATAGTAAGATGTCCCAAAATATTTGTGACACTGAAAAAAAAAAGGTTTATGCAGGGAATTTCAGAGTCTGGATCCAATGAAGATAGAAATGCCAATAGTGGAATGATTCAGCTTGAGTCTGAACAAGGATCCCGACCTGAAATGTCACCTACAGTGCATTGAGAAGGTATTCAGACACCTTCACTTTTTCTACATTTTGTTATATTACAGCCTTATTCTAAAATGGATTAAATTCTCTTTTTTTTTTAAATCATCAATCTACCCCATAATAAAAAGCGAAAACAGGTATTTAGAAATTTTTGCAAAGTAATTAAAAAGAAATAACTGAAATATCACATTTACATAAGTATTCAGACCCTTTACTTTGTTGAGGCACCTTTGGCAGCGATTACAGCCTCAAATCTTCTTGGGTATGATGCTACAAGCTTGGCTCAGCTGTATTTGGGTAAATTCTATTGCACAGCTATTTTCAGGTCCCTCCAGAGATGTTCAACCGGGTTTAACTCCGGGCTCTGGCTGGGCCACTTAAGGACATTCATAGACTTGTCATGAGGCCAATCCTGTGTTGTCTTGGCTGTGTGCTTTGGGTCGTTGTCCTGTTGGAAGGTCCCGTCTGAGGTCCAGAACGCTCTGGAGCAGGTTTTCATCAAGGATCTCTCTGTACTTTGCCCCGTTCATCTTTCCCTCGATCCTGACTAATCTCCCAGTTCCTGCCGCTGAAAAACATCCCCACAGCATGATGTTGCCACCACCATGCTTCACCGTAGGTATGGTATAGGCCAGGTGATGAGCGGTGCCTGGTTTCCTCCAGACGTTACGCTTGGCATTCAGGCCAAAGAGTTCAATCTTGGTTTCATCAGACCAGAGAATCGTGTTTTCTCATACCTTTTGGCAAACTCCAAGCGGGCTGTCATGTGCCTTTTACTGAGGAGTGGCTTCCGTCTGGCCACTCTACCATAAAGGCCTGATTGGTGGAGTGCTGCAGACATAGTTGTCCTTCTGGAAGGTTCTCCAATCTCTTCAGAGGAACTCTAGAGCTCTGTCAGACTGACCATCGGGTTCTTGGTCACCTCCCTGACCAAGGCCCTTCTCCTCCGATTGCTCAGTTTGGCCGGGCGGCCAGCTCTATGAAGGGTCCTGGTCGTTCCAAAGTTCTTGCATTTAAGAATGACGGAGGCCACTGTGATCTTTGGGACATGCAATGCTGCAGAAATTGTTTTATACCCTTCCCCGGATCTGTGTCTCGACACAATCCTGTCTTGGAGGTCTACAGATAATTCCTTCATCTTCATGGCTTGGTTTTTGCTCTGACATGCACTGTCAACTGCGGGACCTTATATAGGCAGGTGTGTGCCTTTCTAAATCATCTCCAATCAATTTAGTTTACCACTGGTGGACTCCAATCAATTTGTAGAAACATCTCAAGGATAATCAATGGAAACAGGATGAACCTAACCTCAATTTTGAGTATCATAGCAAAGGGTCTGAAATACATATTTCAGTTATTTCTTTTTAATTACTTTGCAAACATTTCTAAACACCTGTTTTCGCTTTTTCATTCTGGGGTATTGTGTGTAGATTGATGATAAAAAAAAAATGTTTAATCCATTTTAAAATAAAGCTGTAACGTAACAAAATGTGGAAAAAGTGAAGGGGTCTGAATATTTTCTGAATGCACTGTATCAATGTTCTCCAGAGATGATGCCTAACCGACTGAGTTACTCCAGCACTTTGTGTCACTTTTTGTAAACTAGCATCTGCAGTTCCTTATTTCTACGTGGAATGATTAAATTCAGGGACATTCAAGTGGGCTGAACTGGAGCACTAATGATTACAGAAACACAAATGATAGGAAGGGACAAAGCAGAAGAGATTTGAAACCATTTTAAGAAATGCATTGCTGGACTGGGAGTCACATGAATGATGGATAAACCAGATTTGGCAAGTTACAATTAGGGTAGTAGAGCTCTAGATGACCTCATTAATGGAAAATGGAACACAAAGCCAGCCTGGAGAATATTTGAACAATCAACTTGAATTAACAGGTGCCAATCAAACCTAGAACAGCGTATTATTTTCTCAGTCATTACTTTATACATTCTACCCTCATTCTACAATTATTATGTCCAGATAAATACGTCAAGGCCATACTAAAAGCATTTCAGTGAATGTGGTGCTCTTGTCTATCAACTCAAGAATCCAAAGGTGGCATTCAAAGAGTAGGGATGGGAATGCTGGCCTACATATATCCCTCAACCAACATTTGTAAAGTTATCAGTCATTAACTTATGAGGATCATCAATCCCAAACACTATTTTGGTTTTTCTCCCCACAGATGCCGCTTGATTAATACTTTTCTGTGTTTTCCCCCACAGATTTGCAGATATCTGCAGATATTTGCTTCTCAGTCATTTGTCAATGTGATAGAGAAAGTAAAGGGCTTGTCCCACTTGGGCGTCATTTGCACGTCACGCAGGTGGCGCGCGAAGATGATGTGAATCCCAAAATCATGGGGCGCCGCGCGCGACCATGCATCACTGCCTAGGTCACAACGCACCACGACGCGCGCGTTGTGATGCATAAATGATGTCTCGTAAATGACGTGCAAATGACGCCCAAGTGGGACAGGCCCTTTACTTTCTCTAAAAGTTAGAGAAATCAATATTCATACCACTGGGCTGTAAACTGCCCAAACGCAATATGAGATGCAGTTTCTCCAATTTGCGTTTAGCCTCACTCTGACAATGGAGGAGACCTAGGACAGAAAGGTCTGTGTGGGAATGGGAAGAAGAATAAAAGAGTTTAGCAACCGGGAGATCAGGTTGGTTCAGGCGGACTGATCTAAGGTGTTCAGTGAAATGATTGTCCAGTCTACATTTGGTCTCTAATGTTTTGGTCCCACTTTTTAAGAAAGGCGGGAGAGAAAAAACAGGGAATTATAAACCAGTTAGCCTGACATCGGTGGTGGGGAAGTTGCTGGAGTCAATCATAAAAGATGAAATAGCGGCACATTTGGATAATAGTAACTGGATCGGTCCGAGTCAGCATGGATTTACAAAGGGGAAATCATGCTCGACTAATCTTCTGGAATTTTTTGAGGATGTAACTTGGAAAATGGACAAGGCAGAGCCAGTGGATGTAGTGAAAACATTTGATAAGGTCCCACATAGGAGATTTGTGGGCAAAATTAGGGCACATGCAATTGGGGGTAGAGTACTGACATGGATAGAAAATTGGTTGGCAGACAGGAAGCAAAGAGTAGGGATTAACAGATCCCTTTCAGAATGGCAGGCAGACACCGCAAGGTTCGGTGTTGGGACCGCAGCTATTTACAATATACATCAATGATTTAAGGAATTCAAAGTAACATTAGCAAATTTGCAGATGACACAAAGCTGGGTGGCAGTATGAACTATGAGGAGGACGCTATGAGACTTGGACAGGTTGGGTGAGTGGGCAGATGCATGGCAGATACAGTTTAATGTGGATAAATGTGAGGATATCCACTTTTGTAGTATAACAGGAAGGCAGATTATTATCTAAATGGTGTCAAGTTGGGAAAAGGGGAAGTACAACAGGATCTGGGGGTCCTTGTTCATCTATCAATGAAAGTAAGAATGCAGGTACAGCAGGCAGTGAAGAAAGCAAATGGCATGTTGTCCTTCATAACAAGAGGAGTTGAGTATAGGAGCAAAGAGGTCCTTCTGCAATTGTACACATCCCTAGTAAGACCACACCAGGAGTATTGTGTGCAGTTTTGGTCCCCTAATTTGAGGAAGAACATTCTTGCTATTGAGGGAGTACAGCGTAGATTCACAAGGTTAATTCCCGGGATGGTGGGTCTGTCATATGCTGAGAGAATGGAGCGGCTGGGCTTGTACACTCTGGAGTTTAGAAGGATGAGAGGGGATCTTATTGAAACATATAAGATTGTTAAGGGTTTGGACATGCTAGAGGCAGGAAACATGTTCCCGATGTTGGGGGAGTCCAGAACCAGGGGCCACAGTTTAAGAATAAGGGGTAAGGCATTTAGAAGGGAGATGAGGAAACACTTTTTCCACACAGATTGTTGTGAGTCTGTGGAATTCTCTGCCTCACAGAGTGGTGGAGGCCGGTTCTCTGGATACTTTCAAGAGAGAGCTTGATAGGGCTCTTAAAGATAGCGGAGTCAGGGGATATGGGGGCAAGGCAGGAACGGGGTACTGATTGTGGATGATCAGCCATGATCACATTGAAAAGCGGTGCTGGCTCGAAGGGCTGAATGGCCTACTCCTGCACCTATTGTCTATTGGTCTCACCGATGTATACATCCTGAACAACGGATACAGTAGATGAGGTTAGAGGAGGTGCAAGTGAACCTCTGCCTAACCTGAAAGGACTGTCGGGGTCCCTGGACACAGTCGAGGGAGGAGGTATAGTGACAGGTGTTGCATTTTCTGCAGTTGCAGGAGAAGGTACCTGGGAAGGGGGTGGTTTCGGTCGGAAGGGATGGGTTAACCAGGGAGTTGCGGAGGGAACGGTCGCTACAGAAGGCGGAAAGAGGTGAAAGTTGGAGATGGCAAAAATTTGGGAGGATTATATGTTGTATGCGACGGCTGATTGGGTGTAAGGTAAGGACTAGGGTGACTAGGAGGAGGTGGTGCAAAGGCAGAGCTGCGGGGTACCGAGGAAACACGAGTGAGGGCCACGTCTATGATGGGACAGGGGAACCCCTGTTCCCTAAAGAACTAGGACATTGCAGATGTCCTGGTATGGAACACCTCATCTTTGGCGCAGATGCGGCGTAGACAGAGGAATTGGGCGTAGGGCATACAGTCTTTGCAGGAAAACAGGGTGGGAAGAAGTGTAGTCGAGATAGTTGTGGGAGTCAGTGGGTTTGTAATAGACGTCAGTCGTAATTGGACAGCTCTTTCTAAGAACCAGTATAAACACAATGGATTAAGTGACTACCTTCTGTGCTGCTGAATTCTATTTAAACATTTATTTAGGGCAGTGGTAGATTTGCTGCCTTACAGCGCCAGAGACCCAGGTCGATCCTGACTGCGGGTTTTCCTCGGATGCTCCAGTTTCCTCCCACACTCCAAAGCCCTACAGGTTGAAAGGTTGATTGGCTTCGGTAAATGGTCCCAAGCGTGTAGGATAGTGCTAGTGTACAGGGATCGGTCGTTGTCGTGGACTTGGTGGGCCTGTTTGTCTAAATTAAACGAAACAAAGGGGTGGGAGATTGCAACCTTCACGTGGTTCGCCGTGTTTCGATGAATGCAATCAATCCGGCGTGCACAATCAAATAAGATCAACTTTAGGCTGTGCACGACATATGCAAGAAGAAGAAGAAACAAAACAAAACCTGTAGAATTGGTTATTCACTGTAAAGATTGCTTCCTTTCCCTCCACCAATCAAATAACAATATGATTTAGGCCAAAAGGTTACACAGAGACCTTAATACCTACAATTCTTTGGCACTCCCTTGGGATTGAGAATGATTTGCTTCTGCCCCAGGGTTTGAGGGTTTTGTTGTGACCAAGATGCCAACCTGGGACCCACAAAATCCTGCATAGATGGGGCAGGAACTGGATGACAGGGATGGGAGGATTTAAAGAGATCCACTCTTTCTGCCATTTATACCATGCTACTGATGCATGGACTTGGCTCTCAATGCCATCTTTGCACATCTCTTTTGCACTTTGAATGCTTCTTGCCGTGAATTCCCAAGAATCAGTGAGGCTGCTGAAAAATTTCAAGGAGTCTTTGAGCGTATCCTTGTTTATTTTTCTCCGAATGTCTGGTAAAACTCTTTCTGTGACAATGTTCAGAATTGCCCAAGTTTGGTATGTGCACAATGCAGCTTACTCAACAAAGCAGACTGAGTGTAACCTGGCCCTCAATACTGGGGATGTTAGCCTGGAGAGGAGATAACATAATTCACTTATCCTTCCAGTGAATTTGATGGATTTTGGAGAGAGCAGTGCTTGATAGTCCTGCTGTAAATAGTCCATGTCTCATGGAAGGTTAAGATTCACTGCTGCCCAGTAGATCCTACGGTTTGTTCTCATGCTTCAAACTCACTTGACGATCTCAAGTGATCACTGGGAAATTACGTCCCCAAGCTGTGGACTTGAATGTGGCTTAAATGTGGCTCCCAAGCTGTGGGAAGTGGAGAGAATTTTCCAAAGTCTGGAAGTAAACCTTTAGAGTCAGAGGGCAGCGTTGTGTAGTGCGGTCACGTTGGTGGAGAAACCTCGTCGCAGATGTTGAGTGCACAATTCAGTGAACAGATTGAAAACGGGTTGAAACTCCTCTCCAAGTGAAGGGTAACATAGCATCAACTGCACATTGCAGTTCGGCATTTGAGATTTGAGTGATTCGGTTCTGGCATGTCATTACTGTAGAAGGTTTTCCAATAGTTCTGAGGACTAGCTGCACTTGCATAGGCAAGGATGACTGAGCAACATAAAGGGTTCAAATTCACTGTCCTTATCTGGAACGTCTTCTGTGTCTAAAACAACGTGAACATTTCTGTTGCAGAGACCCACCAAACATCTTCCTTGCCTCCACAGTGGCATGGTATATATCTCATGAGGCTCTGGGGATTTATCCACACAAGGCCAAAAATATGTTGAATACTTATTTTCTATAATAATTTGTTCTAGAAAACTTCCACCTTATCTAACTAGAACATTTTCTTCCACATTGAATACAGTTGAGTAATATTAATCTCTGACCTCAACTATGCCCTCTGGCTCCACATGCAGATTGCCACTCTGATCCCTAATGAGCCCTACCCTTTCCTTGGTCACTAACGTGCCCTCAACATGCTTAATAAAGTTTTGGAATTTTCCTTAATCTTGCCTAATCTTGTCTTAATTTCCAGCCCATCCTAGTCTTTCTCCATAACAATTTTAAAACTTGCATAGTAATGGTGGTTGACACTCCTATTTGCCCAGCTATATTCCAACTGATTAGAACTAGCACCTCCCCTTCTCCAATGGGACTTTCTACTTTGTGTCTCAAAAGGTTTTCTCCTGACAGCTCTACAAAACTCCACCCATTGTAAAATTATCAGCCTTAGATAAACTCAATTAATATTGGGAAATACTGAAATACTATTATTTATACCTTTGCCAACATATCTGGTCTTCTATCTTGTCTTGACTAATTGCAGGCTTGTAGTACACGTACAAAGTGACCACTCCCCTTTTTTGTTTATAAGTTCCGCCAACATACATCGTAAATTGAACAACACTCTGGGATATCTTCCATCCTTACACCAGGCTTCTTGATTAATACAATCAATCTTGGTTGATTAATTATTCCTACCATTTTACAACCTGCACCACTCTCAAGCCATCTAAAACGTCATACTCCAGTGCATGTTGCCAGTCCTGCCTATCTTTCAACCACACCTCTGTAATAGCAATTGAGGATATCATATCCTCACCATGTTATTCACAATCCTCATCTCATCCGCCTTGCTTTGCCTACTCCTTGTGTCAAAATAAATGCAGCCTTGCATTCCTCCCATGTGCCTAGAGACTTAGTTTTCCATTCTATATTTGATTGTTTCCCACCCTTTACTGAATTCTTATTTTGTGGCCCATTCCTTTGCCAAATTAGTTAAGACCCTATCCAACAGCTCCAACCAACCCCCTCTGCAAGGGTGTTGGACCCATCCCTATTCATATGCAAACTGTCCAGCTTGCACAGTTTCTACTTTTCTCACAAACAGTTCCAGTAATACAGAAATCCAAAGCTCCCCTTCTTCAGCTTCAACTGCTCAGTCCCCAATCCTCTATTGGCTAGCATGCAACACTCAGAAAGTAATTCAAAGATTACAACCTTTGAGTTCCTGCTCTTTAAATCAGCCACCTGGCTCCTTGCATTCAAGTTGCAAAGCTTCATGCCTCATTCTACAATATGCTCGCACCAACGTGAATGTCCTGCAATGGTTCTGTGGCTTTCTTGACTCAGGCATTAGGGAAGCAGCACACTATCATGGACCACATCAACAGTCATAGAAACACCTTCCCATTTTCCTCACCATTGGGCCACCTACTGTTTTGTCCTTGGACTTTCTCTTTCTCTCTTGGACAGCTGAGCCACCAGATGTGTTGTGAACCTGGTTCTGGGTACATTTTCCAACACAGAAAAAAAAATTTGAGAGATGTACTTCGAGGCTTCCCTAACTACCAGCTTATCTCTCACTCTCTGCCTGGTAGTTAAATATTCCCTCTCTGCACATGAAGATTTCCTGCAGATGTCCCGGTCTGGTTTAACCATTTTTGTCTGCTACCACCTGCTTCTGTCTCACAACTCCATCCCTCTTCCATCTTGCTGCGTCTGCCTGCCATCCCATTACCGCATCTCAGTCCACCTCACTTGGCCCTTGTCCCACCCTCTCCCACTTATCTTTATACTGGCAATCTTCCTTCTGCATTCTCTGTCCTATTGCAGGTCTCGACTTGAAATGTTGACAATTCCTTCTCCCACCACCCCTCGCATATGTTGCTTGACTTGCTAAGTTCCTCCACCCTTTTGCTTTTTGTTCCTTCTGGTTTAAACTGGCCATCTTCTGTCTGCCGTGTCTCATTCAAGGCATCAATGTTGATGACCAAGCTGAAATCGTAGAATGATGTTCAAGAGATCAAGATCAAGAGATCTAGAGACATTTATTGTCACATGCACCAATTGGTACAGTAAAATTTGGGGTCACCATACGAATAAAAAAAGAACACAACACACGAACGTCTTTAACATCAACATCCCACACAGCGGAATCAAAGTTCCCCACTGTGAGGGAAGGCACCAAAGTTCAGTCATCCTCCCCTTCTTGTTCACTCGTGGTCGGGGCCTTTGAGCCCCCCACAGTCGCCGCTACTGGCGGCCCAATGTTCAGGCCCTCTCGCCGGGATGATGTATTCCGACGTCGGAACGGAAGCATCCTCTTGGACCTCCAAATCGATCACCTCCTAATTGGCTCCAAAGGTCCACAGGCCGAGCTGGGCGGAGATTCACACTGGCGGTCCTCGGCAAAGGGATCCCAGGACTCCACAATGTTGAAGTCAGCACCGCCCGCAACTGGGAGGTCCGCAAACCACAGCTCCACGATGTTGAAGCAGCAGGCTCAACACTCCGGAGCTTCAACCGGCGATTCCAGGTTAGGCATCGCCCGCTCCGCGATCAATCCAGTACTGCGCCGCCGCTGAAGCTCTGGTCCGGTCTCCGTCAGGAAAGGCCGCGCCAATCCAGTTGGTAGTCCGCGAGGGGGGGGGGGCGAGGACACGACTAGGAGAATAATCACATCCTCGTGACTGAGAAACGGTTTCTCCTTTACCCTGCGCACCTCCCCCACGTAAAAATACTAAAGAAACCTCCAAAACATACTTTTAAACAAACTAAAAATTAAAAAAAGATGGAAAAACAGACAGACTGTAGGCAGGGGCTGCCATCATGTGGCGCCCCTAGTGGTCAGCACTTCCACTGTGGATTGCTCAAAAGATCCTCAACTTCAGAATGTGGAATGGAAGTTGCCTGCAAATAGTTTATTTTAATGAGTGTTAGTCATTGCATACAAGCTACCACATGAATGCCAATCCCAGTGGAAAAGGGCGTGGGGGGGGGGGGGGGGAGGGTAAGGCAGTTGGAGACCAAGCTGTACTACTAGTTGGAATTAACTTTCACTTGCTGGTAGGTATATAGACATGCGCCACAACAGGTGGAGGAAATTCGTGTGGGGGGGAGGGGGGAAGGCACACAGGTCCATGCCCACTGCCTCTCCCCTTGTTACTCAACCCCACCTTCCAATTCACCATCATGCCTCCATTGCTGGCTATGCCCCGACCTCTGATCACATTCCCAACCATAGGCTACATATCCAGCCCAAATTCCTAAACTCCAGCTCTGGCTATACAATTGGCCCACATGAAAAATTACAACTCCAACACCTGACCCTTGTTCTCTTTAAGAGCAAGATTGATGTGCAATCAAAAGCTTGTCCTCAAGCTGCCAGAGGTGGTGCCATCCAAGGACCTGTTGCTGCACACTATTGGACTCTGGGATGTGTGGGGCTAGACAGATTTGCTCTTGGCATGTGGACTAGAGTGTCAAAAGGTGGCTAATCCGGACAGGGTTACTGGACCAACTAGATTTCTTCCATTCAATATTTTTTTCTCTACTGATTCTGCTAGACCAGTCTTTGATCATGCTATTGCTCCATGCCTTTTGGGCCTGTCCCACTTAGGCGACTTTTTAGGCGAGTGCAGGAGACTCTGCGCTCGCCTCATGATCGCCACATGGTCGCCACATGTTCGCTGGTGGTCTCTGGTAAGTCTCCTTCATGGTCGCGAGGAGTTCCCGCATTCTGGGAACTAGTCACGGCCTCAGTATGATCACCACAAATTTTTCAACATGTTGAAAAATGTTTTGCGACCAAAAATTGGTCGCCGTGGAGAAAATCGATAATCCTGTAGTCGTAGTGGGGTCGCCATGTAGTTATGGGTAGTCGAAGGTAGTTTTAGTTAATCACCTTTGCTGACCGGTCATTTTCATTGGCTCATTGGGGAACAAAACATAAGCACGAGTTTTCAGAACCAAGGATAACCGACCGGTAATGTTAAATGCCCGCCAAACTTCACAGCTGTGTATCTCCAGCTTATTAAAAGTTGTCTGGCTTCTTAAAAGTGTCTCTGCTCATTCTCCTTCTTTCTCCCCTCCCTTCACCCCCCCCTCCCCCCCCCCCTCTTTTAAAGGACTTACCGTACACCGTGCTAGCCATCTTAACCTTCCTGTTCATCGCGGTGTGTGTCTGTATCACCTTGGCTTTGCACCGTGTCAATTTCAGACATCGCTCCCCCGCTTGCCCTGACCCCCGCCTTTGCGATGTGTTTGTGTGTGTGTGTCACTGACAGTCGCCGTTACAGTTCCAGGTGTTTCAGGCGACTGCCGGGAACTTGAGAGTCGCCGGCAGTCCGCTGAAAAATCGCCTAAGTGGGACAGGCCCTTTAATATTTCCCTTTCAAGACTCTGTATAACATTGTCTTTGCCTTAGTGCGTCTTGCAATATTAATAGAGAGTAAGTCCAAAATTGTTGTTTATCATAGCTTCTGAGACATTCATACAAGAAGTAAAACTTTAAATTCTATTCTCAATATTAAAATACATTTTGTTTCACTTTTTCCATAAGTTAAAATGTAAAAAGTACAACATTTCTTTGTTAATTTTTCAACCTTTAAATATAAATCCCAGGACCCAGAAACCCCCCCTGAAAAATACAAAACAGATGAAGAACTATGACTGGATTGTAAACAACATACCCAAAACTATGCAAAAACATATCCAAAAACTTTAGTCGAGTTGCTTATCCATCGGACAGATTTCTAGCTCTTCCAAAAACAAGACAGTAAATTAGTCACTGAACTTTGGTTAAAATGATTAGTAAAAAGCATCATCTCAAGAAAGCATGCCAACAAATGTTTTACTTGAATCACCTTTCAGTAAACAATGGGTGAAAACAACCTGCTGACATGTCTTTGTACGACAGACCACTTAGAACAGTGCGCCAACTTAAACAGAAATAGAAAACTCCTGAAATGTTTTACACAAAAGCTGCGCCAATTTCCAAAATGGTCTAAATAGCAACGTGTCATGGCAGTTTTCATTGCGAGGAGGGGAGGGGGGGGGGGGGGGCATAGGTTTTGTATCTGAAGTAAGTGACAGAGAGAAATATATATATATTTATGTAGTCCCTTGTGCAACTTTAGAATGGTCTGAAGTAACTAACAGCCAAGGAACTATTTTTAGTGAGCTATGATTGATTGTAGGAAACCTAGCAGCTAATTTACAAACTCAAGAATTCACAAAGATGTCAGTGTGATAAGCCCAATTATCGCTGACCAGAAGATGCAAAAGGTCTCTGGAAAATAACATTTTCAGACAATCTATTTCCTTCTCCATAACAAACACGAATTCACTATTATAATAAAAACTGCTCTTTTAAAGAAGGATAATAATAGTGAAATATGTCACTGAATTTAAGACAAGATTCAAATTCTCTATCAATGCAACTCATTGACTGGAAACTGAGGTTGCTGACAATTATTGCAAAAAAAGTTGTTTTTTTTTAAGAACCCCATTCTACACTATTAACATATATCTACAACTTATCACCGAGTTGCTTATCGATCGAACTTTTCTTTGGTAATGTATCCAGTTTAGGACACAAGAGGTGGAAATTCATTCTCTGTGTTATGCACAAGACATGCACCAAAGTGACCGCAGATCACACTCTGCTTCTGAAGTTCAGTTCGACTGAAGCAGAGTGGAACAATCAAACATTATTGTTTGCAGTATTTGAGCACATAATCAAGTAAAAATCAAATTATTATCTATATCGCGTTCCTTTATAAAATCTTATAAAGCTGTGCTTTATGTTTCAAAAGGTGAGTCACAAAATCTGAGCTAAAGAAACAAGCAGAAACTTGTACTCACAAGTCCACCACATCTCAAAACTATCCCAAAGCATTTTACATACAATTAGTTCGATGTCAGGTACCGGATGGGGTGGGAGATTGCAACCTTCACGTGATCCACCCCGTTTCAACAAATGCAATCAACCTGGCGTGCACAAACAGAAGATCAAACAGAACATGTTGTCTTCCAACTTTAGGCTGTGCACTCCATACGCAAGAAGAAGGTACCGGATAGTGAATTTACCTAGAAAGTTCTGTTACGAATAACTGGATGAATAACTGGTTAGTGTTTTTCTGTAAAGGATTGGGAAAAAAATGGTTGGTAGGACAGCTGGATAGCTCATTACCAAAAAAGACAGGGGCGGGGAAAAAACAGGCTTTTTAATTTTTGTAAAGAGATAACGTATACAGCTGAAGTCTGTTTTATATGTCGAGTAGTAAACAGTCAGATATTTATCTGCACCTCCTCCAATCTTGTCCATTGCATTCCTGTGACCTACTCTACATGGGCGAGGCCAAATACAGACGAGACAACTACTTTGACAAGCACCTCTGTTCTGACTGCTAAGGACATCTGAATCTCCCAGATGCCAGCCATTTTAATTTTATTTTCCATTCCCACACCAACCTTTCTGTGAGCTGCAAGCTTAGGGGCAGTCAAATATAGTTCACAGATTATTTTTCTCAGATGTCCATTCATGTATTAATAGTAGTAGTATTGTAGAACTTATATTATTAGACTTTTAGTTTAGTTTAGAGATACAGCATGGAAACAGGCACATCAGCCCACCGAGTCTGCGCTGACCAGCGATCCCGTACACTAGTTCTGCCCTACTCGCGAGGGATAATTTACAGAAGCCAATTAACCTAGAAATCTGCTGTCTTTGGAATGTGTGAGGAAGTGGGAGCACCTGGGGAAAACCCACTTTTGAATACAGTGAAGTTGAGTTCACTTTATGTTATAACCGAGGGGTATATATGAACTAAAAAGAAAATAGATGTTTAACAAACTGCTAATTCAGGCTTCAAATTTATTTTGACACATTGCCTCTGACTTCGCAAAATGTACTAAGGCACTTTGCAGATGAAACATCCTGCAACTTATCACCAAGCTGATATTCTAATATTTGATCGAAAAGGTTAGTCAAAGAACATTAAAACAAGGAACATCTTAAAAGATGAAAGAGAAAGAAGATTAAGGAGTGAATTCCATAGTTTAGGACCTTGACAATGAAGGCACAGTCTCCAACAATAATGTATCTATAATCGGGGGATGCTCAGCAGGCCAAAATAACAACTAATGCAGTTATCATGGAAAGTTGGAAGGACTGAAAATGAATATAGAGACAGGACGGATTTGACACAAGTGTTTTAAAAATATCAACAAAAGCCATGAACTAAAAACTGTGCTTTTCCCCATTGTTACCCTTCTTATTCATCATCACACAAGCTGTAAGCTACAAGCAAAAATCAATAAGAGCACGTTGACGTTGGAGCAATCCTTAATTTGTTCACCAAAGCAAAAATAAAGGAGGTTCTTCTACTTCCTTGTGTTTTGTAACATGACCTGGCATGGCACGACTTCAATATACTTTTTACCTATATCTTTATACCTCACTGATACTATCAAAACTGTTTTCACTAACCAGCACAATGAGTCACTTATTATCTGCCTTGGTTCATTAAATGCTCACATTTTTTACTTTATTGGGATTGGTTTGTTATAGTTATGTATACTGAGATGCAGTGAAAAGCTGTTGTTTGTGTGCTATCCAGTCAAATCAAATCATACTATAAATGAGTACAATCAAGCCATGCGCAAGTACAACAGGTAGTGCAAAGAGAAAAATAACATTGTAGCATCAGAGTTACAAAGAAAATGTCTAACATCTGCAAGGCGGTACATTGGAAGATCGGGCCTACACCCTATCTTATGGGAAGATCGTTCAGTAACCTCATAGTGTGCCATGACCAACTTTTCAAAACATTTCCCGATGATAGATGAAACAGCTACTGAACAGTAGTCATTAAGGTATGCTATCTTGCTTTTCTTTGGTACCGTGATATTCTTAAAGAATGGAGGATTGAGAGTTTAAAGATGTCTGTGAATACTTCTGCCAGCTGCCATTAGGTTCTGAGGATGCGACTGGGGACTCCATCTGGCCAAATTGCTTTCAATCTCAGGAAGACCAATCTGACATTTGCCCAGTGACGAGGGTTACAGGCTGAAAATTCCATGCAATCGTGCCAATCAGCCCATCCCATGATATACTACGGAAGAGCAGAAAGATGATAGAATACGGAGGAAAGTTTATGAGTTCGTTTAATTGTTGGCTTGTATAGGAAAATAGATTTCCAGATGAATCTTTTTAAAATAAAGGTATGGCAGGCCAAATTACAGGAGTTTGGGAGTTCCAAAAGAAAACGGCCAACATAAGTAAACCTTTTACCACCAGTAGCAGGTGTTCATCAGAAGTAACTTCTGTACTCATGACCCGATATAAGATAACACCAAAATGGTAAAATAATTATGGGAACAGATGCAGCGGTACTGCAGCATATTTATTTCAACTGGACTTTATGGTTGCGGAAGATGTCCACAAAAGCATATACAGTGGCTTGCAAAAGTGTTCATACCCCTTGAACTTTTCCAAATTTTGTCACGTTACAACCACAAACGTAAATGTATTTTATTGGGATTTTATGTGATAGACCAACACAAAGTGGTGCATAATTGTGAAGTGGAAGGAAAATGATACATGGTTTCCAAATGTTATTACAAATAAAAAACTGAAAAGTGTGGCGTGCAAAAGTATTCAGCCCCCCTGAGTCAATACTTTGTAGAACCACCTTTCGCTGCAATTACAGCTGCAAGTCTTTTGGAGTATGTCTCTACCAGCTTTGCACATCTAGAGACTGACATTTTTGCCCATTGTTCTTTGCAAAATAGCTCAAGCTCAGTCAGATTGGATGGAGAGCATCTGTGAACAGCAATTGTCAAGTCTTGCCAGAGATTCTCAATTGGATTTAGGTCTGGACTTTGACTGGGCCATTCTAACACATGAATATGCTTTGATCTAAACCATTCCATTGTAGCTCTGGCTGTTTGTTTAGGGTCGTTGTCCTGCTGGAAGGTGAACCTCCGCCCCAGTCTAAAGTCTTTTGCAGACTCTAACAGGTTTCCTTCCAAGATTGCCCTGTATTTGGCTCCATCCATCTTCCCATCAACTCTGACCAGCTTCCCTGTCCCTGCTGAAGAAAAGCATCCCCACAGCATGATGCTGCCACCACCATGTTTCACAGTGGGGATGGTGTGTTCAGGGTGATGTGCAGTGTTAGGTTTCTGCCACATATAGCGTTTTGCATTTAGGTCAAAAACCTCAATTTTGGTCTCATCACACCAGAGCATGTTTGCTGTGTCCCCCACATGGCTTGTGGCAAACTGCAAACGAGACTTCTTTTGGCTTTGTTTCAACAATGGTTTTCTTCTTGCCACTCTTCCATAAAGGCCCGATTTGTGGAGTGCATGACAAATAGTTGTCCTATAGACAGATTCTCCCACCTGAGCTGTGGATCTCTGCAGCTTCCCCAAAGTTACCATGGGCCTCTTGGCTGCTTCTCTGATCAATGCTCTCCTTGCCCGGCCTGTCAGTTTAGGTGGACGGCCATGTCTTGGTAGGTTTGCAGTTGTGCCATACTCTTTCCATTTTCGGATGATGGATTGAACAGTGCTCCGTGAGATGTTCAAAGCTTGGGATATTTTTTTTATAACCTATCCCTGCTTTACACTTCTCCACAACTTTATCCCTGACCTGTCTGGTGTGTTCCTTGGGCTTCATGATGCCCAAGGAACATTGTTTGTTCACTAATGTTCTCTAACAAACTTCTGAGGCCTTCACAGAACAGCTGTATTTATACTGAGATTAGATTACACACAAGTGGACTCTATTTACTAATTAGGTGACTTCTGAAGGCAATTGGTTTCACTGGATTTTATTTAGGGGTAAATAAAGGGGGCTGAATACTTTTACACGCCACACTTTTCAGTTTTTTATTTGTAAAAAAATTTGAAAAAAATGTATCATTTCCCTTCCACCTCACAATTATGCGACACTTTGTGGTGGTCTATCACATAAAATCCCAATAAAATACATTTATGTTTGTGGTTGTAACGTGACAAAATGTGGAAAAGTTCAAGGGGTATGAATACTTTTGCAAGCCACTGTAAATAAGAGGAAAGGAAGAGTAGATCTTGTTTGAGAAAGTGATCAGTTGTGGCATAAAGGTGCCTAACTCATCCAAGGGTAGATGTTTGAGTAGTAACTGTGATAGTGAAGTCTGAGTTTTGGCAAATATAGGAATGCCAAATCTAGAGACTGATGACAATCAGTTCAGCATTATTTACACTTACACTCACATAGTTCTGATTAACGTGTGATAGGTACACTAATAAAATTAGAAATGTGATTGTTTAAATAAAAGAAGGTGTCAAAGTTAGAGGTCAGAAAATCACTCATTAATCCTATAGCAACAGAGGTGTTATGGTGCAGGGAAAGCATTATGAGTTTACAGAAATTCCGAGTGAGCTTTTCCCATCATTACATTTTTAAGTGGGGAAGAACAGAAAAAGAAAATCAAAGTGGTAAGAAAGTACTGTTCATAGAAAACTTGAGAGGGTTTCAAGGAGGAGTGCAGGATGTCATAGGAGAGATTTTTTTTTTGCAGTGGCTGAGCTAGGTTTCTGGATACAGAAAGGAGAAGAGTGGGAATTTAGGAATAATATGAATACTCTGTTATGGAAATAGTCCAAAGATTAAAAGCATTGTGAGGAAAGGTAATTGGTAAAGAGGTATGTATGTAGCTTTTCAGGGCTTGTAATATTTTTGAACAATTTTTCAGGTCTATGAAAATAAGTAGGTGGATTTGATGAAACATTGATAGTAAATAAGTATTTTTCATCAGATACTGTAATATCCTAGAGTAGTTAAAAACTATTTTCAGAAGCTATAAGGCATGTTTGAAGAAAAAATACATTCTTATTCTGTTCTTCAAAGATAATTAAAGCAGCCCACTGAAAAGTGCCAATGTTCTATACACAGTTAAGCTTGTCAAATTCTAATATATGTTCACACGAATAAGATACGGTTAAAGTCCCAAGTCTCCAAATCCGATCAATGGACCATGTGTCAAAAAACTGGAAGCTGCAACAGTGAAAAGCTTGAAGTTAAAATGTCTTACCTTGAGAGAATCAAAGCATGCAATAACTCGTCCGTTTTCAACTTGACAGCTTTTTGGTGGATGTGCAAACTTGCATTCCTGGTCTGAACGTGAACATGTCCCTCTCTGAAACTGTCTGCACACTTCTAATGTCAGCCATTTTGTATCACGTACTGGAGTAACGTTTACAGCCATAATAAATCGAAGTGTTTTAGTGTGTTTTAGAACAGCTTAATATCAGGATTCTGAGGGAAATGCAGCAGCCAAAAGAATTAAAAACAAAAAGATCTTTTTTTCAATATATAAAATACTTCTGAATGTTCATGAACAAAATAATCACTTCATAAAACGCTGCTCGAAAATTGGTTTGCCATGAATTAGTCAACATCAAAACAGTCAAGTCAGCAAGTAGTCGATCGGTCACTGGTTGAGTTGTGGCCTTCCGTTTGTGGAGATTTAACCCTTTTTCTTTTTGTCGATATAATAGTTGAAAATTTATTTCTGCTGACACATTCACTTTATTGCTTTTAATTAAAAGCTGTTTTGACGCAATCACATCAGTTGATTTAATATGAATCGTGCTTGATTCACTTTGTTATTGATTTTACTGTATTCAGCGTAAGCTCTCCATATGTTAGTTAGTTCTTCCTGCAGTAGATTGTTGTTCCAGATTTTTGATGTAATGTCCTGTTTAAGATAAAACAGCAGCCACAGATGCAGCAGATTTCGGTTTTCAGTTGCACATTAGGCCAGACATTTGTCTAATTGGCAGCAAGCAAGGCTCACGAGAGCAGACCGACCTACAAGCAGTTCCAAGTAACACAAACTTCAGCAAAGGCACTTTTCATGACATACCTGTTGAGGAAAACAAAAATAAAACAAAAATCAATCTTCTGTAAAGTAACTTTCACTGTTTAAGCCAGCGTACACTATAACATACAGCCATAATTTCATTTTCCATGTACTCGAGAAGGGAACGGAAGCAGTACTAACAAGGCAGCATACTGCAGTCAGCCATGCTATTGCAGATTAAAAAAAGGAGTTGGCTTCCCTCGTGAAACTATGCTTGATCGAGGGAACAGCCAATCGTAACATGTATTGCAGCAATATTCTGGGCAGCAGTCCAATAGTCTGATGTATTTCAAATGGCTGAGTGTGCCAGATGACATTACGCTCTCAATACTGAAAATGCTTCAACCCAATACGACCAGGCCTAATGCTATATAGAGGTACTGTGTAGGCCTGCTTTCAAATTGATTGGGAATTCATCTCTACAGACTGCAGTGCTCTACTGAATATGCACTGCCTCTATTAACTCGATTCTTCCTGTTCGTTCAGGAGTGGCGCTATTCCCAAAAAGGCACAAATGCAGTCGCAACATTCAGTACCCTTATCTGGAAGAAAATGGACATACAGTAATTCAGTCAATATTTCACTAACATCTGCGAACACTTACATCTACAGATGCTGAGCAGAAGGGAACCACAGAAGGTAATGACGGAATGGGGGTGGGGAAAGTAAACAACACAAATTCTGTCAAATAGGCAGCAGCTATATCCTACTTCCTTCATGATTTAACCCTATGAATGCTAACTAAGAATGAACACATCCGAATGTTGCACTTATCAGGACATTATAATATCACAATATTGAATTACTCTTTCTAACCTCTATCATGTGGCTGATTTGAAAATTATAGTTAATTTACAATCTAGTTTTAAAACGCTATATGTTCTGACTCGTTAGCTGAATCATTCTTTGAAACAATTGAAGATGACCTCTATACAACTGTCGGGACAGTCACATGACTCGCTGAGAGTGGCGACAATGAAGCATAACAGAATTAAACTATCATTTCTAGACAATGAACCAGTCAAAAACACAATTCAAAAACAAGATTTCAAAAGTATAATGTATTGATCAATAATCCAATTTCCTGACAGAACATAATCATTGTCACAATAATGACAGAACAACAGAACATTGTCTAATTACAAGAGAACTAGCACATATTTCAATGGCATATGGCTCCAGAAATGCAAGCATTATTCATCCACAACTTCATCAGCTTGTTAAAACCACAGTTCTTACAAACAAAACTTGTTATGCTTTTATTGAGCCACAGGATTAAAAATTTTGGTTTATGCATCAAATTTAACGCAAAGAGATTATGATCAATGCAACAGATTTTTGGGTAATACCCGTGAATGTACGCCTGTACATTTTTAGTACTGGATTTCAAAAATAAGCAGTAATATAACATAATGGTATATCATATTTCAATAGGTTGTCGTGTGGAATGGATGGACATGAGTGTGCAGACTACTCAAAAGCAAAATTCCTTTCTCAGGGATAAACATTAGGTCCTGCGGAACACAGGCACAGAGTTATGCAAGCTAGTTTTTAAGCTGTTCAATGAAATTAGCTAATTAAGTCAACTCCATCATCTACGCATGGCAGGCACACACAAGCATGATGATGGGGAGAGATAGGGTGCAGGGCAGCTAAGGACACTTACAATTTGACATGCTGAAATTTACCAATTATGACGTTAGCACTAAAACGGGGTGGAAGATAGCAGCCTTCCATGTTTCGATGAATGCAATCAACCCGGTTTGCACAATCAAATAAGATCAAATAGAACAAGTTGTCCTACAACTTTAGGATGTGCATGCCATGTGCAAGAAGAAGAAGCACAAAACCATGTTAAATCTTTTTTTTGGGGTTGAATCAGACATCAACTACAAAGTAGGAAACCTGACTTATTATGAAACAAACAAACAAATGGGAAGTGAAAGAATCAAGGATATTGGATCAAGATTTCAATTTAGTAAAAAATACCTTAAATGTCACTGATAGGAATAACAACACAGAATTTATATATTAGTTTATATCAGTTGCAACTAGAAAACAAGTACAATTCAGAACAAAAATGCAAATTGAAACTACAATGAATTTATTAAGCATATTCAGTACTAACCATTAAGTAAGTTTACTATCTAAATGGCGCAGATTACTATCTAAATGGCGTCAAGTTGAGAAAAGTGGAAGTACAGTGGGATCTGGGGGTCCTTGTACATCAGACTATGAAAGTAAGCATGCAGGTACAGCAGGCAGTGAAGAAAGCGAATGGCATGTTGGCCTTTATAACAAGAGGAATCGAATATAGGAGCAAAGAGGTCCTTCTGCAGTTGTACAGGGCCCCTAGTGAGACCACACCTAGAGTATTGTGTGCAGTTTTGGTCCCCTAATTTGAGGAAAGACATTCTTGCTATTGAGGGAGTGCAGCGTAGGTTTACAAGGTTAATTCCCGGGATGGCGGGACTGTGCTATGTGTCATATGCTGAGAGAATGAAGTAGCTGGGCTTGTACACTCTGGAGTTTAGAAGGATGAGAGGGGATCTTATAGAAACATATAAGATTGTTAACGGTTTGGACATGCTAGAGGCAGGAAACATGTTCCCTATGTTGGGGGAGTCCAGAACCAGGGGCCACAGTTTAAGAATAAGGATTAAGCCATTTAGAACGGAGACGAGGAAACACTTTCTCTCACAGAGAGTGGTGAGTCTGTGGAATTCTCTGCCTCAGAGGGCGGTGGAGGCAGGTTCTCTGGATGCTTTTAAGAGAGAGCTAGATAGGGCTCTTAAAGATAGCAGAGTCAGGAATATGGGAAGAAGGCAGGAACGGGGTACTGATTGGGGATAATCAGCCATGACCACATTGAATGGCGGTGTTGGCTCGAAGGGCTGAATGGCCTACTCCTGCACCTATTGTCTATTGTAAGTGGTAGTTAAATATTTAGGAATAATAACTAAAATATTACAGCAAAGACAAAATATGAAAACAATGGATACTTACTGTATTAAAATGAAAGAATCTAATTAAAAACAAGCTAAAAGCACAATATCATTCTCTTGGTTAATAGGCTCAAATTGATATAAATAGTGAAACAGTGGTTTAGATGATAAAGAATGGAAATATCATACTAATTGCAGATAAGAGGGAGGCTAGTCTATTATGTCCGCAGTCTACAATCTTATCGGTTCACTCCAACTCACCTTACTCATCAAAAATGTATTTCCGCAGGACTTCCAAATTAATTTATAAAAATATGAAATCCGTTTCAGAGAATTTACACTAGGCAATTACTAACTACCTATTTTCTTCTAATCAACCTTCCAGAATATGTGTGCCTTGTTACTGTCCCAATATAGTAGAAGCCTAGTGGCCAGAGGATCTAGGGTGACGGAGGAACTGAAGGAAATTCACATTAGGCAGGAAATGGTGTTGAGTAGACTGATGGGATGGAAGGCCGATCAATCTCCAGGGCCTGGTGGTCTGCATCCAAGGGTACTTAAAGAAGTGGTTCCAGAAATTGTGGACTCATTGGTGATCATTTTCTAATGTTCTATAGATTCAGGATCAGTTCCTGTGGATTGGAGGGTAGCTAATGTTATCCCACATTTTATGAAAGGTGGGAGAGAGAAAACAAGGAATTATAGACCAGTTAGCCTGACATCGGTGGGTGGGGAAGATGCAGGAGTCAATTATAAAAGATGAAATAGCAGCACATTTGGAGAGCAGTAACAAGATCTGTCCGAGTCGGCATGGATTTACAAAGGGGAAATCATGCTCGACTAATCTTCTGGAATTTTTTGAGGATGTAACTAGGAAAATGGACAAGGGAGAGCCAGTGGATGCAGTGTACCTGGAATTTCAGAAAGCCTTTCATAAGGTCCCACATAGGAGATTAGTGGGGAAAACGAATCCATAGAAAATTGGTTGGCAGACAGGAAACAAAGAGTAGGGATTAATGGGTCCCTTTCAGAATGGCAGGCAGTGACTAGTGGGGTACTGCAAGGGTCGGTGCTGGGAACGCACTATTTACAATATACATTAATGATTTAGATGAAGGGATTAAAATCAACATTAGCAAATTTGCATATGACACAAAGCTGGGTGGCAGTGTGAAGTGTGAGGAGGATGCAGGGTGACATGGAGAGGTTGGGTGAGTGGGCAGATGCAGTTTAATGTGGATAAATGTGAGGTTATCCACTTTGGTGGCAAAAACAGGAAGGCAGATTATTATCTGAATGGTGTCAAGTTGGGGAAAAGGGAAAGTACAACGAGATCTGGGAGTTCTTGTTCATTATGTCACTGAAAGTAAGCATGCAGGTACAGCAGACAGTGAAGAAAGCAAATGGCATGTTGGTCTTCATAACAAGAGGAGTTGAGTATAAGAGCAAAGAGGGCCTTCTGCAGTTTTACAGGACCATAGTGAGACCACACCTGGAGTATTGTGTGCAGTTCAGGTCCCCTAATTTGAGAAAGGGCATTCTTGCTATTGAGGGTGTGCAATGTAGATTCACAAGGTTAATCACAAGGATGGCGGGATTGTCATATATTGATAGAATGGAGCGGCTGGGCTTGTATAGTCTGGAATTTAGGATGAGAGGGGATCTTATTGAAACATATAAGATTATTAAGGGATGGATACACTAGAGGACAGGAAACATGTTCCCGATGTTGGGGGAATCCAGAACCAGGGGTCACATTTTAAGAATTAGGGGTAGGCCATTTAGAACTGAGATGAGGAAAAACTTTTTCACCCAGAGTTGTGAATCTGTGGAAATCTCTGCCTCAGAAGGCCAATTCTCTGGATGTTTTCAAGAGAGTTAGATAGAGCTCTTAAAGATAGCGGAGTCAGGGGATATGGCGAGAAGGCAGGAACGGGGTACTGATTATGGATGATCAGCCATGATAATATTGAATGGCGGTGATGGCTTGAATGGCCTACTCCTGCACCTATTGTCTATTGTCTAAGTAATTCACCATTTGGTTTGCAAAATATATGATCTTGGAAGATCTATGCTACACACTTCAACCACAGCAGAAACGCTCAAACTGCCACCTTTCTGCTCAACTCCAAAACCAGTTTGTCTATCTATACATGTTTTACCTTCCAAATGATTTGACTAATATATGCACAGTAAAATAAAGTACAATTCAAATACTTGATTACACATTATGTATTACAGAAGTTCTACAGCATGATCGCAGATATTTGTTAAGAAAGAAAGCATCACAAACGGAATACTACTTACCTTGAGTCCTACTACAGTGCTTCAGTATCAGCCACTGGTTAAATATTAACCACAATTTTAACTGGAGTTGATTCCCATACTCATAATCGTAAATAATCATGAAAGTGCAGGTTTGTGTCTCTATGAGTATTGAAATCGTTCTTCTCACATGATTAAAACCGCATTTTTAAACTCATGAAATATCATCTAGAATCTAGGTCAAACTTTTATTTGAAAGTTTCTTTAAAGATGTTTTAAAACAGTGATCAGCACTTGATTAATCTACAGTGCGCATTGGAAAAAAAATCTGCTTTTATATTGCTGGACCAAGAAGTTTCGTAAAAATCATAGCCTGCTGCATTTTGCTACTTTTGACTTTGTTCCAATGGGGAAACTTATGGGCCTGTCCCACTTAGGCAACTTTTTAGGCGACTACAGGAGACTATGCGGTCGCCACATGTTCGTGGGTGGTTGCCGGGGAGTCGCCTTCACGGTTGTGAGTAGTTCCCACATTCTCGAAACAAGTCACGGCTTCATTCTGGTCGTCGCTAATTTTTCAACATGTTGAAAAATTAGCGGTGGCCGGAATGAAGCCGCCATGGAGTAGCGAGAATTCGCGTGCAGTAGGTGCAGTGGTAGTGGGTCGCCAGAAGGTCGTAGGTTGTCGCGGGTTCTGACCGGTGAATTTCATTGGCTCACTGAGGAAAAAAAAACGTTAAAAGTAGTTTTCCCAAGGATAACCGACTGGTAATGTAAATGTCCACCGAGCTTCACAGCCGTGTATCTCTGGCTTCTTAAAAGTTGTCTCCACTCCTTCTCCCCATCCCGTCTCTCCCCCCTCTTTTAAAGGATTTAAATGACCCTTCCCGTACACCGTCTTAATTACAGCGCCAACCTTCCTGTTCATCGTGATGTGTGTCTGTATTAAATTGGCTTTGCACAGTGCAAATTTCACTCAGACAGCTCCCCCCTGCTTGCCCTGTCCCCCACCTGCATAACGGGCTGGTGAAGGAAGCAATGTGTGTATGTATTCCACTCTGACAGTCGCCGTTCCAGTTGCCGGTTTTTCAGCAACTGGTTACGACTTGACAGTCGCCTGAAAAATCGCCTAAGTGGGACAAGCCCATTACACACTGTAAATACTATTGTGTGTCAGGAAAATTCAGCTGTTTACGAACATAATTCACTTTTCCACCTGATACCCTGGTAGCTAGGTAATTTACAGCAGAGAATAATTTCACCTATATAATCTCTATTGGTGCAGCAGCAGCAATCCTATGTTCCATGACTTGAATATTTCCATTTCCTGACTTGAATATTTGAACAGCAGATTCTAATGCATTTTTACTTTTCACTTTGCTTAGAACCAAAGACAGGTCATACAATTTGAACTAAGAAATACAATTCTCTCTCATTACTGTTCAAATAGCTTGAGGTTTGGAACTTTATCTCAAATGGAACAAAAGTAACATTTCCACAGCAATACCAACAAGGTAGACTTTCAACCAGTGGCATCACTGGGAATTACATCTCTTTGGAAAGAAATAGTTCCTTTTCTCTTAATCTTTTGCTACAGAACACTAATAATCCTGATCATAATGCTGGCAATAAATACGGTATCACAAGTAGGTCGTGAGGAATGGCATCTTTACTGCCGCAGTAGCAGCTGGACTAGTTTTATAAAAAGACAGACGATACCCAAGGAATCAGTGGACATCTATTATTTTCTTTCCCTACAACATACCTTGCTGGGAAGATCTACGCATGACAAACTTGAGGGATGACTTCAGTTTATAACTTTAAAGTCCCTTCCTTTACAAAACATAGCAGTACTTATTTTACTGCAATCTCTTCCTATTACTGTTTGAATACTTAGATGAATGCTTTTAAAACTATACCAATGGAGCCTGAAATAAATAAGAAGACTTAGATAACTCTAGTTTCCATTCCAAAGCATTAAAAAAAATGGGGAAATTGCAAAAATTATAGATATTATAGAATAATCTTCCAAAGCCAATAATTAAAAAACTGTACCATCAATTTGAAGTTTAATGATACACCTCCCATTGTTTCAGAACGTTGGGATTTGACCAGTAAATCAATTAGCATCAAGCTAAATAGCAGAGTCACTCGAATGACATATTCTTGTTCCTATGTGCAATTCACTTCCCATCTTCTCAAGATTAACATTCAACAGAGAGAAAATGTATACATTCAAGACAAAGATTCCATAGCAGGCAACAAGGATTAAAATTAGAAATTGATTATCTTGATCCTAGCTCAAGGTAATTAATTAACCTCCAAATTTGGACTTTTTTTAAAGTATTAAATCTTCTCACTGTTCATTCTGCACAAATCCAAATATTGTTGGGAGCTAATGCGAAAGGCATAATTGCATCATGTTTTTTACCTTTATTTTAATAATGAGGAAATCATAAAATAAATTTGATAAAATCCATCCTGCATCCAATGCTGAAATTCAAATGTTCCAAGGGATATCTCATGAACCACCCACCCCCCATTTCAAGACATTGTGTCAAAACTTTTTTCAACAAAAATGCAACACATTCTAGACACTAGTTAATTCAACCTGACAAAATATATCCATTCCATTATTAATAAAGTCGCTATTATTCTATTTATTTCTTTTTCAACAATTCTGCCTCCAATGTTTGGATACACGGGAATTTATATTGAAAACCTGTTTCTGGAAACACTCAGCACGTCCATTTCTCTTGCCACAGATATGACTTGACCTGCTGAGCATTTCTCACATTTTTTGCTTTTGTTTCGGATTTCCAGCATCTCTATTTTATTTTTGCTTATTTTTAGAAGCTCCTGAAAATGCTTGTTCATTAAATGGACGAGCTCTTTTCCAACGGTTTCTGCTTTCATTGCAGAACTTCACCTTTTGGTTTCCATTCAATTCTATCAGTTCTATAAAAAGGGGGAGAAAAATAAACGGTTCAGACTTGAAACACCAATCTGGCTGTGCAAACAGTCTTTGGCATTGCTTGTTTGTTCCTTTGATTCCACGGCCACTATATCCTGCTTCCTACTACTTATCTTCAGTGTCTTCCAATTCTCACATAATGTTGACACAGTTTCCTGAAATACGAGTTATTTGTATTATTTCGACAAAACTTAATATATCTTGAACAGAACTCAAATCTATCTTTGGAAACACAAGGAACTGCAGTGCTGGAAGCTTGAGCAAAACACAAAGTGCTGGAGGAATGCAGAGGATCAGGCATCATCTGTGGAGGGAATGGTCAGACAACGTTTCTGGTCAGGACCCTTCTTCAGACTCTATCTTTTCTATTTTTAGGCAACATCAGGCTTGTTCTGCGTTTACAACATCTTCTGCTTTTATTCTAATTCTCTTATAATTAACTTTTCATTCTGTTCAAACAATTCATTTAGTTTACATTAAAAATGCACTGCTCATTTTATTTCAGTGACTTTTAATATGCTCAATATATTGTAATTGATATTTCCTGAACAAATGCAACTGCAGATGCAATCTCATGTTTCTGTTTGGTTTGGAAAAGCAACTGTTTGCAAACAAAATTTGATTCCAGCCATTATAAAGCAGACTGACAGTGACCTGTTGGTTGCCCACTAATATTGTTTATTTGATTTTTATAAACTTAAGTGCTACAAAACTGATACTATTTGACAGATATCCATCTCCATTGCTGTGGAAATGGTCTCTTCCCAAAATATATTGGGAACAAAATAATTTATTACAATAGAAAATAATTTAGCAATCATTTATTTTATTTTCAGTTCTGTAACAAAGCTGCAGCTGTAAAAAAAATACGGAGAAGGGTCTGAAAGAGCCAATCTGACACCTTGTGTCTCAGTCGATAGGTTACCGACAAATATTCATTTCAAGCTCACAGACCTCCATAGCCACATTTACAACACCTTCCTCCACCATTCCATTCTTGAGAAAAAAAAAGCAAGTGCTGGAGGAACTCAGTGTGTCGGGCAGCATCGGGGGAGTGAATGGAGAGAGACAACGTATCGGGTTCCTAGAGACCGAGTGGAGGGGAAAAACATTCAATTAAAAATTTCCAGCAACTGCTGTTATCTGCTTCTTCTTTACAACATTTCTTCCTTTCTCTTCCCTCGCTTCTAGGCCTAACTCTGGTCCTTCATCCAAACAAATCAAATGTAATTAACAAGTATTTGTTATACTCTCAGAAAGCACCAACAGAATCTGAGTCCTCCGGTTTGTCATGGTCTCAACACTATCAAAGACTTTCCCTTCATTCTTTCCACCAACACCTGCAGTGTAAAACATTATTTTCTCACTTTTCCACTACCCAAAATGATAATTCTGTTTGCCTTTCTGCAGGTGCTTTTTATTTCCCATCATTTGTGTTTGTGAACTGAGAAACCTTCAATAAAGATAGCAAAGGTCAAAGCTGTCAACACCTGCACCAACATATTCAAGGTTAATCAAAATCATTTGACAGTATTCCTGTTTTCTATTATTCTGTATTCCTGTTTTCTATCCCCGTTTCTGTACATTCATAATTTCAATGAAAAATTAAGTAAATGTAGTCGATGGTATGATGGGCTTGTACTTCCAGCAGGAGAGTCTGAAGAACGGTCCTAACTGGAAACGTCATCTGTCCATTTCCCTTCACAGATGCAGCCTGACCCACCAGTTCCTCCATAAGATTGTTTTTTTAAGTCAGGATTCCAGTATCTGCAGTCTCGTGTCTCCTCGGTACTGCATAGCTGCTGAAATCAATGTCCTACATTATTTGAATGCAATAAACACATCTTATTTGGCTCCACTGTAAAGTACTGTAGATACACCAATTTTTATTTCAGACTGAAGATGCATTGTGCTGAAATATTAATTCCATTTTCCTCTCTTCATAAATGTTGCCTGAGCGATAAAATATTTCTCCCATGTTCTGTTTTTAGGCCTCGTTCTAAACCACCTAATGTTAATATCTGGCATAAGTAGAGATTGACAGAGGTAAGTGGACTCTTGTCCCTATAAACATATGCATTTAAAAAGAACCAATTCAATGCCAAATGATTTCAATGTATTCAAGAAGAACACAGCAATATATTCAAGTCACCATTATAAAAATCCAAATTCTCAAATTTGCTAAAAGGGAGACTAAAGGTAGTTGAGGCCAGTTCATTGGCTATATTTAAGAGGTTCTTAATATGTATTTAATATTTAAGAGGTTCTTAATATGTGGTTCTTGTGGCCAGAGGGATCAGGGGGTATGGAGAGAAGACAGGTACAGGATACTGAGTTGGATGATCAGCCATGATCATATTGAATGGCGGTGCAGGCTCGAAAGGCCGAATGGCCTGCTCCTGCACCTATTTTCTATGTTTCTATGTAAAGAAAGCACTCCATGCGTTCCAGAAAGCATTGTTACATTGTCAAAAGCAAAATATTTTCATGAGATAAACTGAGTCTCCAGAGCTAATCCAATGCTTCTGGTGTACCTTGGCTTTGGTATGGGTTCACAATGCCATACCATAGAATATCCGTAGTATGTGAAAACTACATTTTTTATTTGGTAATTTTTTGATGGAGTTTAAGCATTTAAAAAAATCTAAGCAGTACACTTAGAAGTTACTGATGGAAACACAATTTAGAAGTTAACCAATTTTAGATTAAAAGAAAGCAAACTTAGAAAATAAAATGGATTGAACTGACATATTAAAATCTAGATTACAGTGAAAACACAATTTTGAATCAAAGCATAATTCAGGAAAGAAACTGAAACAGACTCAGAAAGTCATTTCAATTTCACATCTGTCACCTTTCTCCACCAGTATAATTCCAGAATTATTATTGTGAACTAAACTACTTTTGTCAAATCTTCCTTTAACCCATTGCTTTGATCAAACGTCAGTGGCCCAAATATCTCACACCTTGACTTAGCACTTTTTGTTCTATGTTTATTCCCCATGTGTCATGAAGATTTTTTCAGAAAGATCCTACATAACCTTTGTAGAAGTAGCTAGGGAGGAGAAATTATCCTACAATAATTATACCAAAGACTCTGCAGCACAGAACACTGGTGCAGCTCATAGAGGTGCTGCCTCATGGATCCAGAGACCCAAGTTCAATCTTGACCTCAGGTGCTGTCTGTGTGACTTTTTAACATTTTCCATGTGGGTTTCTTCCAGGTGTTATCACACCTCAAAGCTTTGTGGATTGGTAGATTAATTGGCAACTGCAAATTGCCCCTTCAGTGTAGGTGAATCTTTGGGCTGTCGTCAAGAGTGTGGAGAAATCTGAAACTCGGAAAATTAGCAGAGAATGGGTTTACTGTCAGTCAGCATAGCCTTGATGGCCCGAAATGGCCACTGACATCACAAGGCATTAAAGAAGGAACTGCAGATGCTGGAGAATCGAGGGTACACAGAAGGCTGGAGAAACTCAGCGGGTGCAGCAGCATCTAAGGAGCGAAGGAGATAGGCGACGTTTCGGGTCGAGACCCTTTTTCAGACTGGTCAGGGATCAGGGAAACGAGAGATAGTGTACCCTCGACATCACAAGGCAATATGGTTAATACTTCTGTTGTGGTTTCCTTGGTTGTGAAATCCATATTTCTTGCAGGCATTTAAAATGGAAGTAGGCGAAAAAAAACTACAATTTCTGCAAAGCAAAACTTTCCATTAACCATGGTTTGCAATATATATTTAATAATTCCAAATGTATATTCGGCCTTGTGACTGGTCATTTCAGCAAACCCGGCAAAGTATTAATTATTGTCAGGTAGCATGGATAAATTTATTCTTCAAAAGAAAAATTTACATAGAATGGTGGTCAATAGTATCAGGAACATTTCCTACTGTTTCAAATGTACAGACCAACATACTTTGCTTTGTTCAATGATCTTTCTTTCAGCTACATGAATTCATAACATGCTGAACTTAGTAACATATAATGACGGTTAAGATAACATATTTACACAATGCATTTCCCCAAAACTTAAAACCTTTACACATACAGTGCCCTCCATAATGTTTGGGACAAAGACCCATCATTTATTTATTTGCCTCAGTACTCCAGAATTTGACATTTGTTATAGAAAAAAAAACACGTGGTCAAAGTGCACGTCGTCAGATTTTATTAAAGGGTATTTTTTATTTATTTTGGTTTCACCATGTAGAAATTACAGCAGCATTTATACATAGTTCCCCCCCCCCCCGCCATATTTCAGGGCACCATAACGTTTGGGACACATGGCTTCGCAGGTGTTTGCAATTGCTCAGGTGTGTTTAATTGCCTCCTTAATGCAGGTATAAGAGAGCTCTCAGCACCCAGTCTTTCCATCACCTTTGGAAACTTTTATTGCTGTTTATCAACATGAGGACCAAAGTTGTGCCAATGAAATTCAAATAAGCCATTATGAGACTGAGAAACAAGAATAAAACTGTTAGAGACAGCATCCAAACCTTAGGCTTAACAAAATCAACTGTTTGGAACATCATTAAGAAGAAAGAGAGCACTGGTGAGTTTACTAATCGCAAAGGGACTGGCAGGCCAAGGAAGACCCCCACAGCTGATGACAAAATAATTCTCTCTATAATAAAGAAAAATCCCCAAACACCTGTCTGACAGATCAGAAACACTCTTCAGGAGTCAGGTGTGGGTTTATCAATGACCATTGTCTGCAGAAAACTTAATGAACAGAAATACAGAAGCTACACTGCAAGATGCAAACCACTGGTTAGCCGCAAAAATAGGATGACCAGGTTACAGTTTGCCAAGAAGTACTTAAAAGATCAACCAGTTCTGGAAAAGGTCTTGTGGACAGATGAGATGAAGATTAACTTATATCAGAGTGATGGCAAGGGCAAATGATGCAGGAGAGGAGGAACTGCCCAAGATCCAAAGCATACCATCTCATCTGTGAAACACAGTGGTGGGGGTGTTATGGCCTGGGAATGTATGGTTGCTGAAGGTACTGGCTCACTTATCTTCATTGATGATACTACTGATGGTAGTAGCTTAATGAATTCTGAAATGTATAGACACATCCTATCTGCTCGTTCAAACAAATGCCTCAAAACACATTGGCCAGCGGTTCATTCTGCAGCAAGACAATGATCCCAAACATACTGCTAAAGAAACAAATGAGTTTTTCAAAGCTAAAAAATGGTCAATTCTTGAGTGGCCAAGTAAATCACCAGATCTGAACCCAATTGAGCATGACTTTTATATGCTGGAGAAAAAACTGAAGGAGATTAGCCCCGAAAACAAACATTAGCTAAAGATGGCTGCAATACAGGCCTGGCAGAGCATCACCAGAGAAGACACCCAGCAACTGGTGATGTCCATGAATCTCAGACTTTAAGTAGTCATTGCATGCAAAGGATATACAACAAAATACTAAACATGACTACTTTCATTTACATGACGTTGCTGTGACCCAAACATTATGGTGCCCTGAGGTGGGGGGACTATGTATAAATGCTGCTCCACATGGTGAAACCAAAAATGTATAAAAATGGCCTATATTAAAATCTGACAACATGCACTTTAACCACATGTGATTTTTTTTATTACAAATCTCAAATTGTGGTGTATAGAGGCAAATAAATAAATAATGGGGTTTTGTTCCAAACGTTATGGAGGGCACTGTATTTCTATTTGAGCAATATCCAAAACAGGAATTATGTTATTAGATTTGCGAGATTTGTTTTGGATTAAACATTCCCTTTAAACAAGTTTTATGTCAATGAAGTTCCTCAAACAGCATGTCAAAGGGTGGCAAGGGTGTTGCCAATGTAATCTTCGAATCTTCATCTGGAAACAAATTACTTGTTCTAATTAAAACCAACAACAGTCATTTAAAAAAATACTTACATCCCCCTCATGGCTCAGTCCTGATTTAACAGTAGCAAGAGTTCAGCACACGAGTAGCTTTGAGATGAAAACAGTCTACCTCATGCTAAATGTCCCAAAGCCCAACGCTGTACTGCTCACAGGAACATCCAACATTGATTTTGTTCAACACTAAATAAACAGTGCTTCTGTAAATAGTGCTGCATAATCAAAAGGTTTATGAAAAGCAGAAATGAAGGACCACACCCTAGCTAACTGGAGCTGGATTTGCAGCAAAATGACTTGGACAATGTCAAATTTTCCTTCCACAACCGCCACACCTCCCGCCCCCACCCTGCCCCCAGTGGAATGTTTGTCGTTTTAAAATGCTCCACCCTCAGCCAGGCCAAGAACTGAGGAAATTCATTCCAAAACCTGGCCAGACAGAAAATCTGACTGACAGGCACCTCAGGAACTCAAACTTCACTGAAAACTTCCTATCTTCCACTTAAATTAATTGTTTGTGAAATTGATGTATGTTAGTACATTTTGGTGTAAATTAAAACAAGTATAGTGCAAGATTAGGAGGAGAACAAGAAAAGCCTTCAGGCTTCATTCCTCAGTAATTTCACTTACAGCAGGTGCACTGTGAAAATGCATTTTAAATCATTGACTTTGCTTTCACTCTGCACCAAAAACAGAGCACCATTATCAACCAAAAACACAGTGCAAAACCTTCTGCACAGAAGGCAAAACACAGAGGGAGTAGCCTGTAAACTTCCTGCTTCATGTTACAATACTTAGGGAAAAAAGAGAACCGTGGAGTAACTTTTAATAAAAGCTACTTTGCGTCATTTCCAGGCTTTTACTGTGGTTGCTTAAGAGTTGTGGCTTTCTCTGGTCGCAGGCAGCTTTAACTTTCAATTTAAAACAGAGCCTGGAAAAACACCTTTGGAATTATGTAATTAAATGCATGCAACCTGGGCAAGGCAAAGATAATTTGGAAGGATTGGCTCAGTTAATTTAAATTTCCAGGAACTGCAGATGAAAGGGAGTATTATGGTTCCTTTTTTTTCATTTTGATAGTCAAAGATTGTACACTATAAAAAGATACCCATTAAATTGCATGAACACTTTTTTAGATAAGGATACAGTGCATTTTCTTCTTGTGGGAATTTCCAGACAGGATGGCTTTGTTCAAACAGATTCCGTAATGATTATATTTAAATCACAGCCAAGGGTGGGGCATCCTGTGCCCTTTAAAAAAAAAATCTGCTCGTCAACAATGTTATTGGGCAACAAATCAGGTCCAAACACAGAAGTTCAGAGTTAGAATTTAATAGTTGAGCCGAAGATGTGAGTAAACCCTAAAGCTGTAAATTCCTCTAACTGCACTCACTGAAAGGGCATGAAGAATAAAGGAAAGTCTGAAGGTGAGTCTGGGGCAATACGATGGTAAGTAATATTTCATCTCAGATAATCATGAAAAATATGTTCTTGATGACTCATAGTTCCTAATTTTACACTGGCAGTTTTACACACCCAATCAAAGGACTTTCAAATGAATTAATTTTAATGCAACTTTGCATCATCAAAAGAAAACATACTGGTTACACTGTCCATTTTGTCTGTAGGGTGTTTTCTCACAGTTGGTCAACTTGTGTGTGTTCAGAAAATTTAAACAGTATTATATCAAATAATCCATGAGTCAGGCAGCTTTTCTCCTCAAACTCAATATACTAGAGGGAAGAAATTCCCAAATAATGTATTGGCATCAGGGCAGGAAAAATAGAATGAAAAGTTCCGAATAGCTCCATAATTCTTTTTGCCAATAGCATTTAATTAAAAAAAACCAAGTATACTACAGGATTTCTGACTCCTATTAAGGTGAAAATGTATTTCTTATTCCTGGAATAAACATTTTGAGCTGGTCACACCAATGCCAAATACTCTTTTACATTCTTAACAGTATTAAAACAAAACGGCATACCTTTCATTATAACACGAGTCATAACATTAGCGAGTACAATACCTAGGCTAATTGGTACACAAGATTTGTGCTAAAAATACTGAAGATAAGCCAAGATAAGTACTGTATTAATTGTGCATAGATTCAGGTATTACAACTAGACAACAATACAGGAACATCACCTGTCATTGCATTATTCCCAAGGTGAGATGGTCTACTATAAATATTTATCTGTTCAAAATGGTGTTGTTAGAACAGTAACTACACATTGAAGGTGCTTCATTCAGAACCAAGTTCTGAACTTTCTATCACAACGGCAGCAGACAGTCAGGGTGGGCAGTAGGACATCAAAAACCATAGCCATGAGCACTGGCACGCCCCAAGGCTGTGTCCTAAGCCCCCTGCTGTTTCGTCTGCTTACACACGACTGTACTGCTAGACTCAACAACAACTTCATCAACAAGTTCGCTGATGACACAACAGTGGTGGGTCTCATCAGTGATGATGATGAGTCGGCGTACAGAATGGAGGTGGAGCTGCTCACAGGATGGTGCAAATCCCACCACCTCATTCTCAATGTGGGAAAAGCGAAGGAGATGGTGGTTGACTTCAGGAGGGCGGGAGAACAACGCCATACTCCTCTGCACATCAATGGAGCTGATGTGGAAAGGGTCAGCAGTGTGAAGTTCCTAGGACTCCACCTGTCAGATGACCTGACGTCCACGACCAACACCACAGCACTGGTCAAGAGAGCCCAGCAGCGACTACACCCTCTCCGAAGACTACGGAAAGCTGTGTGGAATGAGCTTCCAGCAGAGGTGGTGGAGGCAGGATCGATTTTAACATTTAAAAGTAAAGTGGATAGGTATATGGACGTGAAGGGAATGGAGGGGTATGGTCTGAGTGCAGGTAGATGGGACTAGGGGAAAACAAATGGTCGGCACGGACTGGAAGGGCCGAGAGGGCCTGTCTCCGTGCTGTAATTGTTATATGGTTATATGGTTAAAGCAGGTCTCCCCACTGCACACAAACTTTTTATAGGGGGACAATCAAGAGCACATTAACCTACGGCATCACCTCCTGGTTCGGGAGCTGCAAGGCGTACGAACGGCACCAACTGGACAGGATTGTGAAGACCGCCAGCAGGATTATTGGTGCTCCACTCCCTTTATTGCTGGACATATACAGGAAGAGATGTATTAGCAGAGCCATCTCCATCATCAAAGACCCATACCACCCATCGCATCACATATTCTCCATCCTACCATCTGGGAAGAGGTACAGGAGCATCAGCTGCAAAACCAGCAGGATGCTCCTCAGCTTCTTCCCGCAGGCAATTAGACCGATAAACAGACTTTGCCCCCTGCCAAAGTATCGTGCACCAAACACCAACCTGGACACACTGAAGCAGAGCCATTGTCGTGCCACTGCTGATCGGAACTCGTGACATATGTACTTTTATTCTCTATTTCTATTACTGAATGGACACTGGTTGAGAAACGCTTTTTCATTTTCCTCTGGGTATGCAAATACTCAGAAAAATGATAATAAAGACAGACAAAATTAACTGTAAAATCTATGCGGGATGTTCAGAAGGGCGTCGTCAGCTGTAGCCCTCTTGTTGGAGTCAAACATTTATTGGTTCAAATCCCACATCAAAAGCTTTAATTGATGAATTCAGGTTGACATTACAAAGGAGTGGTAACAGTGCACAGTTTTGGCAACAGTGCTATCTTTTGGAAGAGATGCTGAATTAGTGGCAATTTTGCTGCATAAATTGATTTTGGAGCAGTAGGTGTCTTGGTGTCAAATTCAGTCAATATTACTCAAATACTGATTAGCTGGCCATCACTGCGCCATGATGGAGTTTGTTGTGTATTTCCGATTTATCACTGCAGTGACTACTTCAAAAATACTTCTTTGGCTGAATTGTAATTTGGAGAAATGAAGAGTGATATGGGAGTCCAAGTATAGGCAACCCTAGTATACAACCGTTCAGGTGATAGAAATATGTTTTATAGAATTCACAAATCACTACCCAAAAATTTGATGCACATAATAAAATTTGCTCTCACAGAATCTATGTGAATAAAAGTACAACATTTATTATTCTTGAACTCTCATTCCTTCACACATGCTCAGATAATATGGCTTAACGCTATGGAAAACTGTGATAGGATTGGCTTCTCATTATAAAGCCCTCATGGGAGCACAGGGGGTCACTGGTAGCCTTGTCACTATATAATGTCTCAAACGCTTTACAACACTTCAATAACTTTCAATTCTTAGGCCCCCATCACCTCATCTTTACAAGGATGTCCGGTCCCTTGACACCTCTACACTTCACCAAGGTCTCAGGACTCCGGTTCTTCCTTGAATAGAGACTCAATCAGTTCCCCTCTACCAACATGCCCCTTCGGCTCGTGGACTTTGTCCTCGCCCTCAACAACTTCACTTTTGACTTCTCTCACAGTCCTTGTACCAGGCCTACATTGGTCCTGTTCCCCCAACAAAAATGACTGCATCAGGGCTGACTCGTTCAGAACTTGTCAATTTCACCAACTTTACCACTAACGTCCACCCTGCCCTCAACGGAGCTTGGACTATCTGACACCTTTCTTCCCTTTCTCGATCTTAATTCAGAAGGAACACGAGTACAAAATGTATATTTTAACATTTTGCACTGAAATACCACTGCTCTCCTCCATACATTTTTTTTTAAACAACCTGAAAAAAATATAACATTTTAAACTATCTTTTAAATATTTATGTTTAGGTGTTTTAATGGGTTTGGTGTGGAGGTGAGGAAACATTGTGGAAGTGAAAACTAAATTAGAAAAACAGTTGAAAGTTATGTATTCATAGCAACAGACTGCACAAAGTAAATAAATATGTTTCTACTCTGCCTGAGTGTACGATTTCTGCTGGAACCAGAAGTGTGGGTTTCACATGGCGAGCAGCAACATCAAACCTGCTAGATTGCTGAGGTCAGCAGCAAATAATTTAAATTCTAGGATTGGTAGCAGGCAGTACACATGCAACACCATAAGAGAAATAAAAACAGTTATTACCGATATTATTCTGAAAGGCTGTCTTGTTCACCAGCAGAATAATTGTGACAACTGGGGAGGGCATCACACAAAAGCTGCTTTCATGCAGAATGAGGCTGGTGTTGCAGTCACTGCCTTCCAATGTATAGGTCAGGTGCAGACAGTGACAACTCCTAAGTGAACTCTAGAGACTTCTTAAAGCTGTTTTGTTTTTAAAGTCTTCTCGGCCATCAACTTCAGTTAATCCAGCACTTACTTCAATGCTGCCTGACATGCCGAGCATTTCCAGTGTTTTCTGATTTCCAGCATCCACTGTATTACACATTTTGAATTAAAACAATTTTTTTTAAACTTGAAAGAACATCATTGTGCAAGTAATGAGTCAAAAGTGTGTGTATATGAACCTTGGATCACGAGATACTACTAATTGCTTTTGCATGGTTCTATCAAAGTACCTTTAAATCAAATTGTTGCACGAAAGTTTTCTGTGTCTTGCTGAAAATGAAACTCTCTAAAGACGTACTTTAACGAGGAGACAATTCCCTCCCACACACATTTTAAAATGCCAACTCTGATAAACACCTGCAAAAGCATGTCATTCAGCTGCTGAACATGCAGAACTAAGTTAATGTGTGAACAATTTTATATGGTAGTAGACCAAGTGCAGACCCGTTGTATCTGCTTCCCCCAACGCAAGATTCCGCCAATCACTCGTTCCCCCAACGCAATATTGCAGCACTCACGTCTAGCCAACTGCGCAGGCGCGGCTCATTTCTCCACATCCTCCTCATTCAATCCATGGATAGAGAGGGGGGTAGAGAGGGAGGGGTGGTAGAGAGGGAGGGGGAATGGGATAGAGATGGAGAGGGAAGGGGGGGTAGAGTGGAGAGGGAGGGGGAATGGGATAGAGATGGAGAGGGAGGGGAAGGGTGTAGAGGGAGGGGAAGGGGGTAGAGGGAGGGGAAGGGGGTAGAGAGGGGAGGGGCAGAGAGGGAGGGGGCAGAGTGGGGGGGGAGGGAGGGGGGTAGAGAGGGAGCGAGGTAGAGAGGGTGGGAGTGAGGGTAAAGAGGGAGGAGGCATCTCCCTCCTTCACATGCCCCTCCCCCTAATCTCCCTCTACCACCCCACCCCCCACCCCATTTCCTTCATCCTCCTCCCCTCACTCCCATTCCCTGCCCCAGGACCTATCCAGGTTGTAGAGCAGCGGCAGGGCCTGGAAATCGGACTGGTTCGCGTACTCAGCCTGGCCCCGGCTGTAGACTGCAGCCGTCAGCTCGGCCGCCACCTGGGCCGCAGTGCAGCCCCGACTTCATCTCCGGGCTCGTCCCTGACCTCGGTCCCAGGCTCGTCCTTGGTTCCAGCGGCGGCTTCTTTCTCGGCCCCGGGCTCGGCTTTCACTCCAGCTCTCGCCAAGCTCGACTCCAGCCAGGCTCCGCGGCACCACCCTCGCCTCCGGGCATCGGGAACCGGCAGCCGCCATCACGCCAGCGCTGGAGAATGTGTGTGTGTGTGTGCCCCCGGAGTGTCTTGCGAGTACATTGTGACGTCACCTGGATTTTTTTTTTTTTTAATTGAGTTTGAGCTGTTTTTCAAATTTTAAACAATTAAAAACTTCAGAAATATAGGTGAGAATGCGACAGGAAGATGTTTATCGCCTCGACGGGAAAAATGGGAGTAGAATGAGTGAAAATGGGAAGGCTGCATTTGGAAGAAAACAGGAATTATCCAGATATTGACACACACACACAGCCACAAACAAGACCAGTTTTAGTATTATAGATATACCTGCTGGACAATTAAAAGGAGGAAATAGCCACAGGAGTAATACCACTAATTAGTGCTTTAATTATTTTATATTACAGGTGATCATCATGTTACGGGGAATGGTGATAGAGGGGGGAGCGGCGAGTGGTTTGTACTTCGAACAAAAAGGTCCGTATCACATTTTTCTGGAGCTTTATCATCCATTCACTTCAAAAGCTCGAGTTAAAATCCAATGTGTATGTATTTATTTACTTTCTTCTCGTCAATTCCTTAGGAGTGAATATTTTTTGCATCTCTCGCGTTTTTGGGAAGTAATTTGTAAGTTCAATAAAAGGGGATTTTCCCATTACCCGAACACAGGAACCATTTTTCAAGATGTATTCATTTTTCAAGTTCAGGATTTATCTCCTGTCCTTAATTGCCCTTAAAAAGATTATGGTGAACTGCCTCCTTGAAACTCTGCAATCCTTCTGATAAGAGTGCTCCCATAGTAGTGACAGGGAAGGTGTTCAATGATTTAGAAACATCTATGAGAAAAAGATCAACAACCAATAAGTTCAAAACTTCAGTTTGAATAACTAAGTAAAAACTCTGCACTTTTAACTAATGGTCAATGACAACCACTTCTGGATTTCGATGAGAATGCTAGAAGCTGCTGTCAGATTCCATCCATCAAAATGATGTGTAACTCACTGTCATTCTCACACAGATTAAGATGTTTCAATTAATCATCTTTGTTCTAAACTCCAGAAAATATGTAAACACATCTATAAAAAAACTATTCTGAGAAAACCATGTCTTCCCAGAAATTGGACACAAGAATCTTCACTGCGTTCCCACTAAGTTAAATACACCCTACCTTAGGCAAGGATACTAGGACAGTATTTTAGGTAGGTATCTATGGGTGTAAACCCAAGTCCTGCATAATATTACCAAGACTTCAAACTACAGTACAATGAAGGGAAACAAAAATTACCATCTGCTGAACTGCTCCCTGCACCCATTTCTGTTCGCAAAACATTAATCCTTCTAAATAACAGCATTAACTGCAATGACATTTTAAAATCATACATAGGTAGAATAGAAACACAACGTGCATAACCACACATTTCTTCCATTATATGCCATCTATTATACAGTGCATTCAGAAAGTATTCAGACACCTTCACTTTTTCCACATTTTGTTACGTTAGCCTTATTTTAAAATGGATTAAATTATTTTTTTTTACCATCAATCTACACACATTACCCCAGAAATGAAGAAGTGAAAACAGGTGTTTAAAATTTTTTGCAAAGTAATTACAAGCGTCACGTCTCCTCCAGACACCGTTCATCACCTGGCCAATACCATACCTATGGTGAAGCGTGGTCATGGCAGCATCATGCTGTGGGGATGTTTTTCAGCGGCAGGAATCGGAAGACTAGTCAGGATCAAGGGAAAGATGAACGAAGCAAAGTACAGAGACATCCTTGATGAAAACCTGCTCCAGAGCGTTCTGGACCACAGACTAGGGCGGAGGTTCACCTTCCAACAGGACAACGACCCTAAGCACACAGCCAAGACAACGCAGGAGTGGCTTTGTGGCAAGTCTGTGAATGTCCTTGAGTGGCCCAGCCAGAGCCCGGACTTGAATCCGATCGAATATCTCTGGAGGGACCTGGAAATAGCTGTGCATCGACGCTCCCCATCCAACCTGACAGAGCTTGAGGGGATCTGCAGAGACGAATGGGAGAAATGACCCAAATACAGGTGTGCCAAGCTTGTAGCGTCATACCCAAGAAGTATGAGGCTGTAATCGCTGCCAAAGGTGCCTCAACAAAGTATTGAACAAAGGGTCTGAATACCAATGTAAATGTGATATTTCAGTTATTTATTTTTAATTACTTTGCAAAAATGTCTAAACACCTGTTTTCACTTTTTTAATTATGGGGTATTGTGTATAGATTGATAAAAAAAAGATAATTTAATCAATTTTAGAATAAAGCTGTAACGTAACAAAATGTGGAAAATGTGAAGGGGTCTGAATACTTTCTGAATGCACTGTATAGTCTTTTGTGCATTTCCAACGTACAAGCAAAGTCGACATGAAGGTCTGTTAAAAGGGAACTGAAGAACAGTCAAATACAGGATTTATTGATAATTAGTGACATAGCACTAGACCTGTAAAGATGAGTTCTCCAATCCTCGGGCTGGGACAAAGAAATTAAAATAGGCTAATGGAATGTTTTCTCATGAGGTATGGATTACAAATGTGGTTGAAGATATGTTGGCTCTATAAGGCTCTGGTTGGGAAACATGGTAGAAAATTTACTTGTCTCAAAGATTGCAGTGAAATAGTTTGAAAATAGTGTTGCATTCCAATTCAGAATGATTATAACCATATAACAATTACAGCACGGAAACAGGCCCTCTCGGCCCTTCCAGTCCGTGCCGACCATTTGTTTTCCCCTAGTCCCATCTACCTGCACTCAGACCATACCCCTCCATTCCCTTCATGTCCATATACCTATCCACTTTACTTTTAAATGTTAAAATCGATTAAATAAGGCTTTATACAGTGCCCTCAATCATGTTTGGGATAAAGACTCTTTATTTAATTATTTGCCTCCGTACTCCATAATTTGTAATAGAAAAATCACATATAGTTAAAGTATGCATTGTCAGATTTTAATAAAGGCCATTTTTATACATTTTGGTTTCACCATGTAGAAATTACAGCAGTGTTTATACATAGTGGACTGAGCTTTCTGATACCTGCATTAAGGAGGCATTTAAACATACCTGAGCAATTACAGACACCTGTGAAGCCATCTGTCCCAAACATTATGGTGCCCTGAAATGGGGGGGGACTATGTATAAACACAGCTGTAATTTCTACTTGGTGAAACCAACATGTATAAAAATGGCCTTTATTAAAATCTGACAATGTGCACTTTAACCTTGTGTGATTTTTTTCTATTAAAAATCACAAATTGTGGAGTATAGAGGCAAATAAATAAATTATGGGTCTTTGTCCCAAACATTATGGAGGGCATTGTAGCACTTCAATAGGAACACCAAAAACAGTAATTACCAGATCATGAAAGACCTGAAAAAGGTTTACCTGCCACTGCCCTGGGAATCGGATGATACAATAATGTTGCTGTTGACTAATTATGGCTATTAAACTACATCAATTGGTTTCTAAGCCTCAGACACAAGGCAAGGTAACAAACTTTAAGAATGATTGGACCAAAGGCACCTGAATCTCCCAAACGGGTTACACCTCCTGCGTTGCATTCTTAATGCCAAAGATCATGATGGCCTTTTATTTGTAAAAAGAATATCTTTTCATAAATCTGTTTCAACACTCCAGGTACATTGGTAATTCTTTTCCCCCTATGCAGCATAATTGTTTCAAAGGACAACAGCATTCTCACAATTAAATTAAATCATTAGAAAATCATAGCTAATGTGCGCTGAGACGCTCTGCTAAATCTATGACAATGTTCTGCAAGTAATCAGGTTATCGCAAGAAAATGGTGTTAAACTGGAGGTATGTATGGGGGCATTCATATCCTAAATTAATTTGAATAAGCAGTTTGTCGAAGGTGAACAGAAAAGCTGTGACAGTTTACATATGGCTGCCTTCTCTTGAATATCCTCACAGAGTTATGTGGAGTCCTGAATTGTTGAAATTATGAATCCCATTCTAAGGACAATGGTCCAGCTATTGGTCCACCCCAAGGACCAGATCACTCTTCCCCAATGCCTTCAAGATGACCTTCTCCTTTCAAACTAGTTATTCATCTCCATCTTCTTATTTCCATACACGGACAGGAGTGTCACTGGGATCTAAATCTTACAAAGTTTTCATTTTAGCAAATTTCCTTTATCTACAACTATAATTTTGCATAAATGCACCCAGCATGCAACAGTTCCCATTGTAACTCTGATACGCTTTGGAATAAATTCACACATTGCTCTGTAGATTTTTATTTATCACCGAGTTTGTTTGAATTCACCGTCACCAACCCTCTTTTCACACTGGCAAACGTTTAAAACAAATTGTATGTATTACATGCTTTCATTTAAAACATGTAATACATGTATGAATCTTGGTTTATTATTGTTCTGTGCACTGTGGAAAACATTGTTTTGTATGCTGTCTACATACATCACACTGCACGAGTATATCAGGAAATACAAAAGAGGAAGTAAAAAGAATGCAGAATATGGTATTACAGCTAAAGAGAAGGTGCAGATAAAACACGTAAGGGCTAAAACAAAGTAGGTTGGACATTCAGCCCTGGCATATTAAAGGTCTGTTTTAGAGTCTGATAGCAGTGAAGAAGCTGTTCTTTAATCTGGTGGTGTTGGTTTCCTTTATATCTTCAGCCTGATGGGAGAGTGGAGAAGAGAAAACAACTGGGGTCTGAGTGGGTACACAAAAAGCTGGAGAAACTCAGCGGGTGCAGCAGCATCTAAGGAGCGAAGGAGATAGGCGACGTTTCGGGTCGAGACCCTTCTTCAGACTGGTCAGGGACTGGTCTGAGTGGTCCTTAAATACGTTGGCCGCTTTCTCGCAGCAGCGTGAAGTAAAGATGAAATGGGGGAGGGTCGAGGGATGCTCGTTTGTTCGTGGGATGCTTATTCTCGTTGGACTAGGCCACGTTCATGAACCTGTGTGATTTCTTGCAGTCTTGGGCAGAACAGTTGCCATACCAGGCTGTGGGGCATCCAGATAGGATGCTTTCCGTGGTGTATTTGTAGAAATTGGTAAGAGTCATTGTTGACAAGTTGAATTCCCTCATCCTTCTGAGGAAGTACAGGCATAAATGTGCTTTCTTGGCAGCAGTGTCAATGTGATTGGATGAGGACAAATTGTTTGTGATATTTACAGTAAGCAACTTGAAGATTTCAACTATCCCCATTTCTGCCACATTGATCCAGGCTAGGGTGTTCGCTCTATCCTGCTCCTGAAGTTAATGACTAGCTCCTTCGTTTTGCAGGTAATGTGACATTGTTGACTTAACACCATGTTACTTACTAGTCTCTCTCAATGACTGAAATGCAACAATATACTGCTGTTAGGCAATGAAATTAAATAGTGTCAATGAAAACCCAATTGAAATCCACTACAATGAACAATCTTAAATCAGTTAAATTACTACTGAGAATTGAGAAAAATTTAACTCATCCGTTGAACCAGACCTTCACTGCAATCCGCAATTTTCTAGCATAATTGATAATCAGCTACTCTGGGAGTTGAGTTTTGTTTGTATGCAGTTTATTTTTTGTGTTCCCATAAATAATCGCCCAAATTCGGAGCCACATACACCAAATATAATATACTCTATATGTTTGGGTATCATCCAATCACAAGAACTACAAAGTTACCTCTGCTGTTTTTTAAGTTTGAATGTGCAAAATAATTAGACCTAGTGAAAACTGATTCAATAACAATTATGTTGTGAATCAATTCTTTACACAAGAAAAACTTTCTGAAGTCTTGTTATGTCTTCACCATGGCTCTGAGGTTTTTACAACCTATGATTTACTGTGAAGAACTGCACATAAAAGCTCCACATGCTGAATTTAAAAATCAACCTGGGTATCTCAATAAATCATCTCACCAAGTTGATACAGCATTTGGGCCAATCTCGGTCCCTAATAAATGAGATTTAAAGCATACTCAAACAAATGGGAAATCTTGAATCAGTCAATAAACACTACATAAACAAATACTTTACTGAACACATTATCTGTATTCTGCTACCTTCCCACCATTTCCTTTTTCACCCCAAGCCACCCTTCCAACACCCCATAAAGTATATTGATACATGTAGACTGGTATTCTTCAAAACTAGCTTGACATTAGAACTTCAGCTTACAAATGGAGGTATTGTACAGCTCAAGGGCAGTCTGGGAGTACATCTGGTTGTACACCCAGCCTTACTACAGCTGTGCTACTTGACCACACATAAAAGGATGAATTGAATCCACTGTTGTTGAATATGAAAATAAAAGTCAGTTGAGTTTAAACACCGATACAAAATACTGGTAAGGCATTTCCTGACAGCATAAGTCACCTCCCAGTATTAGAGTCAGCAGAATAATAAACTTTAATGAGATTGAATAAATCAGCTTACTTATGCCCCACTTTCCTTTCATGTAAACTGCTCTATATTCTAACACAACACTAGAATTACCGTAATTCAGAGCATATTTATCTATATATTACTAAAACTCTCATCTTGTTTCTATCTATCTATCTTAGACAAAAGTGCTGGAGAAACTCAGCGGGTGAGGCAGCATCGATGGAGAGAAGGAATGGGCGACATTTCAGGTCGAGACTCTTCTTCAGACTGATGTGTGGGGTTGGGGGGTGGGGAGAAGGATATCTATCTATTTATCTATTAATTGTTTAGATGGAGATGGCGGGTGAATGATCTGTAAGTTGGCATGGTTCAAGATCAGGTGACGCAGTAGCGCAACTGGTATAGCTGCTGCCTCACTGCATCAGAGACCCGGATTGGGTGCTTTCTGTGTGGAGTTTGCATGTTCTCCCTGTGACCACATGGGTTTCCTCCGAGTACTTCCACATCCCAAAGATGTGCCAGTTCGTAAGCTAATTGGCCTCTGTAAATTGTCCTTGGTATGTATGGAGTAGATGCCAAAGTAGGATAACATAGAACTAGTGCGAATGGGTGATCGATGATCAGTATTGACTCAGTGTGCTAATCCACCAATTCAATCAATCAAGATATCCTTCTGGGGTACACAAAAAGCTGGAGAAACTCAGCGGGTGCAGCAATCTAAGGAGCGAAGGAGATAGGCGACGTTTCGGGTCGAGACCCTTCTTCAGTCTGAAGAAGGGTCTCGACCCGAAACGTCGCCTATCTCCTTCGCTCCTTAGATGCTGCTGCACCCGCTGAGTTTCTCCAGCTTTTTGTGTACCCTCGATTCCAGCATCTGCAGTTCCTTCTTTAAAAAAAAAGATATCCTTCTGTGCAGTCAACGTATGAGTGTACACAACAGGCATGATCACTGCATATTGTCCAAGCTTATACGTCAGATAGTTCATTTTTCCCAGGGAACAGTGCATTCATGAAACAGTTTGAGACGCATGAAACTGCAGATTCTGGAATGATGAGCAAAAAACAGTGCTGGAGGAATTCAGGCGGCATCTGTTGAGGGAAAGGACGGATGACGTTTAAGACCGAGCTCCTTCTTCAAAACAGTTTGCTAGTCTGTAGATTGACTACAGATTCACTGTGTTACTTCAAAAGAGCTGGAATAGTTTTGGGCAGGGGTTACTACACAAGGTAGGCATTCTTCAGAAATAATTAAATGTGTATGATCTGCTGGTATAGTATCCTTCAATTAAAGGGATCAGAGGAATGTTCCAGATGAAAACCGCATGTAAAAAAGCTTTTTTTTTTCTGTTTCTCCCTGCAGATTGCAAATGAATGGGAAGTGTCTGCGTTGTGATACACCGGGCACTATAAATTCCTTATAATGGACTTTTTGCTCCTTATCATGTACCAATTTGGTAAACAGGCACAGTTTCCACAGCAAATGTATCAAAGATTAGCAGACTTTTACAGGGGTAGCCTATACTACTGTGCACATTTTTTGCCGAAGTAAATAAATTGCATACTTCAAACTACTCAAGTGACCAATGATAATTAACTTCAGAAGTTGCTCATCCTAGCAATTAGATATTCACAAGATATCATTTATTTGTTGACATACATTATTGTAATCTCTACAATCTGTAAATTCTCAGTTAGTTTTGTTTCACTTGCAATAAACAACCCTGACCACCACACTGGAAATATTGGACCTATGATTTATGGACAAGAGCAAAGTAATGGATTTCTGATAAATACTTTAGATACTACGGTTGGCATGTTGGTAAAATATATTATAGGATAAACTACTTCCTGATCATTTTTCGTCTTACTGGGTAGCTAATGTTTAGAGGGATATGGGCCAAACATTAGCAAAGGAGGGTAGCTGAGATGGGTATCTTGGTCAGCATGGGCGGGTTGGGTCAAAGGGTCTGTTCCTATGGTGTGCAGTTTCCAGACCTCCCAACATTTGATTGTCAAATTCATAATATTTCCCCTCAAAATTCATATTTTTAAATGAAAATTCATGTCGGCGCCCTATTCGGGGTCCCATGTCACAAATTCTAAATTGTGAAGAAGTATTTTAATGCCAAAATGTGAAAAAGGTACATGTATGCTGAAACATTTATAATTCTTTGTTAAACTTTGATAAACTTGGCACTAGACTCACTTCATTTCTCTCACTTGGGTTGTTGCCGGCGGCTATGCGCCTGCGCACTGGTGCAGATCAGCGGGCTGCCGGCGGGCGGGTGCGGCACATGCGCACTTGGCAAGGTTGCCGGCGGGCCTGCGCCTGCGCACTGGGTGGGGTGGGGGGGGAGGCCCGGTGATGGGGCTGCCGCGAGCGGCCGGCTGCCGGCAAGAAAGTGCGCTGATCGCGCGGGCCGGCGCCGCCCGGGCTCTGGGCCGGGCGTGGCGTGGCGTGGCTCGAAATGGCGCCAGGCCCGGCAACCCTCCCCCACTGCGCACGCGCGGCCACTGGGGCCCGGCAACCCTCCCCCACTGCGCACGCGCGGCCACTGGGTCCCGGCAACCCTCCCCACTATGCACGCGCGGCCACTGGGGCCCGGCAACCCTCCCCCACTGCGCAACGCGCGGCCACTAGGGCCCGGCAAAGTGCCGCTGATCGCGCGGGCCGGCAAACCGGGGACACATGGCGCCGGCGTCACCACGGGAGAACAATTTAGCGGGATAATTAGGTTACAAATCGGAATGGCGGGAAGGGAACCTAAAAAGCGGGAATATCCCGCCAAAAGCGGGATAGTTGGGAGGTCTGAGTTTCTATGACACTGCAAGACTGTTGGGTGGGGTCAGTGGGGATGAAGGGAAATTGGGATAGGTAAGGAGTTAATTCAACAACAATGATCTGATCATATTGGCCAAAAGCAAAATGGTGTCCAGGACATCAGAAAACGGTATGGTAGAATATTTTGCATCCATCTGAAGAAGGCCTTAACCTACTAAATATAATATTCCAAATTAATAAACGGTTCTTATCAAAAACATCAGGTCTGGTATCATTGAGAAACATAGTGCTTAATCTTACTCTGCTGCTAGATCTAAACTAGTTTCCCTACTTCCCTTGTTAAACAAAGTAACAACATTAGCTATTCTCCAGTCCTCCAGGACCTTGCCTATGGCTAGAAAAGATGCAAAGATCTTCGTCAAGGCTTCAGCAAACTCCCTTCTTGCCTCTCTCAATAACCTGGGATAGATCCCAATAGACCCTAGGGATTTATCCATCTTAATGCTCTTCACAAGCCCGCGCTCTTCCTCCTTCTTAATCGCAGACTGCCCTTCGATATTAGCATTCTCAATATGAATCTCCCTGTCCTCCGTGTCCTTCTCTTTGGTTAAAACAAATGTAAAGTTCTTGTTTAGTACCTCGTGTACACCCCGATTACCTCCTTTATTCTAGAAACTCAAAATTAACATTGAAATTAATTCTGATGCTATAATGAAGCATGTTCAACCTAAAACATTGGACTTTGAATTTCTTCCTACGGATGTAGCCAGATCTTCTAAGTATTTCAAGTATTTTCTGTTATTTCTAGATTTCCAGCATCTGCATTTGTTTGGGTTCCGTTGTATGAATAAGAAGTCTCTATGCACCTAATACCAAAAGTAATTGACAAAGACGATCAGAAAGAATGCTGAACTGAACCCAACTTGTTTTTCATTAGATTTTACGATCACACACTGAATTTTACAACTATACATTTTTTGTAATATGGATATGCACGGTGGTAATAATCCTCACAGCAAATGAAGATATTTTCAAGATTGACAAATTACTATAAAAATTATGCTACTAAAAATTTCAAAATTTGGCATTCATGTACTGAAGATCGGACTTACCATTTCAAAAAGTTTAAGATAAAGAAATTTAAACTAACCTATAAAAATATTCCAGCCCATTAATTATTTTTACATCTATTTTAATCAGAATCAACTCTTTAATTCCTGACAGAATTGTGCTATTGCACAATATACAAAAATGGAAAGAGATTAAATTTCAATTTTCTCCTCACACAATGCAAAGGATATCGTAAATGTTTTGTGGAATCGATAAATTTGAGTATATTAAACTTGCTAATTCGTCTTTTCCTCCAGTGCTCAGTCAGGGAATGCAAATGCAAAAATCCTGCGCCTGTATCAAACTATTAGTTTAAATGAGCGCATTGAGAAATATTCAACTTTATGCTATTAAATATTGGTCATTTTATTTACAAAAAAAACAACTTTGTTTTTGTTTTAACCTGTTCAATCCGAACTATGCTCTTGCCTCTGGTAATGTTGCATGTTGGATCTTGCAAAATAGTGTAATGATCCAAACACGTGAACATTCTTCGATCTGCAATATGTCTCTTTACATTTAGGACTGGGAAACTAGGCTGGGGTGTCCTTTATTTTATACTGCCACGCCACTGAGACAAATAAAAGGTAATAACATCTAGTCACTCAGCAACCTCCATTTTCCGAGCTGTCAAAAAGTCTTGGAATGATAAAAATTGAGTACACAATGGCCAAAATTGGAGATATTTATGTTGCCTAATGCCCAACTGTCTGCTGACTTATTTAGGTTAGTGCTACTGCAGTTCCCCACTCCTTGACTGATTTCAAATTTCAAATACACATTAAGGTAGATAAATCACCAAAACCTGATCAAATGTATCCTGGGGCAATATGTGAAGCGAAGGAAGAATATGTGGGACCCTCGTTACATCTTATTTGTCTCATTGATAGCGAAGGGTGAGGGGCTAGAAAGGGTGGGTACAAGGAAAATCGTTGTATTGGTGGGTAAGTTACGTAGGGGATTCTAAGAGAAAGGATCTGTATGCAATTTGAAAGGCAGGGACTGATCAGAGATAGTCAGTAAGCATGGGTTTGTGTGTGTTTGTAATCATGCTTTACAAATTGAGTTGAGTTTTTTAGAAGAGATAACCAAAGTTGGTGAGGGCAGTGCCACTGATGTCCACATGGGCTTTAGCAAGGCCTTTAACAAGTACCACACTGCAAACTGATTCGAAGGTTAGATCGCATGGGATTCAGAGCGAGGTAGTCAATTGGATGTAAAATTGGCTTCAAGGAAGATGATAGAGGGAGGTTGTACAGGGTCGTTTTTCCAGACAGGAGGCCTTTAACAAGTAGTGCGCTACAAAGATCATTGTTTGTTAGTTATGTTAACAGTTTTAATGAGAATGTGGTGGTGTGATTGCAGATGGCACTGAAATTGTGGGTTTAGTGCACAGTGAAGAACAAGATTACAACAGTAATTTGATAAACTAGACAAACGGTCCAAGGAAGGCCTATCGAGTTTAATTCATAGGATTGGTTAGACAAACCAAGGCAAGACTTATACAGTAAATGGCAAGGCCCTGACGTGTTGTGGAACAGAGAGAATGAGGGATGCAGGTAGATAGTTCCTTGAATGTCACGACACAGGTAGACAGTATGGCAAAGAAGACATATTACATGCGTGCCTTCAATGTCTGGGCTTAAGTACAAGAATTGGAATATCATGTTACGGCTGTACAAGACATTGGTAAGGCCATGTTAACAAATGTATACAGTTTCGACTGCCCAAATATATATGAAGGATGTCATTAAAATGGAAAAGGTGCAAAGAAGATTTATGAGGATGTGAGTGGGACTGGAGGTCTCGAGCTATAAGGAGAGACTGGAATGGCTACGACTTTTTTCCCCTTGAGTGCAGGAGGCTGATGGGTGACCTTATGGAGTTGTACAAAATTAAGAGGGGCATTGAAAACGTGAATAACCACAGTAATTTCCCCAGGGCAAGAAAGTTTAGAACTAGATAGTATTAATTTATGATGAGAGCAGAAAAATTATAAAGATCTTGGACGAGCAACTTTTTCCACAGAATGTGTTGAGTACATGGAACAAACTGCCAGAGTAAGTGGGAGAAGCGAGTAGAACTATAGCATTTAAAAGACACGGCGACAGGTGCATGGATAGGAAAGATTTGGAGGCAAATCGTAGTCCAGCTCGGTTAAGCAACTAGGTCAGCATGGAGGAGTTGAACTGAAGGGCTTGTTTCTGTGTAATGTTACATTATGACTATGAATTATCAACCTCTGCCAGGGTTAAAAATGCTATGGAATCTATTAATGAGGAGCAAATAAAATTTCAATTTAAAATCTCACACCCAAGGTGGTAGATTGAGAGAAGAAGATCAAGATCTCAGCTCCTAAAAGTATGGCAGCCAACAGAAAAACAATAATGTGAAAGATATTTAAGATGGTCGAACTGGAGACCAGAGATTTTGGATTAATGGAGAATACTCAAAACTCACACACATATGTATTACAATATTTCCTTTCATGCAGCTTAAGCGATAACAATACCAAAAGAAATTCCCCATTATCCTACTCCACTGTCACCCTGCCACGTATTCTCTTTCCATTATCCATTTTGCCTCTCTTGGCACTTACCAACACAAAGGGGCAATTTACAATAGCCAATTAACCTATTAGGGAGGCACGGGGAGGAGGGCTGAAGGAAGAGCTGAGGACTAGGGTGAAGGAGTGAGAGGGGCACTGGGGTAAGAGGGGAATTGGGGTGTCGAGTGGTCAAAACAAGGGATGTCAGGGTGAGGTTGAAGGATGAGGACTGGGGGAGTCGAGGCTAGAGCACGAGGGGAGATTGGGCAAGGGAAGGTAGTGGTATCATGGCCAGGGTGGGGGAGGGTTATAGCCAGAGTGGTTAATGGCAAAGGGGGTGGTGTTCACGTCCGGGGGAAGGAAGCAAGACAAGGGATGGGTAGTCCAAGTCAGTGGGGTCAGAGCATTGTGTTATGGGCAGGTGAGGGTGAAGGCAAGGGGATTGGGATTAAAGGCCAGGGAGAGAGGGGGTCATGGAGAGGGGAATCAGGGGTGTGGGCAGGAAAGATGGTGAGGGGGAATCAGAGTGAGGGGTTGGGGGAGATCAGGGTGGGGGAGGTTCGGGGTGGGGGAGGATCGGGGTGGGGGGATCCAAGCAGAGGAAGATTAGGGTTCACGGAGATCAGAGTGCAGAGGGATCAGGGTGGGGAGGTACCAAGATGCGGGGGGAGGTTCAAGCTTCGGGGGATCTGGGCGAGAGGGGCGGGGAGGTTCTGGGCAAGATAGCTTCTGAGTGAGAGGGACCAAAGTGGGGGCGGGGGAATCGAGGGGAGAGGTGATCAAGGAGAGTGTTGATCGAGGTGAGGAATCAAGGTGGGAGGAATCAAGGTGGGAGATGGATCAAGGTGGAGGAGGGATCAAGATTGGGGGATTAAGGTGGGGTGGTTCAAGGGGAATGGTTCCAGGCGAGAGGAATCAAGGGGGGGTTGTTAAGGTTGGAAGGGATCAAGGTGGGGAAGTGATCAAGGGGAGCAGTGATCAAGATGGGGGATCAGGCTGAGGGAGGGGGATCAGGCTGAGGGAGGGGGATCAGGCTGAGGGAGGGGGATCAGGCTGAGGGAGGGGGATCATGGGGGGTGTGGGTGATCAGGGTGGGGGGGATCATGGGGGGGTGGGTGATCAGGGTGGGGGGGATCATGGTGGGGGGGTTATCAGGGTGGGGGTATGTGTGGGATCAGGGTGGGGGGTATGTGTGGGATCAGGGTGGGGGGGGGTGTGGGATCAGAGTGGGGGGGGTGTGGGATCAGAGTGGGGGGGGTGTGGGATCAGGGTGGTGGGGGGGGGTGTGGGATCAGGGTGGTGGGGGGGGGTGTGGGATCAGGTGGGGGGGTGTGGGATCAGGGTGGGGGGGGGGGGGTAGGATCAGGGTGGGGGGGGGTGGGATCAGGGTGGGGGGGGTGTGGGATCAGGGTGGGGGGTGTGGGATCAGGATATGGGGTGTGGGATCAGGGTAGGAGGTGTGGGGATCAGGGTGGGGGGGTGTGTGGGATCAGGGTGGGGGGTGTGTGGGATCAGGGTGGGGGTGTGGGTGGGATCAGGGTGGGAGTGTGGTGGGATCAGGGTGGGAGTGTGGTTGGGATCAGGGTGGGGGTTGGTGATCAGGGTGGGGGGTGTGGGTGGGATCAGGGTGGGGGTGTGGGTGGGATCAGGGTGGGGGTGTGGGTGGGATCAGGGTGGGGGTGTGGGTGGAATCATGGTGGGGATGTGGGTGGGATCAGGGTGGGGGGTGTGTGTGGGAGCAGGGTGGGGGTGGTGTGTGTGTGATCAGGGTGGGGGGAGTGTGTGTGGAATCAGGGTGAGGGGGTGTGTGTGGGATCAGGGTGGGTGATCAGGGTGGGGGGGTGGGATCTGGGTCGGTGGGGGGGAGGGTTGTGGAATCAGGGTGGGGGGTATGTGTGGGATCAGGGTGGGGGGGGGGGGTGTGTGTGATCAGAGGGGGTGCGTGTGGAATCAGGGTGGGGGGGGGGGTGGGTGGGATCAGGGTGGGGTGGGTGGGTGAGATCAGGGTGGGGGGTGTGTGGTATCAGGGTGGGGGGTGTGTGTGGTATCAGGGTGGGGGGTGTGTGTGGTATCAGGGTGGGGGGTGTGGGTGGGATCAGGGTGGGGGGTGTGGGTGGGATCAGGGTGGGGGGGTGTGTGGGGGATCAGGGTGGGGGGTGTGTGGGGGATCAGGGTGGGGGTGGTGTGTGATCAGGGTGGGGGGGGGGGGGGGAGTGTGTGTGGGACCAGGGTGGGTGATCAGGCTGGGTGGGTGGGGGTTGTGGAATCGGGGGTGGGGGTGTGTGTGGGATCAGGGTGGGGGTGTGTGTGGGATCAGGGTGGGGGTGGGGGGGATCACTGTGTGTGTGGGGATCAGAGTGGGGGTGTGGGTGGGAGCAGGGTGGGGGGGATCACTGTGGGTGTGGGGGGGTGGGGGGGGGGGGGTGTGGGTCAGGGTGGGGGGTGAGGGTGTGGGTGGGAGCAGGGTGGGGGTGGGGGGGGATCACTGTGGGTGTGGGGTCAGGGTGGGGGAGAGGGTGTGTGTGGGATCAGGGTGGGGGTGGGGGGGATCACTGTGGGTGTGGGGATCAGAGTGGGGGTGTGGGTGGGATCAGGGTGGGGGTGGGGGGGATCACTGTGTGTGTGGGGATCAGAGTGGGGGTGTGGGTGGGAGCAGGGTGGGGGGGATCACTGTGGGTGTGGGGGTCAGGGTGGGGGGAGGGTGTGGGTGGGGGGGATCACTGTGGGTGTGGGGATCAGGGTGGGGTATGTGTGGGGGTGTGGGTGGAGCAGGGGTGGGGGGATCACTGTGGGTGTGGGGGTGGGGGTCAGGGTGGGGATCAGGGTGGGGGTGTGGGTGGGAGCAGCCACTCACTGTGAGAGGAGGTCACGCCGCAGGGCGGTCACGGGGGGGGGGGGGTGTTTATGAGGGGTGGGCTCGAGCGGCGGTGGGCGGCGACACCGGGGTCTGCGCTTACCCCGACATGGCTTCCTTCCTTCCTTCCTTCCTGGGGAGTGGGCGGCGCGGTGCGGTGTCCGGGCGGGGCGGTGGCGGTGGCGCGGCGGTGGCGGTGAAGGCGGCGGCTTCTCACTGCGCTGCCATCGAGCGAGCGCGGAGGCGGCGCCGTCGACCAACCGCCGCCCCGCCCCGCCCCGCCCCCTCCCTCCCCCTGATTGACAGCCGGCCCGGACGACACCACCTGGGCAGGCCCGGGGGGGGGGGTGTCACACCACACCACACCAAACTTGCATGACTTGCATACCCCCTCCCAAGCCTCACCAGGCCCCAATCATCAGCACAAGGTAAATGCGGCTTCTTGTGCGTGCCTCAGCCAGATCTCAATCCCCGCGGTTATTTCCCCCCTGGTGGCTGTGCCTCCTCCCCCCCCCCCCGCTGGAGGTGGCAAGGGGTCCGCGGTTGACCGGCGGAAGGCCGTTGCCGTGGCAACCCTGGCCGGGCCGGGCCTGTGCTGGAATCTTGCCCCAATCCCTGCCCTGCCTGTCCTCCACAACACGCATTTAATTCCTCATATATATTTTCCACACACAAAAAAAAATGTTATTTCCCCCTCTCCCCCCCCCCCCCCCCCCCCACATCGGAGAGCTTTAATTACCCCTTTAAAGAAAACAAGTTTTATGGCTTCTCTTGCAGGACTCCGACTTGAAATATCTAATCCGAATATATTTTGGGTTTTTTTCTTTTTTTTCCGCTGCAAAACTTTGCATAAATAATAGAATAGCTCCGAATAGAACAGCTGCAGCAGCAGCCTTACCCTCCGCCAAACTCTCCAGAAGTAGGTGGGGGCAACGTGTTGCATATTCATGCGGCAGGCTAAACGTTGTTAAAAATTTGCGAAAGGCGTGCGATTTGGGAGGGGAGGGAGATTAGGAAGTGAGCTGGAGATGCGATTATATCAGCTCTGCTGATGTGCAACAAACGTGGTAAACTGCCGTCGGATGACGTTGCCATTGCAGTGTTTATCATAAGGATTTACCTCTCACGTCTTCACAGATTGCTTTGAAGTCGAGGTGTAAAACTGAACACTAATTGTGGAATAAGTACAGCAACTCACAAATACATGAAAACCATTGTGTCATTTGTTTTTAGTAATATCGATCGAAGGATAAATATTGGCAGTGGGACCTTAAATCGTGCATACATTTAGAAATGTTATGTGGAAAATCTGTACGATGTATGCTTGCGTCAGTGAGCCTGTTGATGCTGCTACAAACAAGATTTTCATTGTACCTGTCCCTCATCATACTTGTGCATATGGCAATAAAGTTGACTTTTGAGAACTCGTCTTGCTTATTTGACACCCTTTGGGCCCTTCACATCCACCTGAGAGAGGGGCCACAGTTTAGAGTCTCACTGGAAAGTGGCACATCCTCTTCTGCAGGAACACCCCTCACCCCCCCAAAAAAAAAACTCGTTCAGAGGCAAAAATAGTGGGTAACTGATCCAACCTGATACCCGAGGAACAGGGCAGCAAAACGGCCTTAACTTGGACAGCTCTTCAAATAGGCAGTAATGAGGCAGAAGATTGATTCATCTCTTAATATAAACAACAAATTTTATTTAAATGGCACCTACCATAACCTCAAAGTCCCAAACTACTTTACAGCCTGCAGTGCACACTGAACCACTCTAATGAAATTAGATGGATTGGATCTAGGTCCATTGATTATAAATGGATGTGAAGGGAGTGCATGGTCAGCTGAGCTGACAAATATAGTTTTGGGCCCTGACCCAAAACTACCTAATCGTCCCCTCCACAGATGCTGCCTGACCCACTGAGTAACACCACTTTGTGTTTTTCTCAATTCCAGCATCTGCAGTTCTTTATATCTTCATGTTAAATGGAAATGTTTAAATAAGGAAATATAAATGAAGATTAACCTATGAAGATAGGCTGCTAATCTCAGCAGGTATTCCCTTGGGTTTCTAAAATGAAGAATGATATACTGGAGGTATTTTAAAAGATGAAGAGGTCTGAAGAAGGGTCTCAACCCGAAACGTCACCCATTCCTTCTCTCAAGAGATGCTGCCTGTCCTGCTGAGTTACTCCAGCAGTTTGTATTTAAGAGGTTTTATAGGATAGGTACAGGAAAAAATACTGGCGCAGAGAAGGTCCTCTTTACTTTGTTTTGGAGAGGACCCAGAACAAGAGGGGTTTATCATAGATGTATACATTTTAAATCAGGAAGCTAATTCCACAGAGCTCATGACATTGTTCCCCCAGAAAACCATAACGTTTCTGTTGCATATTTTATTTTATAAACAGTAAATTCAACTTTTTAAATTTAATAAAGGTTATTTGGAACAAGAAGGTAAATAAAAATGGGACACTCGAAATGGGAGACAGAACAGATTCAAAATGTCTATGAGATATTGATTCAGTCTGAAGAAGGGTCTCGACCCGAAACGTCGCCTATCTCCTTCGCTCCTTAGATGCTGCTGCACCCGCTGAGTTTCTCCAGCTTTTTGTGTACCCCCGTCTATGAGATATTGTCAGGCTTGATCATTACAGTAATTTATTTAAGTAAACTATTTTCCAAGAAGCAAGCTGTACGATTTGAATTAATTAATTGAAAGGTAACCAATATCTTAACAAATTCCGTCTATTGTGGGTGATTGCTGCCAGCTTGAAGTTGCTACTCATGTGAGATCTCCCCAGCATTGAAGGATCTATATTAAGTTCTGCATCAAGGAGGCAGTAAATATCATCAACCCACAATATAAGACCATCAGAGGAGCAGAATTGCAGCAGGATTTGGCCCATCGAGTCTCCTATGCGATTTCATCATGACCGATGTATTTATCCCTCTCAACCCCATTCTCCAGCCTTCACCCTGTAACCTTCAATGCCCTTACTAATGAAGAACCTATCAATCTCCGTTTTTAAAATACCCAATGTCTTGGCCTTCACAGCTGCCTGTGGCAATTAATTCCACAGATTCACCACCCTCTGGCCAAAGGAATTCCTCCTCATCTCTGTCCTAAAGGTGCATCCTTATATTCTGAGGCGGCACCCTATGGTCCTAAGCCCACACACTACTGGAAACATCCTCTCCACATCTAGGCCTTTCTTTATTCAGTATATTTCAATGAGATCCCCCCGCCCACCCATACTTCTAAACTCCAATTCCAGCGTGTACAGGCCCACAGCCTTCAAACATTTCTCATATGTTAACCCAATCATCCCCGGGATCATTTTTGTAAACCTCTTCTGGACCTTCTCCAATGCCAGCACATCCTTCCTCAGATTTGGGGCCCAAAACTGCTCATAATATTCCGTATGTGGCCTGATCAGAGCCTTCCCATTAATCATCAGGCCCTTGAACCACAGTGCACAACCCAAACTGTAACTCTATCTTGGCACGTAACTACTATGGCTTATAAGGTTGCACTAATTACTGTGGCTTGCACTGTTATGACAAATTATAACTGATAATTTATGGCACATTTATTTGTTAGGTTTGATGTTTCTGTAAAGCTATGGCAAATCGAAATTTCATTGTTCTGGACCTTTTGCATATGAGAATACTCTTGACTCGGCATTCAAGGAGTCAAGCACAACTTGTATCTACAAAGTAAATCCAGTTGAATACAATAGTCAGTGCTGGTGGTTATCCCAGGCCGGCAGGGTGGTGCTGGCTAAAGAACATAAAACTCCATACAGACAACACCCATAGTCTGGACCAAACCCACATCTCCGGTGCTTGAGTTGCTGCCTAGTAGCGCCAGAGATGTGGGTTCGGTCCAGACTATGGGTGTTGTCTGTACGGAGTTTGTATGTTCGTCCCGTGACCTTTTGGGTTTAATCCGAGACCTTCGGATTCCTCCCACACTCCAAAGACGTACAGGTTAATTGGCTTGCGTTTGTATACTTGTTATAAGTATAAATTGTCCCTAGTATTTGTACAATAGTGTTAATGTTCGGGGATTGCTGGTTGGTGCAGACTTGGTGGGTCGAAGAGCGTGTTTCCACACTGTATCTCTGAACTAAACAAAACCTGAACATTCTATTTTTAGGATGTGGGGAGAGGTACTTATTGTGAGAACAAGTTTTTACAGGTGGAAGGAATGGTGTTGGAGGGGGACTGGTCGTCCCCAATTAAAAATAAATAGTGGATAATAATAATAAAAAAGAATGGCCCTTAAGCCATTCTCAGGGGTGGGAATGCATGTAGGGGTGGAATTGTAGAGGGATTTGGTATGTAGCTATCCTTGCTTCCTTATTTTTATCTCACAAAATTAAATTTAGAAGATATATTTCTGATCCAGATTCCCAAAGGAGCAATGTGATCGTTGAATTGAATTTTTGGTCAAATAACCAACCACACTAGCCTCTGCAGAGGTGGTTAGACAGAGAGGAAAATTGTGATGACTTGCTGCCCTACCTTATCTGGCTTGCTCTATTTAAATATGGAAGTACTTTGATCTGTTGTACAAGGAGAAGATATGCTATTGGCTGTTGCTTACAAGCTGTGCTGCATGCTGTGCTGTTTGGCTGAACAATAGTTGGTACAGGTGGTTATACCAGGGGTAGGAATATGGACTCTGGGTCTCTAACCCCTCTTGAATTATAAATATTGGAAATGAGTATAAAGCCTGCCTCGAGAGCAAGGGGGTAATAAATTACATTAAACAGAGAACTTGATCTTTTTTTCAACAGTGAAGGTCAGCATCTTCAAAACAGATTATGGATCAGTACAGTGGGTGTCAACTTCAACAAGCTGTTGCTGTCTTTCCTGATACCTATCAAATGGTTAGTCACTGCAAATAGTTGGTCACTTAAATGTTTTGTTGGATTAATTGGTTAGAAGGTTTCTGATGTTTTTCTTTACGATCAATATTATTATAAAAAGGCTTTTTAATCTTCGTCTTGTCCATATAGAGTAAAAGCTAGCTATCTTTTTGCATCGGATTTATTTGCATAGCTGCACTATGAACAATATTCCCTACCATGCTGCCATCTGATGGCTTATGTCTCGCATTATTATCCGTGGAACTTGACACTTATCTTTCCACACGAACTTACAACTCCAGATATGTGCATTTAGAACATTCGCTCATTAATATTATTTTTAATTCCTTATACATCAATTAAATAGCCAAAGTGATACATTTGTTTATAAAGTACGTGGGATGAAACACAATGGGGTGCAGAAAGCACCAGTTGCTGTGACAGATGTGTCCCCTCTGACAGCTCTTCGCCCTGGCAGCAAAAGTGGATGCTACTTGAGCAAAAGGGGAACACGTTTTCACACAGCAAGGAGTCACAAGTAGCAACGAGATAAACCGTCAGCTAATCTCTTTTTGATGGTGTCGCTTCATGGATAAATGTGGGACTGGACTCCAGAGACATGAAAATCAAAGAACTGCAGATACTAGAAATCTGAAATAACAATTGAAAATACTGGAAACACTCAGCAAGTCGGACAGCATCTGTGGAGAAAGAAACTGTTAATGTTTCAGGTGGAAGCATCTTCCTCAAAACTGGGAAAGAATGAAAACATTTAAAGATTATTTTATGGCTTTTAGTTAATTTATATAATTTTTTTAATTAAATATTTTGACTGTCGTTAAGAATTTAGCTTTGACATTTTCAATACTTTTATAACATAGTTTTTAGAAACATAGAAAATAGGTGCAGGAGTGGGCCATTCGGCCCTTTGAGCCTGCACCGCCATTCAATATGATCATGGCTTATCATCCAACTCAGTATCCTGTAACTGCCTTCTCTCCATACCCCCTGATCCCTTTAGCCACAAGGGCCACATTTAACTCCCCCTTAAATATAGCCAATGAACTGGCCTCAACTACCTTCTGTGGCAGAGAATTCCAGAGATTCACCACTCTCTGTGTGAAAAATGTTTTCCTCATCTCGGTCCTAAAAGACTTCCCCCTTATCCTTAAACTGTGACCCCTTGTTCTGGACTTCCCCAACATCGGGAACAGTCTTCCTGCATCTAGCCTGTCTAACCCCTTAAGAATTTTGTAAGTTTCTATAAGATCCCCCCTCAATCTTCTAAATTCTAGCAAGTACAAGCCGAGTCTATTTTCATATGAAAGTCCTGACATCCCAGGAATCATTTGGAATTCATTTGAAATCATTTTGGAAGATTTTGCCAGGTTAGGATGTAACGTAGCCAGCAGTTACAGTTCTTTGGCAGCTGTTTTGTGTGTGGGGTTTATTCTGACCCCACACCCCCAACATCACACGATGGTATTTATGTCTGCAAGAAGCCACCTCTGTACAGAGCCACGGGATCAAGGACTGTGCTGGCTAAGTGAAAACCTTTCCCACCAATTGTGAGCACAGCCCACTGAGGAGCTGGTGAAGTAGTAACATTTTAGAATGCTAAACTCTAAGAGGCAAACCAATAAAACACTAATGAACCTAATGGCAAATAAAGTTCAGTTAATTGTCAAGGCAAATCCAGGAGAAACGTACTCACCAAGAGATTTCATGGAGTCACCTCCAGATTCGAGTCTAATACCTTAACCGATACACTACTAACCTCTCACTCTTAATGAGTATGTGATTTACTGTATATACTATGTTAAAGTAAAGCCAAGTTTATTATCATATGCACAATTATGGTGAGGTACAGGTGTCATGAAAATCTTGCTTGCAGCAGGATCACAGAGACTCAGACAACACATATTATACATAAATTACACATAAATTCTACAGCAGTGAATCAAATAAGATTTTTTTTAAAGGATAACAGTGCAAAAATACACAACTGGAAAATAATATACAATTAGAAAATATATTTAGCATATCAGGATACATTCTGCATTAACTCTTAATGTTATGCTTTTAAATTTGAGTCTATTAATGTAACCGTGGTGCGATCAGTCCTATTCAGATTAGGGTATCCTAAATTTAGCTATGTTGGGATAGCTTCGTCACCGCAGTTATTGATCCTCATGCCCTTAACATCCATATGCTAACATCCGTTGCATACCTTGGGTAGGCAAATAATTTCTTTGCCTACCCAAGGTATGCAACGGATGTTAGCATATGTGACAATATTTAATTCAATATAGTTTTAGAGAACAGAAAAGACAAATGTGCATCCAGGTTGCCTTGTGTGCATTTGGAGACTAAGCTCTGAATAGCAATGGAACCAATTGGTTCACATTGGCTTTATATTCTTAAGTATTTTCATGTTTTTGTGGTTTATTTATCGTTCAAGATAAATTAAGATCTATCCTAAATCTTTTGAGAGGACCCCCGGCTCCTTACACTGAAATCGGAGGATAATCCAGACACATCGGCAATTTTAATGCTTTTACCCATATAAATCAAACATATCGTGGGGCCTATAAACACTCCAAGCAACACGGTGTTAGGTTTGCATTACAATCTACAGCCCCTACACCCATTCCTTAATGCATGTGATTCACATTTTTTCTAAAGCTGTATTTATGAACAGCTCTTGCTCTTGAAGTAGACGTCTTAGTGTTGTTGTTGGAAAATGTTGAATTATTAAACCTCCTGGTTCTGATACGCTGGGGCATGCTGAGTACACAAAGCATTAGGCCACACACCTTCCATAAAAACTCAGTCAATAAGCCCTTAAGGGAAAAGTCTTTAATTTCCAGCTGCATGCAGAGAAGCCTGTATTCCCAGTCAGAATGAAGGTGATTGGATAATTCCCCTCTCAGTCCTACCTGAAAGCACTGGCTTGGGTTAATTTGTCACCATCCTCTGCTCAGTTCACCTTCCTGGACAAATGATCCGGCTTTGGTCAGGCAACGTTGCTGCAGTTTAGACCATGAGATTCATTTACTCACATCTGTAGAGGCCCTTTGTAAATAGACTTTTTAACCTTGCTGCTGTTTACATGGGTTATATTTGCTGAGAAAATAGACATTGTTTGCAGAAGTCAAGCTGTTGTGTGTTGTTTCAGATGTTTGTAGCTTAAAACAGATGAATCTCATCTACTTGCCTAACAACATAAACCAATCTTTACTTCCTCATTAGAAGGCCCAGTGGATGAGAAAGACACCATGTAAACGTGAAGGCTGTGCAAAGGAGATTCCCCAGGCTAATTCCTGGGATTAGAAACAACAAAAAATAGGTGTGGGAGTATTTAAAGCATTCGGGCCTTCGAGCCAGCACCAATCATCGATTATCCAAAATCAGCATGCATGCTGATTCCTGCTTTTTCCCCATATCCCTTGATTCCATTAGCCCTAAGAGCTAAATCTAACCCTCTCTTGATTCCTTCTCTCCAGAGATGCTGCCTGTCCCACTGTGTAACTCCAGCATTTTGTGTTTATCTTCGGTTTAAACCAGCAGTTCCGACCTACAACAGAAGGCTTGTAAACATTGTACTGTACACCCGACAGGGATGAGAACCCGCTCCCTGGGCATCACTCGGAGCTGCTCCCTGGGCATCACTCGCGGCCGCCCTCCCTCCCACGAGTGCCCAGGGAACATGGGGCCCGAGGCCCAGGCCTGAGGCCTAAACCTGGGGCCCGGCCCCACATCTTCAGCTCACCAATTCTGATCTCGTTGGGGTCAAATTTGGGAGGCATGCCGACAAGCTAGAGCGGGTACAGTGTCGGATGAGCCCGGCTTCGGGACAACCGAGGGAGAGTTGCACCGTCGCAGCTGACAGCCGAGCTTAATGGGTGTCCTATCAAGAGAGGTTGAACAATTTTGGTCTCAATACCTTGAAGTTTAGCATAATAATAAACATAAAATATGCTAAGAAAGCTTGACAGGGTAGACATTGAGGACAGTGCAAGAGTGATGAACAAGGGGCTGGCCATTAAAACTGAGGTGTGTAGAGATTTCATCTCTCAGAATTTAGTTTAGTTTATTATTGTCACGTAGGCCGAAGTGCAGTGGAACGTTTTTTGGTGCTTGCTATCCGAAGAATAAGATTGGCGGAATTGTTGAGAATGTGGGGTAGTTTTAGGCAAAAGAGAGATATCAATGTTTTGGTGAAAAAGGAGTTCAGTTTAAACAAATGTAAGGTGATGTATTTTAGGAGTACTAATGAGGCTTATTGTCACGTGTACTGAGGTACAGCGAAAAACGTTTGTTGCATGCTAACCAGTCAGCGGAAAGACAATACATGATTACTTGAATTTGCGAATTTCTGAATACTTGAATTTGCAAAGTACAGAGGGCTATGGACCAAATGCTGGGCAACGGGCTTAAGATGAATGGGTGTCAAATGGTTGGCATGGACTTTGGGCCTAATAGCCTGTTTCCATGCTGTGCAACACTATGACTACAAATTGAGGGCTACTGGGAACTGACACAGAAGAGTTGAAGCCTGCATAGATCAGCCATGACTGTATTGAATGGCAGTGCAGGCTTGAGGGGCCGTGACTTAATCCTGCTCCCATTTTCTTGTGCTCTATTGAATTATTGTCCTTTCTTGCAGGATTACCAAACTAATAACTTCCAAACAATAAAACTATCTCGACCTGAAACGTCACCCATTCCTTCTCTCCAGAGATGCTGCCTGACCCGCTGAACAATTTGTGTCAATTTTTGGCTTAAACCAGCATCAGCAGTTCCTTCTGACACATGCTGTCTAACCAGCTTTTTGTGTCTATCTTCAATAAAACAGTAAATTGATTTACAGGAGGAGAATCTTGAAATGACCACAGCATTCATATACCACAACTCAGAAGCATACTGTATATCAAAATCTTAAGAAATCCAAAGGAATCAAAATAAAAAGGATGAATCGTTTTGTAGTTCTTTAAACTTAGCCACTCGTTTAATGGTGTTGCTGAGTTTAAAGCTGATATACTGTAGCAACATTTTGTTTTGTTGCTGAGTCTATGAAATACACATGGAAGAGGCTGGCTTTTGCCACCTTTAATGAGGAACTCCTGTCGCTGTAGTACTTTCCAATTTGTGATGCAACCTCTGAGAGTTTTGTCCATATTGCTCCCAGGAGGATTAATTAGTAAATTCCAGCACATGGCCCGTTAAAGGCTAATTCGAAGCTGTAATATAATATTTCAAAATCTAAAAGCTGACCTGTTGTGTGCTGTTGGTTGTGCATTTCCTATCTGGTGAAAGTGCATGAGTGTGAATCCCAATGGGGCCAGATTGTGTTCTCTTCCTCTACATGTCTTGCTAGGTGCTATTGACCACTGACTTGCATCCATGTCTTATGCTGGGTCCCTGTAAGCGACAGATTCTGCCATCTACTGCCATCTTGACAGCCCCCCAGCCTTTGGTCTGAAATATGATGAAGGAGATTTAAAATATAAATTGCTCATGTTTTTAAACTTGTGGAATACTAACTTTACAGAATGAATTTGGGACTTGGAGGAGAGAGGTCGTGAGTGGCGTTAGTTGGACATTCTTCTCCCACCCTTCAGCTCCAAATTTCATTGACCCGATAATAATGCATTGAAGGTAGCCAAGAGATCTGGAATCTCTTACTGTTGAAGTGTAAACCATAGTGGCAAAACAGAGGATCGATGCAGGAGGAAATTATTGGAATTTGATCAAATCAATTGCGAAAAGAGAAATTTAAAAAACGTAGTGTACTTCGAGAGACGGAAAAGATGTAGTTAAGTAAGAAGTGATTTAAAGTTGTAAAATGTAACAACTCTCCAGAACAATTTACCACTGACTCACTGTTCCTTTTCTGGATCCCCAAGATTGTGGCATTGCACCCAGTATTGATCACAGCATTGGAAACATAGAAAATAGATGCAGGAGTAGGCCATTCGGCCCTTCAAGCCTGCACCGCCATTCAATATGATCATGGCTGATCATCCAACTCAGTATCCTGTACCTGCCTTCTCTCCATACCCCCTGATCCCTTTAGCCACAAGGGCCACATCTAACTCCCTCTTAAATATAGCCAACGAACTGGCCTCAACTACCTTCTGTGGCAGAGAATTCCAGAGACTCACCACTCTCTGTGAAAAATGTTTTTCTCATCTCGGTCCTAAAAGATTTCCCCCTTATCCTCAAACTGGGACCCCTTGTTCTGGACTTCCCCAACATCGGGAACAATCTTCCTGCATCTAGCCTGTCCAACCCCTTAAGAATTTTTAAAGAAGGAACTGCAGATGCTGGAGAATCGAGGGTACACAAAAAGCTGGAGAAACTCAGCGGGTGCAGCAGCATCTAAGGAGCGAAGGAGATAGGCTTAACCCTTAAGAATTTTGTAAGTTTCTATAAGATGGTCCTTGTGCATGAAAGTGCAGCCAAACTTTTGGCTAGATTTCAAGAGTGTTTGAAAGGCCAATTAGCCAGTCATCTTCATTCTGATTCGGAATAATGGTTTCTTACTATGTAAGCCAGTGTGCCTCAGACCACCGAACTCATCTCACATAGAACACTGCCGTGAGGAACTAAGAAATATCATTACTCTAATCCTATGGCGCCCAGCAAATTCTGATTCATGGGTCCACCTGCCCTGTGTGGGTGAGCCCTCCATACCCACTGGACCTTCTGTATGAGTGAGGTCCCAACGCAGTCGCCATGGGTTAGCGATCACCTTCATAAAGAATAAAGATTCATTCCAACATAGGATCAGGGCCCTGACAGCCAGCTATGCTTTGCCTGCAAACAGAATTGGCAGTCATATTTTTTTGAATATCTGCCTTTCAATAACATAAAAAAAAATTTATGTTATTGAAAAAGTGCTTCTGACTTTCAATAACATAAAAAAAATAAAAATCAAAAACATGTTAAATGTGATCATACTCTTTCACTATCACAACTCTTTTCACCTACTTCACTCTCTTTCTTTCTATTCTTTTTCTTTAAAAGCCATAAAATCATGGGGTACAATGATTGTAACAAGATATATGTGAAGAACATTGATGTATTTACCTCTAATAAATAAAAGATTTTAAAAAAAGTTAAATGTAATCATACTGTTAAAAACGTACAAGTATTAACATTTAAAAAACACTAAAGACCACTTAAAAAGTATAAAATGCAATTGTTAATTAATTCTATGCATCAATGCCTTGTTTTTTGTAGTCTTGCTTTGAGAAACGTTGTGGTTTTTATGCACAATTTATGTTTTGTGCATTTTCTGAGTCTGCCTGTGATGCCTCTACAAGCAGGATTTTCAATTGTACCTGTACTTCACCGTGCTTGCATATATGACAATACGTTTGGTTTGACTTGATTTAATTCCAAATATGTATATGACGTGAAATATGCTTCTGTCAAATTATAAAACCACTCATGGCAAGAACTACCTGCTTCCCCTTTGCACAACATTGCCCTAGTCCAGTGCTGTCTCAGCTTGCTCCAACATTAGTGCAAAACACAAACTGTTGGAGAAACCAGACAGGACTGGCGGACCCATGGGTCAGCCAACATCTGTGGAGGAGATGGGCTGACGACGTTCGAGGTCCGGACCCATATCCCCAGATGTTGCCTGCCCCGCTGAGTTTCCCCAGCACTGTGTGTTGTGCTCAAGATTCCAACAGCTTCAGTTCCTTGTGGCTCTGTCATTAGTGAATGTGACACCTAAGGATGAGTTTTATAATTATATTCCAGGTGGACTCCTATCTTTGTCCTTCCATAAGCTGGTGCTCAACCAAAACGCAGCCTGCTATGCTAATTTCCTCTTCTTCCCTCACCCATGCTTACTGATCTCCGATTTCCGACAGAACAATGGGCAGATTTTTAAAATTCTCATCCTTTTCAATCTTTTCGTGGTCCCTCTGTAACCTTTGACAGCTTTCCTGTCTTGTGAGATATCTGCGTTCTTCCATTTCTGGGTTTGTGTACTACCCTGAGTTTTATTGCTGCACCACTGGGGTAGTGGTTTGGCTTGTTCCCTGTTCCCTTCAGCTTCTAATATGGAGCAAGACTACACTGCATCACACAGCTGGAAGGAAATAACTGCACCAAAAGTGTAGCCAGATAAAAAATGTAAAAAAATAACATTAATAACATTAAAATTGTACATACTTCACACCAAACATAAGCAATGATATCCGAGTTTCTAGTGGATGAAACAGGCTTGGATTCCTTCAAAAGCCAATGTTAATACCATTGTACTGAACTTCATGAGGTGTGTTGTAACTTCTTCTTGCATAGGCTAGTGAATCTCAGGAACTCCCCAGCCTGGAGAGATGTGAAGGCTACATCATTGGAGGTAGATACACTTTTGAAAGTTCAACATCCACAGATGTTGCCTGGCAATTGTAGGCTGTGGGAAACTGGCAGTGTGGAGCAGATGAGACCTGGGGCAAGATAGCCATGATCATGTTGAATGGTGGAGTAGGTGATCACAACAGCAGCACTCATCTGCTACAGCCCTGCTCCCACCCTTACCTGGCTCCTGCACGACCCCATTCACTGTAAGGGAGCACGATGTCAGGCGGGTGCTCCTGGCAGTGAACCCCAAGAAGGCTGCCGGCTCCTGGTAAGGTGCTCAAAGCATGTGCCCACCAGCTCATCGTCATCTTCACCGGAATCTTCAATCTCTCCCTGGACCAGGCAGTTATCCCGTCCTGCCTAAAATCAGCCATAATCGTCCCAGTGCCGAAGATGTCCCCCATCACCAGCCTAAACGATGATCGTCCTGTGGCCCTCGCTCCAGTAATCACGAAGTGCTTCGAGAGATTGGTCCTCCAGCACATCAAGGACTATCTCCCTCCAGACTTCGACCCCCACCAGTTCGCCTATCGCCCAAACAGGTCCACAGAAGACGCCATCACCGTAGCTCTCCACTCTGTGCTGAGCCACCTGGAGCTGGGGCAGAGCTACATCCGGATGCTCTTTGTGGATTACAGCTCAGCTTTCAATACTATCATCCCGGACATTCTCATCGACAAACTGGTCACTCTCGGCCTCCCCACTCTCACATGTGCCTGGGTAAAGGACTTCTCACCAACCGGCCCCAGGGTGAGACTCAGCCCCCACCTCTCCTCCACTCGCATGTTGCGTACCGGCTCCCCACAGGGCTGTGTGCTAAGCCCCCTCCTATACTGTCTCTACACCCACGACTGTAGTCCGGTCCACAACAACAACCGCATCGTCAAGTTTGCTGATGACACTACGGTAGTCGGACTCATCTCAAGGGGAGACGAGGCAGCCTACAGAGAGGAAGTCCTGAAGTTGACAGCCTGGTGCTCAGAAAACAACCTGGTTCTGAACACCAAGAAAACCAAAGAGCTCATTGTCGACTTCAGGAGGCACAGCACCGACTTAGCTCCCTTATACATCAACGGTGAGTGTGTGGAGAGGGTCTACACCTTCTGTTTTCTCGGCGTCCTTATCTCCGCTGACATCTCCTGGACAGATAACATCACAGCGGTCATCAAGAAGGCTCAGCAGCAGCGGCTGCACTTCCTGAGGGTCCTCAGGAAGCACAACCTGGACTCCAACCTGCTGCTGACCTTCTACCGCTTGTCCATTGAGAGCCTGTTGACATACTGCATTACAGCATGGTACGGCTGCTGCACCATGGCAGACAGGGAGAGGCTTCAGAGGTAGTTAGGGCAGCACAGAAGATCATCGGCTGCCCTCTCCCCTCTCTGATGGACATTTACACCTCCCGCTGCCTCAGCAGGGCGAAGAACATTATCAAGGACAGCTCCCATCCTGCATTTGACCTGTTCAACCTGCTGCCCTCAGGGAGGCGCTATAGTGCATCAGCACAAGGACAAATAGACTCAAGAACAGTTTCTTTCCAAAATCCATTATCTCCCTGAACTCACACATGCACTGACTTCACAGCCTAACCCCCGGACCTTCATCTATCCACCTACTGTAATTTGTACTGTAACTGTAATTCTATTTATCCATTGTCTTTTATAGATATGTACATAGCGTCGCAGAAACTGTGCACCTTATTCCCCCTCCCCCTTTTTGTTTTTTTACACTGAGTAGGAGCAGCTTTTAATCTCATTGTACATGTGTATAGTGACAATAAAAAGGCATTCATTCATTCATTCATTCAAATACTCCCATTCTTCTTGCGTTGTCTCACCTGTCAACATTTACCCCCATTTCCAGGGACACTATACTTCACCACCCTTCTTTCTAATATACTGAAATGGAAATACTCCCTTTCCTTCCAGGCCAAACAGTTCACCTTCAAAATGAAGAACAACAACGTGGTCAGCCTATTTCTGACCGACCAGTGAATTCCACATCCGTCCCCGATGAGTGGTGGGTTCACCCCAGCACTCTACACTGCACATCAAGCTCATTGCAACAGAGTCTTTCAACCCAATGCACTCCATTAATAGAGGCATAAAGAATGAAGAGGTGGGGACCGTCATCATCATCACCAAGTTACATGCCTGATGCCTCTGACTTCTGACACGGTGCTGAGAGCAGCATTACAAGGACACCAGAGCTTCAAGGTAAAAGCCCAGCAACAAAGTGTCAAGATCACTGAGGATATGCAATAAATACATAGGTTGACGATGCAATGCGTGATGTACCACCCAACACCAGCCTTGAATGAAATCATTTGTGACAAAGGCTTCTGGTTCACGGCTACAAAATTATTACATTTGTTTTTATTAACTTGAATTTCAAGGTTCGATATTTTGCAACTGCATTCTGCACACATATTTATAATTTGCAAAAGGCAGGAATGTGACGAGACTTGACCTGTGCTTACATTTAAACTTTCCACCAGCTGCGCCATTGAAGGGAAAACAACAAGGACAGGTTTGAGCACTGATTTGCTTTGAAGCCAGGGAAAGGTTTGAACGAGCATAGTTTATCCCCAGCTGCACATTTAGATCTTTACCATTTTTTAAATTACATTTTACAAGCAAAATGTTACAGCACAGAAACAGGCGCTTTGACCCAACCACTCCGTGGCGGTGTTTAATGCACGACATGAACCACCATGCAATCTTCTTCATCTCCCTCCTTCCATGTCACCTTCCTTTCCCCCCCCCCCCCCCCACAGCTTCCCTTCAAAATATATCTCCGTATTTTATGTAACTCCTCCACATTCTCCTCTCTCACTATAAAGGGGATCATCCAGAAATATCTCCAGGGGCTATTAATGGCAATACTGTATTTATGGTCCTTAGTTTTGAATTCCCATGATCCTCCTTAGATAATTAAGTATATATTGGCCCTATAGATCCTACTCTATGGAAATTCCCATCTAAATCACGGTGCCTCTCTGTTGCTGAGACTAAGGCCTCCTTAAAAAAACCTTCCCTTTGACCAAGCCATGAGGTATGGAGTCATCTCATAGAACACAAGGCAGCCCCTTCGGCCAACCACATCCACACCAACTGTTGCACCTTTCTATACTAATCCCATTTGACCTCATCAGGTCAGTAAAGTCAATCTCTTGTAGGCAATTTTCTCCCCTTCCATAGTCTTTTATACTGAAAGGCAGGATATAAATAAGATTTGTCACATTATTTTTTTGCTTTCCAGGTGAGTGGACAGATAGTTATAAAAATATAGCTCCAGATACTTTAAAGTTAGCTTGAATAGCAGTAACATTTTCCAGTACTATAAGAGTTAAAGATCAAACACATTCCTATTTAGGGGTCTGTGTTGACTGCCCTTATCTAAGTGACACTTAACTAATAAAAGATAGTCCAGCTGTCAACTACAGAATTTTATGGTGCCAAAGGTCAAATATTTGGGCTTTAACAGAAAAACTGTAGTTCAGGAAGTCTGCCATTATCTGTCTGGGTGGTAACACGATAGACTTGCCTCTTTTAAAAATGGTACAAACCAAAGTTTTCTGAAACTGCATTAATAGTATAAATCACCATGATATAATAACCGAGCATGAGTGCAGAAAACCGCAAGGAAAAGAGAAATTCCAAAGACAGGCACCTAGATTCTGCTGAGATCCAGACAGAGCTGGCAATCTGACGTCAAGGTCATTAGTTTAGGGAGGTTTTGCATACAGTGGGGAGGGTTACCTTGCCACAGGGTAAATGCAGCCAACTTAAAAAAAAAGTTATTCTACACTTAAGGATAGGTCACGCAACATACTGCAGGCAATCATTTTATTTTATTGAGTGAAATTCTGTTCATTCCATGACCACCATTGAAGATAAATGGGGATACTGTGGATAGATAGGGTGAGCTGCTTTAAATACCTGGGAGTCCACATCACATGGACATCACACACTGCAGCACTGGTAAGGCAAGGCAGCGCCTTTAATACCTCAGGCAATTGAGGAAATTCAGAGTGTCTCTGAGGATCCTCCAGTGTTTCTACTCAGCGGCTGTGGAAAGCATCTTGTCCGGAAACATCACATTTTGGTTTGGGAACTGCTCTGCCCAGGACAAGAAGGCTCTGCAGAGAGTAGTGCGTTCAGCCGAACGCACTATGGGAACTACACTCGCCCCCCCTGCAGGACCTATACATCAGAAGGTGCAACTCCAGAGCCAACAAGATCATGGGGGACCCCTTCCACCCAAACGACACTGTCAGGCAAACGCCATGGAAATTGCCATGCTGTGAAAACGGAGAGGTTGAGAAGGAGTTTCTTCCCAGAGGCCATTAGGATTGTAAACTCCTATCTCACCAGGGACTAACATATTGTACCATTCTACTGTTGTGTGGTGTCTTTTTATAAATTGCTGTTTTTTCTTTTTTCTTTTTTTTCCCTCCCACAAATATGTAATATGTGAATATGTGATTCTATTCCATTCTGTTTTGTAGTCTTTTTTGCACAATCCGCGAGCATTGCCACTTTTCGTTTCACTGCACATCTCGTATGCGGATGTGACGAATAAACTTGACTTTGCCATAGCTTTGGTCTCAGTTGCTCTCCCTGAAATACGTGAAAAGAACTTAAAGGATTTTAACACTGTTGGGTTCTGCAGCGAACAAAAGATAAGCTTACAGCCATGGACAACAATATTACCACCAGACTGGCAAATAGGTTCTGTTCAGTTGGACACTAAACCATTTATAGTAACATACAGAGAGCCTTTGGTCATTTGCAATTCTTAAAGGGTACACAACCAATATTTCACAAGACACTTGGATAGTTACATGTGTAGGAAAGGTTTAAAGAGATCTGAGGCAAATGGTTCTAGCTTAGATGGGTCACCTGGGCAGGCATGAACACGTTAGTCTGAAGGGCCTATTTCTGTGCAGTAAGATTAAGTGCTGATTTTAGCTCCTTAACTTTGTATTTTTACACTCCTCGTGTCCCCTGTGAGCAGTGGGAAGATTTTGAGGTGTTGCAAGAAGCAATTCACAGTGCAGGGTACTCAACCTTTATTATACTTCTGTCACTTACAAATGCTACCTGGCGCTTGAAATGAAAATGAGAAACGTATACAATAGTGTGGAATGAGTGGAAATGATAGGATAGCTTATCAAAAGACAGGCATAAGCATGAATGGCCAACTGGCCTCTTTTAGCATTTGGTTCCAGATGAATCAGAAATAATTCAAAATAGGAAAGAGAAATTCAGAAAGGGAGTTTTCGAGCCTAGTCTATTGAGAAATTGTTAATGCTGGAGAGTGGGAACTTTAAAACTGGGAAATTGTTGCACTGGGAGATAATACAGGGATGGTGGTTAGCTCGTACCATGTGAGCTACGCACAGGGCAGTCGTGTTTTTGTGTAAGCTGCAGTGGAAGATGGGCAGTCTGCTGAGAATGCTGGAATAGTCACTCAGATATGTTGAAAACAGCAGAGAACTGGTCATGCATCTCAATTTTTGTAGACTCTTGCTGCATCCAGTAGCTGCAACATTTGTCTACATAACAGAGTACCTTTTATGTAAAAGTGAATTCATTGGTGCTGGGTTAAGTTTCATGTTTGCGATCTATAGTGTAAGGGAGGCCTAAGGTTGCTGGGTAAGGCAAAGAGGAGCATTTCGACTATTTTTAAAAATGTAATCCTGTTAACATTTATTTTATAAAACAAAAAAGCAGAATAAATAGAAGCAGAATTAGGCCATAATACCTGTCCCACCATTCAATAAGATCATGGTTAACCCTTAATCTCTGTGCCACCTTTCTGCTCTGACCCAATATCTCTTGCTACCCTTAAACCTCACAATATCTATCAATAACTGTGGTGAATACACTCAGTGACCAAGTCTCCACAGTGCTCCCGGGTTGAAAATCCCAAAGGCTCACCCCTCGAGTGAAAATGTTTCTTTGTAACTGTCCAGCCCTTTTTTCTGAGACTGAAATTCCTCATTCTAGGTATTCCAACCAGAGGAAACAATATCCTTACATTTACTCAGTCAAACCCCATAAGTATTTTTAATGTTTCATTGAGATCAGACTGTTCCATAATGTTTTGCATATGTATTTCTGGTTGCGCATAGTCTTATTCCCCCGTGAATCAACTGTAACTGGTGACTTCAGTTAAAGATAATTATCTAGGTCACTCTCACAGGAACCATGATTGGGTTTAATACTAGATTACTGGAGGATCATCTTAGTTTAAAATAATAAGATTAAGAAAAAGGGTACATAAAACTGAATGCATTTCTGGCATTCCCTCAACTTGAGTTAAGCGCTAAAGATGATAAAAGTCACCTCATGAACCCAAATTGGTTGAATTTGAATATTTATTGCAAGGTTATTTCAATAGTTGGGATAAGGATACTGAGGGACTGGGGAATGAGCAAAGATTTACAAGGACAATACCAGAATCAACGACAACACCCAGCATGTAAATAGAAAATATAAGATTATGGGCGCTTTTTTCTGGTAAAAAAAATAGAGAATAGTATAACTGAGATAATTAAGATTTTTGAGATTTCCATAGAGAAAATGCCGAGGGACAATATTAAAATGGGTGGAACCTTAAAAGAAGGGGGCTTGTGTATAAGATAATCATTCATATCAATCCAATAATAAATTCATTTATCCAGACCATGTTGAGAACAAGTTTCATCTTGAGCAGTTGAAGGAAAAAGCTTGGATGGGTTTAAGGGAAGCTGCATAAATACACGAGTGAGAGAAGAGATGGTGACGGGGGAGAGATTAAAAAGGGTGGTTAGAGGTTCGTGTGAAGCTGAAACACAAGCACGGACCAGATGGGATGAATGACCTATTTCTGTGCTGTTAGCTTCGTGTAATTACAAGACAATTAAAAGCTTGAACAAACATTCCTGAAACCGTATGCCACAATCAATGCTCCAATACTGCAATCCGATCTAAGAAATCCACTCACTATGACGAGTGAGACTTTGAACAATGACCATCTCATGTTACAGTTTTAGACAGCTGCATGGAAGCAACACACATGGGCACAGAAGTGTTTACCAGTGGTTCCTAGCTCCCACCAACAATGGTTGCATGGAAAATGTCAATCTAGTCTCCGATCAACTTGTTTGGTGGCAATGGATTATTTATAATGGAGAGCAGCTGTCGGCAGATTATGAATGAATTCAAATTGAGTTTTAAGATCAAAGTGGGAACGCAATGAGATCTTAACCTGCTGTAGGCATTTCAAAGAGGTGGTCAAAATCACCAAGAAAACCTGAACCAAGGGGCTAAATGGTAAAGGAACCTCAAGATCAACGAGGCTTCTGCAGCTATGAAGGCCTCTTTACTTCACTGTGGATTTTTGGGTTTTGCTAGTACTCTGGAGAATCTTCATCAAAAGGTTTAACTATTTACAAAAAATACACAGAAAAATACAAACAAACGCACCACCATAATACAACATAAACAAATATTCTTAAATATTACAGAACAATTTCCCCATCCTTATTGAGGACACCCTCCACGCCATGTGTGCCCAACATTCCATGAAATCCCCCAGGGCGCCCATGGACAGTGCGTAGTCCCTTTCCAAAACCACCCGGGCGCGGAAATCACCCCGAAAAATTGGCAGGCATTCGACTCGGGCAGAGCCCTCTTCTGCCTGGCGCCATGACTCGCGGATGGCCAGCTTGGCCAGGCCCAGGAATGACCCAACCAGGACATCTTCGGCCCTACCCTCTCCCCTATACACAGGGTGTCCGAAGGTGAGGATGGTGGGTGAGAAGTTCAGCCAGAATGCAAGGAGCAGCCCCTTTAGATAATGGAACAGGGGCTGCAACCTCACACACTCCATATACACGTGGAACACAGACTCTTCCAGCCCGCAAAAGTGGCAAGCGGTTGGCGAGTCTGTGAACCGCGAGAGAAACAGGTTGCAAAGGACTCCTCGGTGCAGTATCCTCCACCCCAGGTCCCCATGATGTAGAGGGCGAGAATTCCTGTGTAGAGGGACCCCCACTGGTTCTGAAGAAGTCCACCAACTTCCTCTGGATGATCCCAGCAAAGGTGGCCGATGGGACCAAGGTGGTCAACCAGTACCAGAGCATGGAGGCCACTAGTTGGTTAATGACCTGAATGAGCAGTGGTGCCAAGTAATGAGCAGATTGTGGTAAACCTCTGCAGCCTCGTGGGTCCCGTTCCTCCACCCGTCCCAGCAAGCATGGCTTCCACCCGCAAGCTTTGCATTTCTCGTTTCAGCAACCAGACCTTGAATGACTGTGGTTTCTGCTTCCTGCGTAACACTGTTCAACAAAGAGGCAGAGCTGGAGACGGAAGGCAGTTTACAGATCTATGGGGTGTCTGTCACTCTTTGCAATGCTTAGATGCATTCATAAGTCCAATCCTTCCTGCCGCTCAGGCATTAAAAGTTGTGCCTTCTAATCATTGTTTAAAAATCAGCTAATGTTATTCCAAAATGACATCACTAACTCAAGTACACAACGCCTACGCAGTCACAGACTCACATTCCACATGCCTTTTTCTGACCTTGCAAAACGTCTTTGATTCCATTTAGAGTGCTTGGAGAGAATCCTTCTCAAATATGGCTGTCCTTAGAAATTCATTGCATTTCTACGCCTGCTGCTGGATAACATGCGTTATGATCCTAACCAATTGACCCATCGACCCAGTTTTTAGGCAGACAGGAACATGTAGGCTGTGTTTTCTCAATCTTCCTGACTGTATTTTTACACCTCGCCTACACCCAACTCCCGGTGGAATGCAGTTAATCTGCAGGACAAACAAGAAACTGTTCAATTTTGTTTGTTGTCCAAAACTCAGGAATCAGTTTAAAGGAAGCAGATAATGCTTGAATACGTGTACTTGCAGAGAAATACTGAAACATTACTCCCAGCATTTTTTGATGAAATACATCTAATGGGTGAAATGCACTTTCCCCTTTAATCAGAAAACCTCTCATTGGGGGTTGAACTTTCCAATGTTCATATTTGGGTTTTGGCTATGACTGCTGCAAAAGCGCTTTTGTTTACAGAGCAAACTTTGGGCTTTGCATCAACTTTCAGTTTCCATATCAAAACAGAAAATAGATTGGTAATGCAAAATAAACCACTATTCTGGGTTCATCTCTCCATTGATGTTAATGTGCAATGATTTCCATGTGCACAAACAGATGCAATTGGTCAAACAGAATAAGAAAAACAACTTCAGATGCTGGAAATTTAAAATGTAAATAAAAATGCTGGAAATACTCAGCAGGTCAGCAGCATCCGCGGAAAGAGAAACGAGACGCTGTGTCAGGTCAACGACCGTTCATCAGCTTTTCATTTAAATGAAGAGGCGTAGGAAAGGGATGAAATGTGGTCAAAGGTTTAAATGGTTGAGGGGTGGCCAATGATAAAGGAAGAAGCAAGACATTTCAGAGGCAACACTCAAATGTACTAAAGGAACTCAGCAGGCCAGGCAGCATCTGTGGAAGGAATAGACAGACAATTTTTAATTCTTCAGACTACAATCTGAAGAACGATCCTTACCTGTAATGCAATCTGATCCCCTGAGTTCCTCCGGCACTTTGTGTTTTGCTGAGGATTTCAGTATCTGCATAAGCTTGCGTCTACATTTCATAGACATCTGTATGGGATGCCTCAACCTCGGAGCAAATACGGGAGAATAGAGCAAGGTGGGCTGAAGACTAGTTGATATAATAATGGGAGTCAGAAATGTGTGTAGTCTGACAACAATAACCACATTTTTTTAAAGATACATTAACCATATAACCATATAACAATTACTGCACGGAAACAGGCCCTCTCGGCCCTTCCAGTCCGTGTCGACCATTTGTTTTCCCCTAGTCCCATCTACCTGCACTCAGACCATACCCCTCCATTCCCTTCACGTCCATATACCTATCCACTTTACTCTTAAATGTTAAAATCGATCCTGCCTCCACCACTTCTGCTGGAAGCTGATTCCACACAGCCACCACCCTCTGAGTAAAGAAGTTCCCCCTCACGTTACCCCGAAACCTCTGTCCCTTAATTCTCATGTCATGCCCTCTTGTTTGAATCTTCCCTACCCTCAATGGGAAAAACGTATCCACGTCAACTCTGTCTATCCCTTTCATCATTTTTAAAGACCTCAATCAAGTCCCCCCTTAACCTTCTGCGCTCCAAAGAATAAAGACCTAACTTGTTCAACCTTTCTCTGTAACATAGTTGCTGGAACCCTGGCAACATTCTAGTAAATCTCCTCTGTACTCTCTCTATTTTGTTGACATCCTTCCTATAACTAGGCGACCAAAATTGTACACCATACTCCAGAATTGGTCTTACCAATGCCTTGTACAATTTTAACATTACTTTCCTACTCCTATATTCAATGCTCTGATTTATAAAGGCCAGCACACCAAAGGCTTTCTTTACCACCCTATCTACATGCGATTCCACCTTCAGGGAACTATGCACAGTTATTCTTAGATCACTCTGTTCCACAGCATTCCTCAATTCCCTACCATTTACCATGTACTTCCTATTTTGATTTGTCCTGCCAAGATGTAGCACTTCACACTTAACAACATTAACCTCCATCTGCCATCTTTCAGCCCACTTTTCCAAATGGCCCAAATCTCTCTGTAGACTTTGAAAATCTACTTCATTATCCACAACACCACCTATCTTAGTATCATCTGCATACTTACTTATCCAATTTTCCACCCCATCATCCAGATCATTGATGTACATGACAAACAACAGTGGACCCAACACAGATCCCTGAGGCACCCCACTGGTCACCGGCTTCCAACCTGACAAACAGCCATCCACCATTACTCTCTGACATTCTTAAAGCAAAATGCATTATTAAACTATACTGGCAACATACTTTCAGTGGTGCAACAAATTGAATAAAATAATTATTTTGGTGCGATTTATTTTGGTTATTATAGGTGAAAACCAAAAAGAATAAGATCCTACTATTGGTAATTGCCCTGATTTGGGACTGAAAATAATACTTAAGAGATGATTGATTTGGCAAGCAATAAGCAGGTGAAGAGGATGATCAATAGCCAATCAATATTTTGTTGGAGGGCATGGGAAGGCTGGATCTTATAAGGTTTTTTTTTTCTCCCCCTCACACTTTATTACTTGGAAGGATTCAACAACACTGTATTTACCTTAATAGAGCTAATAATGACAATCACCAGCCAGATACATAAAATCACAATTTCTTGGGAATGACAATTTTCATCCCTGTTTAAAAAAGATATGTAAATGATTCACCATCTCAGAACTATTTCTTAGTTCACATTTTTCATAGAACACAAAACAGTACAGCATTACAACAGGCCCTCCAGCCTACCATGTCTGTGCCAAGCATGAAGCCAAATTAAACTAATCCCTTCTGCCTGCACATGTTCTCTGCACATTCCCGTGCCCATTTAAAAACCTGTTTTTGTGCAGAGTGATGGGAGCCTGAAACTGCCAAGGGTGGTGGTGGAAGATATGATATTGTCACTGCGTAAAAACTTGCCACGCATATCTCCTTTAAACTTTCGTCCTCTGACCTTAAAGCTATCCCTGCTAGTATATGCCATTTCCACCCTGGGCAAAAAGTTCTGACTGTCTGTCCTATCAATGTCTCTTCATAATTTAATACATTTCTATCAGGTCTCCCTTCAACCTCTGACGCTCGAGAGGAAACAATACAAGTTTGTCCAACCGCTCCTTATGGTAATATATACTCTAATCCAGGCATCATCCTGGTTAACCTCTTCTGCTCATTCTCGAAAATTATTTTTTGTTATGTATGAGCGAGTGTACATATTGTTCTTTACTGTTTGCAGTCAGAACAAGTACTTGACAAGGACTGTGTTACCCATGTTATTTGATGGATCTGATCTCCCTGTTTCCCTTCACTTACCACTGCACAGAAAGTAGCTAAGCAGCCCCTTGGGTCCATTCTGGTTCGAATCAATCACATTCCCCCTCTTCTTATTTCCCTGTAGCATTGCAAGTTACTCTCTTTCAGTCATGCCCACCACTTGCGTTTTGTTTTTTTTCCCTCCAACCTATCTAGAACCTATGGAAGAGTGGAAAACCCACGCAGACACAGGCGGAACAAGTGAACTCCCCACAGAGAGCAAGGTGGATTGAACCAGGGACTCAGGTGCTGAGAGGCAGCGGCTCTGCCTACTGTGCCATCACGCCACTTGCATTGTATCACATGCTGTGGTATGTCACTCCACCTACTGGCTTTAACAGAGAATCACGATGAATTTTTAAATCTTAACTGAGAAGCATTTTTTCCGTCGTCGGCCTTCAATTCGAAGATTTAATAAACAAATCTCCTGAGGGACGACTGCACAAACCTGAGGGAGGCAATTACATTTTAATTCTCCAGTGCTCTCTGAAATGTAACTGCGAAGTAATTGGAACACAGACAAGAGACGGCTCCAAAATACACAAGATTAATGCAAAATTTAGCTGCAAAAGCACCAACCGTACTTACCACAGGAGTTTCTCAGTATCAAAGGGGCTGTGTTACAACAGTGTGCAATGCGAGTGGAGCTCAGACACGGACTTCACTGACGTCAGAACTGCACCTCTAGCGTGCTGCTTGTCTGGCTAACCAGTAGCTATGCAACAAGTGCTGCAGTCAATGTCCTGATCAAGGTCTTTCCTGGCTCACTGCTGGCATTTCTCGGCAGATCTATAATGCAGATGACTGATCAGAAAAGGCACAGAATACATAAGCATAAGGGGTCTTATTGGATCTGTGGTTAGACCACAGATGGAGCATAATTCTATTGGAAAGATGCAGCAACGTTTTATAGAATTGTAATGAGGGTCGAAAATTATACACATGTCTATGTTGATGTTATTTTCTTCAGAACAAAAGAGACAAAGGATAAATTTAGTTGGTGTTTATAATAAACAAGCAGGGGTGGGGTATTATTGGATCTGTGGTTAGGCCACAGATGGAGCATAGTTCTGTTGGAAAGATGCAGCAATGATTTATGGAATTGTTATTAGGCTCGAGAATCATACACATGTCTAGGTTGATGTTATTTTCTTCAGAACAAAGGAGACCGAGGAGAGTAAGCACTTGAAAATCCATAAACTTTTGCAGAATGAGATCTATGAATTTGACCACACTTGAAAGTACAGGACCTCCTCAGCTTGCAAACACCAGACTTATGTGCAGCCTGTATGTACTGTTTGGGAGATGGTGGGATGGATCTGTCAGCTGTTACAGGGCTGTAGGCATCTTTCGTCGGGGACTCAGTGTGTGCCCGTGCTTCCGATTTGTGAACTGTTCGGGTTACTAACAGTTCACAGCAACAGAACCCTGGGGATGACCAGTATGGATGTGATGGGCCAAAAGGTCACATTCTCTACTAAAAATATCTGTGGTTTTAATGCAGAAGGAGGATATTCATGCCAAATTGACAGCAATGGTTGTTTGAAAGCCATCGTTAACTTCACATGTCGTCCAGTGCTCCACTACCTTTGCCCTAATCAACATCAAGTCCCAGTCACTCATCATTCCTTTACTAGCTGACCAACAATGGTTCCCGGCTAAACAATTTCTTAAACTCTGTTCTCATTTTCACACATTCTTAAACCTTGCTTCTGACCATCTCGTCGGTCCCCTGCACCTCTTGATCATTCTTGAATTTAAATGATCCTCCGAACCTTCTCTCCCTAATGTCTGAAATTCTTCCCTAAATGCCTTTTAATGTGTCTTCCACTTTGACCAATATTTTGGTCACGTCCTAATATTTCCTTTGTAACTTGTTCTCAAATTTAATTTTGATTATGTGCGTATAAAGGGCCTTGGACCTCCTATGTCAAGGGTTCCACACAAATACAAGTTGTTGTAATTTGTTGCACTCCTCTGCTCATTCCCGATGGCCCTGGAACTTTTTCCTTTATTAACAAAAAGCTTCATTGTTCTTTGAATATAGCAATGATCTCAGTAATGGTTGGGGATTAGCCAATGCTAGTTGGCCTCCACACACTGTTCTATAATGTATCTTTACCAGCATTGTGTCTATTCTAGGCCAATGTATTCAGCATTTCATTCAACTGCAATTAATGCTAATTACTTCCAAATCCTGTTGGCAAAAGATTGGAATTTTCAAGTTGAATCTATTTGCAAATACAATGCTTAAAAGAAAATTACAACAACATTTAATAATGGACCCAGAAATTCTTATGTACCTCAAAAGGTTATTAGCAGTTTTGTCTGTGGCCTCCCTTACTTGGTTAAAGAACTCGATATAAAACAAAACAGGAGCAGGAATAAGTCCCTTGGCCCATTAAGCCTGCCTTCCATTCAATAAGATCATGGCTTTTCTGCCCTAGGTTTTATTTCTCTTTTAGTGCCAGTTCCACACATGGCTCTATCCCTAATCTTTCAGAAATGTATCTACCTTCTCGTTAAATAACTCAGTGATCCAACCTCCATAACTCTCTGGGATAGAGAATTCTGGAGATTGACCACACTATGTGAGAAGCAGTTCCTATGCCTCCCAGTTTTAAATGACTGGGCCCAATCTGAAAGGTATGCCCCTGGTTCCTGACTCTTTCACCCAACATTGACCCAGTTATGCTCCCTAATGATTTTATACATTTCAAAAAGACCATTCTCATTCTTCTAGATGCAAAAAATATACTAGAGAAAAATATACTAGAAACTAGAGTGGAAATTGCAGGAGCCCTGATTGAGATGTATGAGTCATCCTTAAATACAGGAGAGGTGCCAGAGGATTTGAGGGTGGCAAATGTTGTGCTCTTTGCAAGAAGTGCTGCAGGGAAAATGCTGGGAACTATAGGCCGGTGAGCTTAACATCTGTAGTTGGTAAGTTACTGGAGAGTTTTCTGAGGGATAGGATATACAGGCATTTGGATGGGCAAGGGCTGATTAGGGACAGTCAGCATGGTTTTGTATGTGGGAGTTCGTGTCTCACCAATCTGATTGACTTTTTTGAAGACATGACCAAAAAGGGTGATGAAGGCAGAGCTGTAGATGTTGTGTACATGGACTTTAGTAAGGCGTTCGACAAGGTGCTGCATGGTAGGCTGCTCTGGAAGGTTAGATGGCATGGGATCCAAGGAGAGATGGTTGAATGGTTAGCAAATTGGCTCCATGGAAGGAAGCAAAGGGTGATGGTGGAAGGTTGCTTCTCAGAATGGAGGCCTGTGACTAGCGGTGTGCCACAGGGTTCGGTGCTGGGCCCGATATGGTTTGTCATCTACATTAATGATTTGGATGAGAACATACAGGGCAAGATTAGCAAGTTTGCTGATGACACAAAAGTTAATGAGCAGATTGTGAAGATGGTTGTGAACGATTGCAGCAGGATCTGGATCGATTGGCCAGGTGGGCGGAGGAATGGTTGATGGAAATTAATACAGAGAAGTGTGAGTTGTTGCATTTTGGGATGTCGAACAAGGGCAGGACCTAGACAGTAAATGGTAGGCCTCTGGGTAATGTAGAGCAGAGGGATCTAGGAGTACAAGTGCATGGTTCCATATAGGTTGTGTCGCAGGTAGATAAGGTGATCAAAAAGGCTTTTGGCACCATGGCCTTCATCATTCCACCATTCAATCATGGTGGTGTGGCAGTGCCTAACGGCAGCGGCTCGGCTGCAGTCCGTCTGTCTTTTTATTTTATTTTAGTCTCGTTAAATGTATGTTTGATTCTAGTTTTATTTTTAGCCGTGTATATGTGTGGGGGTGGGGGGGGGGGGGCTAACATCGTGGAGCCGACGGCGGCCTCCGGCCACAACTAACCTGAGGGCTCCAGTCGCGGAGCCTGCGGATCTGCCATTGCGGAGCTGGCCGACTTCGGAGCGGGAGGAGTTGTGGTGGCGCGCGGCTGCAACCTGACTTCGAAGCTTCGGAGGCTCCGGCCGCAGGCCCGGTGGACAGGAACATCGGGAGCTCGCAGGTCCCTGATGGGAGACAGCTTTTCGGAGCTCCCACAAAGGCAACTTCTCCCGCCAGAATCGCGGGATTTAAAGGACTCGGAACGGGGCCCAACATCGCCTGGTGCGGCCTAACGACCACGGGACCTACCATTGCCCGCCGGGGGCTTCAAGATCGTGAGCCCCAGTTCGCCTCGACGCTGCAGTTGGACTGCTGGTCCACGGGGGTAGAACAACGGGAAGAGATAAGACTTTTACCTTCCATCACAGTGAGGAGATGTTGGAGATTTATTGTGATGGATGTCTGTGTAAAGTGTGTTAAGTGTGGGTCTTGGTTTTTTTTGCAATTGTTAAGAATGTAGAAAATGCAATTTGGTTCAAACTGTTTGAATGACAACAAAAGACATTCTATTCTATTCTATCTGTATTGAGTATGGAAGTTAGGAGTTCATATTGCAGTTGTATAAGACGTTGGTGAGAACACATTTAGGATATTGTATTCAGTTCTGGGCACCACGTTACAGGAAAGATATTGTCAAGCTTGGAAGGGTTCAGAAAAGATTTACAAGGATGTTGCCGGACTAGAGGGTGTGAGCTATAGGGAGAGGTTAAGTAGGCTGGGTCTCTATTCCTTGGAGGACCAGAGGACATAGATTCAACGTGAAGGGGAAAAGATTTAATAGGAATCCGAGAGGTAACTTTTTCATACAGAGGTTGGTGGGTGTATGGAACAAGCTGCCAGAGGATGTAGTTGAGGTTGGGGCTATCCCATCATTTAAGAAACAGTTGGACAGGTACATGGATAGGACGGGTTTGGAGGGTTATGGACCAAGCGCAGTCAAGTGGGACTAGGGTAGCTGGGACATTGTTGGCTGGTGTGGGTGCATTGGGCCGAAGGGCCTGTTTCCGCACTGTATTAATCTATGATTCTATGACTCTATCTAAATTATTTTTACGCTTGCAATACAACAATCCCTCTTATCCCAGAAATCAGCCTGATAAATTTCCTTTGGACTGACTCCATTGTCACTTTCTTAAATGAGACCAAATCTGTGAACAATTCTCTGGTTGTGGCCTCTCTAGTATGCTGTACAATTGTAATAATACTTTCTTATTTCTAAGACCTAATCTTATCAATAAATAGCAGTAATATTCTACGGTAAATAAGACTCAAAGACACACCAAGGCCTTTTCTGCTTTGAGTGTGGATGATGCTTGGAAGTTTTACAATTGAGCTTCCAGTAGAAGAAGTGTAGAAGTGGTGGAGGCAGGATCTATTTTAACATTTAAAAGTAGAGTGGATAGGTATATGGACGTGAAGGGCATGGAGGGGTATGGTCTGAGTGCAGGTAGATGGGACTAGGGGAAAACAAATGGTCGGCACGGACTGGAAGGGCCGAGAGGGCCTGTTTCCGTGCTGTAATTGTTATATGGTAATATGGTTATATGGTTAATTGCGTGCTTTTTACGGAGTACAGTGGAAGATGGGCTGTCGGTTGGGTGAAAACTGGAGTAGTCGCCCAGATAATTTGAAACCAGCAGAGAACTGGTCATACATCTAATTTTTTTGCATGCTCTTTCATAAGGTCATAAGTGATAGGAGCAGAATTAGGCCATTCGGCCCATCAAGTCTACTCAACCATTCAATCATGGCTGATCTATCTCTCCCTCCTAATCCCATTTTCCTGCTTTCTCCCCATAACCCCTGACACCCGTACTAGTAAAGAATTTATCTATCTCTGCCTTAAAAATATCAATTGACAGCCTCCACAGCCTTCAGTGGCAAATAATTCCACAGATTCACCACCCTCTGATGAAATAAATCTCTTCTCCTTTCTAAAGGAATGTCCTTTAATTCTGAGGTTATGACCTCTCATCCGAGAATCTCCCACTAGTGGAAATATCCTCTCCACATCCATTCTATCCAGGTTTTTCACTATTCGGTACGTTTCAATGAGGTCCCCCCTCATTCTTCTCAACTCCAGCGTGTACAGGCTCAGTGCCGTCAAATGCTCTTTTTACCCATTCATTCCTGGGATCATTCTTGTAAACCTCCTTTTGACCTTCATCCAGAGCCAGCACATCCTTCCTCAGATATGGTGTATTGTTCACGATACTCCAAATGCAGCCTGACCAGCGCCTTATAGAGTCTCAGCAATACACCCCTGTTTTTGTATCCTAGCCCTCTTGAAATAAATGTGTTTGCCTTCTTTATGACTGATTTGATTTAAAAATTAACTTTTTGGGAATCCTGCACTGCCAAGCCCCTTTGCACCTCCGATTTCTGGATTCTCTCCCCATTTAGAAAATAATCTACGCCTTTATTCCTATTACCAAAATGCAGGACCACACTTTGCTCCACTATATTCCATCTGCCACTTCTCTGCCCACTTTCCCAACCTGTCCAAGTCCTTTTTGCAGAGTCCCTGCTTCCTCTACACTACCTACCCCTCCACCTATTTTCATCTCATCCGCAAAGTTTCTGCATTCAGTAACCGTAACATTTTCCTACATAACAACTACATCTATTATTTAAAAGTGAAATAATTGACTCTGGGATTGATTTTCATGGTTGAGATCTGTTCGTGTAAGAGAGGTCTAAGGCTTCTGGGTAAGGCAGAGAGGACCATTTTGACAATTAAAAAAAATGTAATTCTATTAAAATGTATTTTATAAATCTTAATAGCATAAGAAATAGAAATAGAATATATCTACTTTCTTTTTAAATACTTAGTGATCCAGCCTCCATAAATCTCTGGGGTAGAGGATTCTGGAGGTTCACCACCTCTTTGAGAAGCAGTTCCTATGCACCACAGTTTTAAATGGCTATTCCCAACCTTGCAGATATGCCCCCTTGTTCCTGACTTTTGCACTTAATATCGACCCTGTCATGCCTCCTAACGAACTTAAAAGTTTCAAAAGGTTCGTTCTCATTCTTCAAAATGCAAAAGAATATACATCTAAATTATTTAGCATTTGCAATACAACAACTTCCTCAACCCAGAAATTAGCCTGATGAATCTGCCAGGATATCCTTTCTTAAATAAGGAGACCAAAACTGTGTACAATTTTCAAGGTGTGGCCTCACCACTATGATGTACAATTGTAACAATACTTTCTTAATTCTAAGGCCTAACCATCTTGTAATAAATGGCAGCAATATACTATCCTGCATAAGACTCGAAGACACATTAATGGCTCTTCTATAATGCAGGATGTGTGGAAGATGGTGAATGCAGATGGTTGGAAGTTAAGATATTTGGGTGCATCAGTCCTTCAGTTAGTGGAGGCAGGGGTTTCCTTTGCATTTCCTGAAAAGGATAATTGTGATCTCAATAATGTTTAATTGGAGGAACTCTGAATCCTGGACAGTTTAATCCTGGCCAAGTGGCTCAACTATGCAGTTACAGTGTTGCGGCATTAAAAGTCAGCACAACATTTGTGAATTAAACCCCTGTCCCACAGTACGAATTCATTCCAAGAGCTCTCCCGTGTTTGCCCTGCTTCGAACTCGGAGATTTACGGTAATGGTCACTCGTCGGTACTCGGGGCTCTCGAGTCTTCACGAGTCTTTCCGAGCTTACCTGCCGTTAGCGAGTCTTCCCGAGTACCTGCCGTTAGCAGTACGAGCAGCTAAGAGACGTCCCCGAGCTCCGACGTACCCGCTACGTTCATTCTCCGTGCTTACCAAGAGTTTGATTTTTTTAAAACTCGGGAGAGCTCTTGGAATGAACTCGTACCATGGGACAGGGCTATTACGTTGCTGGGACGTGCAGATGTGGCAGCACTGGGATCAAAGGGAACCTTGTTGTGACATCCTATTTCAGATTAGGGCCCCAGTACTTTGCTCCATATCCTCCAATCTCCCAATCCCAGATATCCTCCAATCTCCCACTTCCCTTTTTTTCTTTCCATGAACACCTTGCAGATCACATTTCGTGCATGTGTTTGGTTACCAATCTTTGGTTTCTAAGACTTGTATCTCTAGTTGCCCCTTTAATAAATAGACCAATCTTTCCGTGACTCTGAGAATTCCCCAGAGAATTCTCTGATCAGTGAGTAGCAGTGTTTATTATCTCTCCTTCCTCCATCTTGTCACTGAATTCCTATCCCAGCCTTTGCCTCTCATCACACCTGTACTTCTGCTCCCTCCAAGGCCAGTGTCCAATCTCTGTCCCAGAAACCTCCCCATTCTTTCTCTCTCCCACTTTTTTTTAAGATATCAATACTAAGCTCTCCTGAATGGTTTTGAAGTAAATTATCTAAACATTAGTAAGAAATTATTATATTCACTGTAAATATATATTTGTAACAAGCAGGCTATTTTATCTCATCTGTTAAAGATATCATTCACATAAATATATTTTATATAGATATTTATATATTTAGCAATTATAATGGCGAAAGTTAAGTTGTTATAGTTGCTGTTGAGCAAATTGCTTCTGAATAATGTTCACCCATCCTTTTACTATAGATTGCTGCAGTGTTAAACGAAGGCCAGAGGCTACCGGTGTTTTGAGACAAAAGCAGTTACACTTTTCTGAGGAATGTCTGGGTCTTACAGTGCAAAGTGGGGAGTCAGCTCTGGATTGCTTGTCTGGGCTGAGTGGTTGGATTTCCAGCCAAACAGGAACTAAGCCATATAAATAAGATTCTGCTTGGCTGAGTACTAACCTGCAGTGCACAACCAAGCTGAGAATCCATGATATGATATACAATGTGTCCTTCAAACTGAGGGATAATTGAGCTGATGAATATGACTTGATGACTATGAATTGGTGAAAAGGTGGACGTGAATGTAACTGATAGCAAAGGAATAGTTTGTTTTCTATTATGCTCTCTGGAAGCAACAGGGAGCAGGGTAAAATCACCTTGAAGTGCGACTGCGCACTGCTATAAAACAATATGTTTCAATCAGCGTTACTCTAACATTGGCTGCCTCCTTGGTGATTATGTTATATCCATTTTCTTAATTCTTCTTTGATTGAATATACATATTCAATACCAAAGACCCTGCATAATGACGAGTCGGATTGGAACATATTATGTACACAGATGCAATGGCCAACAATTGAACAATTCCACCTTAAAATCCACAGTCAACCCACTTTTTTCTAAATTATGAAATATTTTGCTAAATCTGAGCATAACATTGCCAAGATATCCAAATATTATCAGTAAACAAACCAAGCAAATGCAGGAACATATTGTTGAACTCTCTACTACTTCAGTTCCCAACAATGCTAAAACATACAGAAGGAACATACATATAAATTTCACTCATATTTATACCCTTTAACTTGATGACGAATAATTAATTTACCCCCACATCAACATGGAGCGTACAAGTATGAGTCATAAAATGTCAGTATCCAGCACATCTTATTACGCACAAATATATGCATATTGCAAAATTACAGTACCCACTTTATTTCATCGATCCAGAGAAAAACCACATCACAGTGTCTAATAGCTTTTAAAATAATTTCAGGAATTTTACCTGCAGTACATTATCTGGAAGTCATGTGTTGATTATGAAAAATAATTCCCTAGCATTACTCGTGAATTTGTCCGACAAGAAACAACGATTGTTGTCCGAACCTTACAAATTAAACCAAGATAATTTTCTGCATTTCATCTCCTTAGCTGTGGCAATATAACCTCGAAGACCTTATTCAAGACTACAATAGGCTTAAAATGTAATTGCTGAAAGCTTTGATGGATAAATAGTAGAACCGGTTAAAAAGCCTGTCTGAAATCAGCAGCAACCATTACGTGGCAGAGGAAAAATATTAGTCTGCAATAATAACACATGGCACATATGTTGAAACAAGGAACATGTTGAAAATGACGTGCATTGGATTTCTCTGTAACCTTGAACTTCAAACCCATCAAAGTGAATACAAAATCAGTCTGTATGGAAAAGATCTATACGTTCGAATGCAGATAAAAACAGAAAGCTTTGCACCTTAATAATAATGAACCAGTAAGATGTATTGTAATGCCAGCTATCCAAGGGGATTAATTTATTATCATTTATGCAACTTTTAACGAATTCAATAATTACCAAGGTGCTGCAAAAAGACGCTTACCTTTCTCCCTGTAATGGAAGTCACAAAGCTTGCAGTGCTGCTGAAACACTGCATAGAAGTAGCTTGGCTCAGTGCCAAGTGTGAAATCCCCTGTGATATTTGCTATGCTTGCCAGTCTGTATAAAACAACATAACTATTCAGGTCACAGACTCAGATTCATTCCAATTCCTGCTCTCTGGGAAATATTATGCATCTCTGTCATCCTTGCATAGGTTTCCAAGAAGATATGGAGGTAAAGTTGCATGCATGCATGCATGCACAATCTGAGAATGCCCGATGCAGAAGCAGGATGGTGCTTGTGAAAAGTGCAGCAAATTCTTCAGATGCTCAGCTTGAAACTAAAGTTCTCCAAGACTTACACTTCCAATATGCCCCCGTTACGGAATGTATCTGAAAACCTACTTTTGACAGATGAAGGTTTGACATTTGATAACAAATCTTAGTTAATGGCATTAGTTTCATTATGGGGCTCTCTGATCACTCTTCTGCAACAGCGTGCAGATTTTTAAGTAAGTAAAAGGCTTACATTTTTCTATGGTGTTTTTCATGATGTAATGCAGGCAACATGGCAGATGGTGGAATCATGTATAGAGCACAAAGTGCTGTAGCAATTCAGCAGATCAGGCAACATCTCTGGAGGATATGGATGGGCGACATTTTGGGTTGGGCACCGCCAGAAGACACAATGCTGCCCGACCCGCTAAATCACTTCAGCACTTTGTATTGTAAACATGAATGGCAGCTTGCACACAGCAATACCCCACCAGATAAATTATTTCAGTAGGGTGGATTGGGAGTACACTGGACAGGAGGGAAAATTCATCTCATTCTTTTTAAAGCAGCACCATGGGACATTGTTGTATTCATATGATCAATGTCTAATTGGAAAGATGCACTTCCGGCATGGCACCACTGCTTTGGAGCCTCATTAGATGTTTTATGATCAAGTGGGACCTGAGAGCTCACAACAACCTCCTGATGCAGAGAATAACATTCTCTCAGCGCCGTCTCCAAGCGTCTCCAAGAGGGATCAGCTGTTTTCAAATTCAGTGCAAGTTAACGGATCATATTTCCTTTGAAGGCAATTGCGCTATTTCCATGAGAAATTTGTGGATAGGTGACCAAAATTGCTAACGTCTCCTCTTTCTCAACTGAAAAATTCCAACCCCCATCTGACCTGGCTGAAAATTCTGGCCTTTGTTTCCCTCGTAGGTTGATCTGGACACCTGTGTGCAGTCATAGAAAAACAACTCCTTGGGGAGGGTTGGGAGATGTTCACAATTAATTCTGGACAAGGACAACATTGTTAGTGCGCACATTTACCCATCTGTTGGTTTTAGTTTGGAAATGCAGCATGGAAACAGGCTGACCGTCCATGCCGACCAATGGTCACCCATACACCAGTTCTATGTCCTACCCACTATGGGCGATTTGCAGACGCCAATTAACCTACCAACCTGCACGTCTTTGGAATGTAGGAAGAAACTGCAGCACCCAAAACCTACGCAGTCACTAGGAGAACATAAACACTGCACAGACAGCACCCGTGGTCAGGATCAAACCCAGTCTGGTGCTATGAGGCAGCAGCTCGAGTCCACACCACTGTCCTGTCCTGTCCTACAGATCCTGAATCCGGTGTTATATGCTTTCAAGCTTTGGTACCACCGGGGCACCGCACGATTGGCAGCCCCGTCAACAATCTGTCTGTTTTTTTGTCTTTAAATTTTTTTTTAATGTCTGTTAAAAGTCCGTGTAAATGTTCTCCGGTTTGTTTATGTGGGGGGAGGGGGTGGAGTCGGGGAAAGATGTTTTTCAGTTTCTTACCTTGCCGGAGATGCGATTATTTTCCGGGTCGCATCTCCGACCGCTCTGCGGCCTACCATTGATGGAGCTGGAGGCCTCCTCGGACTGACCTTGAGCCCCACCGCGGGCATAAACTTAACATCGGAGTCGATCCCTTGCCTGGGATCGTTCCAACAGCGGACTGCGGACTTCACCATCGCGAACTCGCAGTCTCGAGAGGCCTAATCGGGAGTTCCAACGTCGCGTAAGGTTTGACCAGCCGCGACCCGGGGTCCGATCGCCGGCGTGGGGGAGCTGACATCCCCCCCGATGCAGGAGCTGATCGCCCCGATGCGGAGGGCCCATACAACGCCAGCTACGGGAGTCACGATCGTCCCGTCAACAGAGAGCTCGAGGGCCCCGATCGCGCTAGAGCTAAGGGAAGAGATTTGAACTTTTTTCGCCTTCTATCACAGTGAGGAATGTGGAGGAGTCACTGTGGTGGATGTTTATGTTAAAATGTATTTTGTGCGTTGCTTTTTATTTGTATGACTGACTTGGCAAATGAAATTCCTCGTATGTTGCAAAACGGTTAATAAAGTATTATTGTGATTGTGTATTGTCTGTTTGATCAGAGAGGGTAGAACAGGAAATGGCTTGGATGTAAATGGTCCTCAATTACGTTGACTACTTTCCCAAAGCAGTGTGAAGTGTAGAAACATAGAAACATAGAAATTAGGTGCAGGAGTAGGCCATTCAGCCCTTCGAGCCTGCACCGCCATTCAATATGATCATGGCTGATCATCCAACTCAGTATCCCGTACCTGCCTTCTCTCCATACCCTCTGATCCCCTTAGCCACAAGGGCCACATCCAACTCACTCTTAAATATAGCCAATGAACTGGCCTCAACTACCCTCTGTGGCAGAGAGTTCCAGAGACTCACCACTCTCTGTGTGAAAAAAGTATTTCTCATCTCGGTCTTAAAGGATTTCCCCCTTATCCTTAAGCTGTGACCCCTTGTCTTGGACTTCCCCAACATCGGGAACAATCTTCCTGCATCTAGCCTGTCCAACCCCTTAAGAATTTTGTAAGTAAGTGTAGATGGAGTCAGTGAGGGGAGGCTAGTTTGTGATCGGCTAGGCTATATCCAGATTTCTCTGAAATGTCTTGAAGCCTTACTGTTGCCAAACCAAGCTGTATCCATTTTGAATACTCACAAAATTTAACTTTTCCGTAAACGGGTTGGGGTTTTCCAGCTAACGTAATGCTGAACAAAATTGAACCCCTTCTTGCCAAATTATCCAAGAAGTGAAACATCTTTATGCAACGACTATTTATTAATTTAAACTTCATAAATAAGTCATAAATAAGCTCTCTGCGTAATATTTTAATTTATGAACTATTTATGAATAGTTCATAAAAATGGCCAAGTCATATGAGCTGCATAGCTGATTGTTCACTTTCCTTGGGCAGTGCTGCTCAGAATTGGAAGGTTGGCTTGATGAAGGTCTTTTGATAGATTTGCGATCTAGAGTCCTGCTAGTAAGATATATGAGGTAGAGGAAAATTACTCCTATTTTCAACACTGTGGAGGTTCCTTTTTGGAGTACAGTCACTGTTCTTCCTTGATTTATTTGCTCATCTGTATCATAATTACACTTTAAGATTTAATGTAAAAAAACTGAGAGTAATGAAAGAAAATTTTTAGGAGCTGCAAAATGTTGATGATAGGACCATAAATTCATGACCAATATCTTCCAAACCTCATTTATTAACTCATAATTAATGCAATAGTTCTATGCAGGTTCTTTCAATTTAAATAGAGTTTGGATATGCAATCCATTGCTAATTCTGAAGAGAAAATGTATATTGTTGAACAGACAGCACCCATAGTCAAATTTCGAACCTGGGTCAGGTGCTGTGAGGCATCAAGCTGTTCTGAAATCCTGACTTAAGATTGCTACATCTTCAGTGAATAAAAATGGGCAACTAACTGATTTCAATCACCTGAAATAATTAACTTAAGAAATTTGTTCTTGAGATGTGGACATTGCTGGTGTGACCAGTGTTGACACACATCTCCATAGCCCTGAATATGCTGAGCAACAAGCGGTGTCACTCAGGAAGCAGCTAGGAGACATTCACCTTTGTCTGGAACAGGAGTTATGGACCCGTCCAAAGGAAAAGTTAGCTAATTTCCTTCCCTAAAGGACTGAGTGAACCGGATACGTTTTTACAATAATTACACAACAGTGCAGCACATGAACAGACCACCATGTCTGTGCTGAGCATGATCCCAAGACCATTTTTTAGCTTATGGTTGTGCTTCAACCTTAGGACAGAGATGAAAAGAAAATTCTGCATGCAGAGGATGGTAAAGTCCACCTTGTTCTCAACTCCTCAGCTAGAGACAAGTTCCATCTAGCAGGACGAGCCCTGTAAGATTGTTACATGTGTTATTAAGATCTTCTCATTCTTCTGAACTACAGATAATATAGGCCTTATCTACTCAATCTATTGATATTGCAAAACCACCATCTTTGGAATCTACCTGGTGGATTTGATGTGACAGGGAGATTTGTGACAATACTGCCATTTATTGTCGATTATTGTTTATTTGCTTACATATATATATATATATATATATATATAAATATATATATATACACACACACACACACACACACACACACACACACACACACACAGACAAATATATAAAAAAATAAAAAAATATATAAATAAAATAATTTTATTACTATGTAAGCATACATACATAGTAAGAATTTTATTGCTGTTTCATGACATTTGACAATAGAACACATTTTTAAATAAATATTTTTATTCGGAGCATGTATACAAATAATAGTAAACGACAATTTAATTACAGATTTCTTACATAGCAGGTTTTAAAAAAATATTTTTTTTAAAGAATAAAGATAAAGAGAGAAAAAAATGAGAGAAACTAATAGAGAAAAACGAAGGAGACGCAAAAGGAAACTACCAATAACAAGATTGTGGAGATAGATCCAGGAAATGTTGAGTATAACTATTCATCCGATCCCAAACTCAGGTTTCAACGCTGATTCTGTGCTAAACCAATTCACTTTTTCAAAAATTCAATAACCATATAACAATTACAGTACGGAAACCGGCCCTTCTAGTCCGTGCTGAACACTTAGTCTCAGCTAGTCCCATCTACCTGCACTCAGACCATAACCCTCCATTCCTTTCCCGTCCATATACCTACCCAATTTATTTTTAAATGATAAAATCGAAACTGCCTCCACCACTTCCACTGGAAGCTCATTCCACACAGCTACCACTCTCTGAGTAACGACGTTCCCCCTCATGTTACCCCAAAACTTTTGTCCCTTAATTCTCAAATCATGTCCTCTTGTTTGAATCTTCCCTACTCTCAATGGAAAAAGCTTATCCAAGTCAACTCTGTCTATCCCTCTCATAATTGTAAAGATCTCTAACAAGTCCCCCCTTAACCTTCTACGCTCCAAAGAATAAATGGAGACCATATTCTAACAAATAATTCTGGTTTCTCAATTAAGACAAGTCTTATTTTTTCCAAGTGCAAGGTCTCAGTCATTTCCGTAATCCACATTTTAATTGTGTAGGCGAAATAGAACACTCTTGACTCTTGATCGCATATTGCTTCTGATCGAGGTGGTTAAGAGTTATGTACCTTGGTGATCCTAAAGACACATTTAGATCAGACCAAGGACCCTGAAGAACATTAAAAAACTAGATACAGTTTTGCGTCATTCTAGTGTCTTCATGTTTACCTTCACTATAACTAACATTATTTTTATTAAACTACTTAAAGTGAAATTCCCCGGCTGCCAAGGTGGAATTTGATCTTATATCCATGGATTAATGAACCAGACCAGTAGGTGCGAGTTCAGTAATTTAACATTGAAACTTTTATTCCTTACATTACTTGCTCCTACTTACGGTATTCCTGTATCCACATGGAGAATTCAAAATAACAAGCACTCGTTGAAGTTTACAAAATTCTTTCAGGGATTGACAGTATGCTTGGGGTTATTGAAGACTCTAGAACCAGGAGTCACACTCTCAGAATAGGGTGTATGCTATTTAGGACTGAAATGAAGGGAAATGAGAATTGCAGAGACTCATTAAGCTCGTTCATAACAGAGATGGAAAGATATCTGGAAATTAAGGAAGTCAAGGGATATGAAAGAACGAACTGCAGATGCTAGTTTCAACCGAAAATAGACACAAAATGCTGGATTAATTCAGCGGGATAGGCAGCATCTCTGGAGAGAAGGAATGGGAAACGTCACCCATTCCTTCTCTCCAGAGATGCTGCTTGTCCCGCTGAGTTACTCCAACACTTTGTGTCTATCAGGGAATATGAAAATGATGCAGGAAAGCAAATTGAGGTAGTAGATCAGCCATCATCTTAATGAATGATGCAGCAGATTTAACGGATCAGCTCCTAATCCATTTGTTCAAAAATCTGAATGACAACCATTTTTTCTTCTGTGATATTAGGTTACATTTGTCATCTATCATTGCTTATCCTATTTACATCTTATGTCCAATTAGTTTCCTAAGGTGAAAGTTTTTGGGGCATATTTTTCCTGTTTGGAAGTGGTGGGTTATTAACTCTGGTTGTGCACTTCCAGCAAGTTTTCATTACAACAGATTCCCATGCCAGGTGGAGTGGAATGTTAACATTTTCCAAGCGGGTTCTTTCTGATTGCCAATCAGTCAGTTTCTTTATGCATCTCCAAAATGCTTTTAACTAATAACTAGGCATGTTCAAAGAAAATGAACGCAATTATATTTTCAAATTCACCGATGACCTTTCTCATTAAAACTTGCTCACTGCAGATTAACCTTCAATTCTAGTAAATGAAAGAGGATCAGCCAATGTTGTATGCATCGACGAAGGTGAAACAAGTTGGAGAACAGCATCTGCAGCAGTTTAGAATCTTTTTAAGTATATTTCCATTGCTTGGATTATAACTCTTGATTCCACTCTCACAGAGTAGGGCTTTGTTGAGAACAAATAAAACTGCAGATGCTGAAACTGAATGAATGCTGAACATGAATGCTGGAACATCTTAGTCAGACTAGCAGCATCTGTAGTAAGATAAACTAGTTAATGGGTCTGCGGAAAGATCGCTGACCCGAAACATTCACTGCTTCTCTTTCCATTGATGCTGTTTGACTGGCTGAGCACTTCCAGCATTTCTGTTTTCAATTTGGCAGGTGAATTTTAATTTAAGGGAGGCATCAACAATTGTATCAGGAACCAGGTCATGTTTGGAATGAAGAAACACCAAACTATTTTGAAGACTGGATCTCAACTGCCGGAAGCAGACAAGCCCACTCAGATGATCTGACACAATCATAAGAATGTTGGAATGTCTGAGAGCAGCCTGGCTGCCAAAAAAGTTAAGTCCTAGGGCCAGGATTAGGGCTACGCAAAATTAGGCTACGCATAATTTCTTGGAAAATTAGATTTCCTAAGTAATCTTGAAATGATTTGCCCAAATGTACATCTTTTGAAAAAAATGTCTACTTTATTTCCCAAATCCTGTTAAATTAGAGCAAGATATTGATTAGAAGCAACAAATTAACATTTTTGGTGAGGCAATGGTAAATATTCAAGCTGGATCAAAATAGATTCAAGGGAAGCAAAGGTCAATATGGTTGAATAAGAATGTCAGAGATGCAATCTGACATTCCCAATGGGAGCGTCACTGGCTGCCAATTTTCCAAATACATTTCTACAAATACCATGTCTCAGAGGGAGCTCTCTTCATGGAATCGACACTTAATAGAACAGCAGTAAGGAACTGAAACAGACTTAAAAAATATACAATTATTTATGGACTGAGTAGTTGGAAAATTAAGCAACAAATGGAGAAACCTCAAGAAAGATTTTATGTTACTAAACATGGGGTTTTGGGATATATATATTGACTGTGTCAGCCAGTGCATTGGAATTGGGGCAGAAGATTTGACTCACAGCAGACAGTCCATTGTACACCCCTCTATCGAAAGCATTTATAAGAGGCACTGCCTCAAGAAGATGGCATCTATCTTCAAGGATCCCCACCATCCAGGCCATGGCCTCTTCTCATTGTTACCATTGGAGGGAAGTACAGAAACCTTAGGTGCCACACCACCATGTTCAGGAATAGCTACTTTCCTAACCATCAGGTTCTTGAATAATGGGAGGGCAGTGGAGAGAGTCAACAGCTTCAAGTTCCTGTACGTGCAAACCTCTATCTGTCATGGGCCCAGCACATTCATGCAATTACAGAGGAAGTTTACCAAAGCCTCAACTTCCTTAGAAGATTTAGGAGGTTGGTATGTTGCCAAATACACTTTTAAACGTCTACAGGTGTACAGTAGAAAGCAAATTCACTACATCATGACCTGGTTTGATAACTGGAATGACCATGAATAAAGGAGGCTGCAGAAAGTGTTAGACATTGCCCGATCCATCACAGGTACTAAGCTCCCTACCTGCCTCAACTGAGAACTCCAAGGTCAAGAACAGCTTCTTCCCAGCAATTATCAAGCTCAACACTATCTCAGCAATTATGATCTACTATGGACCTTGTTTTGGTTGCACCACGTACTTTAGTTTTGCACACTAATGATCTGGCTACCTATTATTACTGAATTTAATTTCTTGCATTATTGATAATTGTATATATTTATTTGTGTGTTATTTCATTAATGGGCTGTAAAGCTGCAGCAAGTAAGAATTTCATTGTTCTGCTACATGACCATTAAACTCTCTGACTTCTGAACCTTAATCCGACAACAGAACACTGCCACCTCTTGCACTATTATGGATTTTTTTTTCTAATTATGTTTTTGCACAAATATCTTGTTTTTTGCAGTCTCCTTTCTTTTATACATCTTACATGTAATTTATGTATCATTTGTTTTTGTGTGTTTGTCTGAGTCCATATGCCTGTAATGCTGCTGCAAGCAAGGTTTTTCAATGTACCTAAATCTCCCTGCGTTTGTGCAAAGAACAACAAACTTGACTCGAAATAAAGTCAATTTACTCAGAAAACAGAGTATGTTTAAAGAGTGAAGGAACACTGACGTGCATCAGCTTCTCCCAATAAAAACAGGGTCATTATTCCAGAAAAAATAAAGGATAATTATATGCACATAAAATTAACTTCAGTCGCTTACACCAAGTTTGATTGACTAAGGATTACCCTATTACAATAAAACTCAGTAAATTGACATTCATAGCACTTTGGTGACGATGGACACATTTATTTTCTGTATTATCAGGTGTTATTCTATTAATAGGTCAAACACTTTTAATTTAAATGTTTTAATAATCGTTTCATAGTAGAATAATTTGTTCAGTGAATCCACCAAGTTTAAAGAACGCATGGGGAACAGAACCAGGTGAGTTTCAAGGGAATGTGGCGACCAAGGTACAGAATGGAATGAATCAAGGCTGTGGTGAGTGGAAGGGAGTGGGGAACTGATGACCTGGAGACGGGAAGAGTGTGGCAAACAAGGGTCATGGTGAGTGAAAGGGAGTTAGGAAACTGGGGCACTGCTAATTGCCAGGGAGTGGGAGCCAGGGTCCTTGTCAGTGGAAGCATGTGGGGAGCTAGGACCTTTATAATAGAAGGGAATGAGGAAACCAGGGCTATTTTGCCTGTCTGTTGCCTTACATTGTATGTTCATGCATCTGAGAACTAAATTCATCCACATATCTTTTCAGCATTCAAGTCTGTCGCATGCAGCTTCTCGTTTTCAGTCGTGTCAGCCAGTCCTATAAATAGTCAGTATTCCTATGTCAACTTGTAGGCCAGCATAATCCTAGGATGAATTGTCCTGGAACTGGTCTGCTTCTCAAACATGCCCACCTGCTTACACTGACCTGTTCTGAATGGAAAGGACCAACAGAGCCAACCTCTCCTCTGTGGTGCAGAGGGCTGTCTGCCGTCAGACCTGTTGTTAATTAGCTATTAGTTATCCGCTCCTTTTACCTAGCCTGTTGTGTTTCATTGCTGGACTCAATGGCGAGTCCTGCTTTAGGGCAGCTGTTCAAATGGGCTATTACATGACCTATAGTGCGCCTCAGATCCCTGGGTTTGACCATGTACTTGCAAAAGTCCGAGACATGCCAGCTAACTGCGGCCATATGGTTCTGTATAGAAAACGAAATTAGAGGTTTCAGGATTTTGGAACATAAACATGAATTTCACTTACTATTACACAGGACACTTACTATTACATTTGATTCATGACAAAATAATCCCATTCCCCATCGCATTTCCCTGTAATTTATTCTCTCTCTCATATATTCCCATCAACTCACCATTGATTCTTTGGCCACTGACTTATTCTGAGGGTAACTTAAAGGATGAAGGAGAAAAAGGGTTCCGGTAGAAACTCACACAATCACAGGGAGAATGGCTATCTCCACATTCAGTACTCAGGGTCTGGAATGAACCTCCACCATGGGGAAGCAAGGCAGCAGCATTAACTACTGCACCACTGAGTCCCAATGCTGCTACAAAAAGATGTGTAAATGTTGGGAGTTTGTTGCAGAACTAAGAATATACACCAACAAAATTCCTGGTATTATTATTTTTATTTACTAATAAACTATGCCATCAAGCCCTTTTCCAGCATTTTGCTTTTTTTATTTTAGATTTCCATTACTCCGCAGTGCTTGGCATTTGTATCATTCTGTTCATTGACTTCAATCGGCAGAACATTGCTAATAACAATAATTTATGCTGGCTTTACAGATTAAAATATCATATCACACAAACAAACATCGAACCAACCCAGACAGACGGTTTATTTTATTATTTTAAGGACAACCCCAAGAGATTTTCTAAATACATAAGGGGGGAAAAGGGTAACTAGAGAGCAAGTGGGACCCCTCAGGAATCCAAGCCGTCAACTCTGTGTGGAGCCACAGGAGATGGGCAAAGTCCTCAATGAGTATTTCTCCTCCGTATTTACCGAGGAGAAAGACAAGAGGACGGAGGAACTTGTGGCAGCCAATGGAAGTGTCGAGAGCAGTCAGTGTTATGGTCGAAGAGGTGCTGAAGGTACTTTCGTGTATGAAGGGAGACAAAGCTCCAGGGCCTGATCAGATATATCAGAAGACATGGTGGGAAACCAGAGAGGAAATTGCGGGAAACCTGGTTGAAATTCACAGGTCGTCTTTCAATACAGGAGAGGTGCCGGAAGACTGGAGGGTGACAAATGTTGTGCCTTTATTCAAGAAGAGATGCAGGGAAGATTCTGGGAACTATAGGCCAGTGAGCTTGACATCTGGAAAGTTACTAGAGGGTGGAACGTTATTAGAGGGTATTCTGAAGGATATGATATTCAGGTATTTAGACGGACAAGGGCTGATTAGGGATAGTCAGCTTGGTTTTGTACGTGGGAGGTCGTGTCTCACAAATCAGATTGAGTTTTTTGAAGACGTTACCGAAGAGGTCGATGAGGGCAGTTGTAGATATTGTATTGCATACAATATATACACAATTTTATAGACTTCTGTAAAGCATTCGACAAGGTTCCTCATGAAAGGCTGCTCTGGTAGGTTAGATCGCATGGAATACAAGGATAGCTGAATGGATAGAAAATTGGCTTCATGGAAGGAAGCAGAGGATGATGGTGGAAGGTTGCTACTCGGACATTTGCAAATGATACAAAAGTGGGTAGTTTTGCAGATAGTAAAGTTGGTTGTGAAAAATTGCAGCAGAATCTTGATCAATTGGCAAAGTGGACTGAGGAAAGGTTGATGGAATTTAATGCAGAAAAATGTGAGGTATTGTATTTTGGAAGTCTAACATGGGCAGGGCCTACACAGTGAATGGTAGGGCTCTGGGTAGTGCTGTAGAGGAGAGGGATCGAGGAGTGCAGGTGCATAGTTCCCTGAAGGTGGAGTCGCAGGTAGATCGGATAGTCAAAAATACTTTTGGCACGTTGGCCTTCATTAGCCAGAGTATTGAGTTACAAGGTCATATTGCAGTTGTATAAGACGTTGGTGAGGCCACATTTAGAGTATTCTGTTCAGTTCTGGGCACCGTGTTATAGAAACATAGAAAATAGGTGCAGGAGTAGGCCATTCGGCCCTTCGAGCCTGCACCACCATTCAATGTGATCATGGCTGATCATCCAACTCAGTATCCTGTACCTGCCTTCTCTCCATACCCCCTGATCCCTTTAGCCACAAGGGCCACATCTAACTCCCTCTTAAATATAGCCAATGAACTGGCCTCAACTACCTTCTGTGGCAGATAATTCCAGAGACTCACCACTCTTTATGTGAAAAATGTTTTCCTCATCTCGGTCCTAAAGGAATTCCCCCTTATCCTTAGACTGTGACCCCTTGTTCTGGACCTCCCCAACATCGGGAACAATCTTCCTGCATCTAGCCTATCCAACCCCTTAAGAATTTTGTAAGTTTCTATAAGATCCCCTCTCAGTCTTCTAAATTCTAGCGAGTACAAGCCAAGTCTATCCAGTCTTTCCTCATATGAAAGTCCTGACATCCCAGGAATCAGTCTGGTGAACCTTCTCTGTACCCCTTCTATGTCAAGAATGTCTTTTCTCAGATTTGGAGACCAACACTGTACGCAATACTCCAGGTGTGGTCTCACCAAAACCCTATACAACTGCAGTAGAACCTCCCTGCTCCTATACTTAAATCCTTTTGCTATGAATGCTAACATACCATTTGCTTTCTTCACTGCCTGCTGCACCTGCATGCCTACTTTCAATGACTGGTGTACCATGACACCCAGGTCTCCTTGCATCTCTCCTTTTCCTAATTTGCCACCATTAAGATAATAGTCTATTTTTGCCACCAAAGTGGATAACCTCACATGTATCCACATTATACTGCATCTGCCATGCATTTGCCCACTCACCCAGCCTATCCAAGTCACCTTGCAACCTCCTAGCATCCTCCTCACACCTAACACTACCCCCCAGCTTAGTGTCATCCGCAAACTTGGAGATGTTGCATTCAATTCCCTCGTCCAAATCATTAATATATATTGTAAATAGCTGGGGTCCCAGCACTGAGCCTTGCGGTACCCCACTAGTCACTGCCTGCCATTCTGAAAAGGACGCGTTTACACCTACCCTTTGCTTCCTGTCTGCCAGCCAGTTCTCTATCCACATCAATACTAAACCCCCAATACTGTGTGCTTTAAGTTTGTATACTAATCTCTTATGTGGGACCTTGTCGAAAGCCTTCTGAAAGTCTAGATATAACACATCCACTGGTTCTCCCTTATCCACTCTGCTAGTTACATCCTCATAAAATTCTACAAGATTCGTCAGACATGATTTATCTTTCGTAAATCCGTGCTGTCTTTGTCTAATGATAGGAAAGATGTTATAGGAAAGATGTTGTCAAGCTGGAAAGGGTAAAGAGAAGATTTACGAGGATGTTGTCAGGACTAGAAAGTCTGAGCTATAGGGAGAGGTTGAGTAGGCTGGGACACTATTCCTTGGAGCACGGGAGGATGAGGGGGTGATCTTATAGAGGTGTATAAGATCACGAGAAGAATAGACCGGGTAGATGTACAGAGTCTCTTGCCCATAGTAGGTGAATTGAGGACCAAAGGACATTGGTTTAAGGTGAAGGGATAAGATTGAATTGGAATCTGAGGGGTAACTTGTGGATGTATAGAACAAGCTGCCAGAGGAGGTAGTTGAGGGACTATCCCAACATTTAAGAAACAGTTAGACAGATACATGGATAAGACAGGTTTGGAGGAATATGGGACAAATGCTGGCAGATGGGACTAGTGTAGCTGGGACATGTTGGCCAGTGTGGGCAAGTTGGGCTGAAAGGCCTGTTTCCACACTGTTTCACTCTATGACTCCAAGTGTCCACTAAAATTGCTTTCTATATCTTCGCTGTGCTTATGGAATGATATTCTCACCTCTCTGTCAAAGAACGTCACTATAATTTGAAAATTATAATTTGAGATTACATTGTAATTTCTTTATACTTTGATCAGATAATGTTGTTTTATTTAAATGCACATAGGGTGGCCACGGTGGTGCCGGAGACCCAGGTTCGATCCCGACTACGGGCTGTTTGTACGGAATTTGTAAGTTCTCCCCGTGACCGCGTGGGTGTTCTCAGAGATCTTTGGTTTCCTCTGACACTCCAAATAGGTATGTTAGCTAATTGGCTTGGTGTTCTGTGGTTGTCCCTAGTGTGTGTAGGACAGTGTTAATATGCGGGGATCGCTGGTTGGGTGAGGTGAGCCAAAGGGCCTGTTTCCGTGCTGTATCTCTATAAACTAAACATGCACCATTTTAATAAAATGTTTAAACTGGAAATTTCCTGGTTTCAAGAAATTCCGATTTTTAAAGGAGGCATTTTTATTTGAAGAACGTTCATTTATTTAGAAAACAGTTTTCAATAAAAGGGATTAGAACTTGATTTTTACCATGATTCAAAATGTAACAAATAAAATTACCCAGAGGAAGAGATCACGGCACTGCACTATTTTTGGTCAATATTTGTTTGGTGTAGCAATTAGGAGTGGGTTTGATTTTGATGAAGAGATGGTGAGAGAAGATGACCTAATGTGGTATCAGCACTGCTCCAATTCCAGCTTCCTTTGGGATCCATTAAGGGCTTGTCCCACTTACGCGACCTTTACAGGCGACTGCCGGCACCCATGATAGGTCGCTGAAATTTTCAACATGTTCTGGCGTGAGCTCCGCTGGCATAACTCAGACGATGGTTGCAGGCATGTGCCATGAGTAATTACTCAGGGTAGGCACTCAGTCGGATTTTTAAAAAAAATTAAACCACGCATGCGCAGATTGTTCTCTCCGTAAAAATAAAAAATAAAAATAAAAACAGTAACAATTCAATTTGCCCAAAGCTTCCTAGTCTCCTTTATTCTGAATTACTGAATGGGTGGGTGGTGAAGACTGATGGCAGGTGGAGAGATAGTGGGAAAAACGGGAGTACAGGGAAAAGTTGAATCAGTTGTCATCTTTTTGAAAGACAACATATGTTCAAGGGACCAATTGGGGGGAGAGTTCCTTTCACAGCGTGTGGAGAGTCTGTGCCAGGGGTAAAGTTGCGGGGAGAGCAGGACTGTTGAGAAGGAGGGTGTCGGGGATAATGCCAGTAACTCACTCACTCACCGCTGCCGCAGCTCTCCGGGCGCGAAGCCACGCACTTTAGCCGAGGATAGAAGCAGCTCGGGGTGCGAGCGGCCGTCGGGACCTGACAGCAGAACCGGCCACCACTCCAGCGCCTTCTGCCGGCCTGCTCACGCCTGGCAGAGCTCTCCGTCTGAACACCTCTCACCTGCCGCTCACTCATGTCAGCCACTTCCTGCAAATCCTTAAATTCCCACAGCCGAGTAACCTCAATTGCGCTGTCGGAATTTAAGGATATGAGTGAGGCCAGCGAACGGCAGGAGAGAGGTTTTGCACGCCTCCGTGCAAGGAGAGTCGCAAGTGGCATTATCCTGATCCCCTCCTTCACAACATTCGTGCCCTCCCCGCAACTTTACCCCGGGCCAGACTCAGAGATGCCAACCCTAAATTTAGTTCACAGTAACATTCAACCCATTTGTCAGTAACAAATGGGGGTAAATGCATTTCTCTCAGTAACATGTTGCGGCACCAGAAATATGTATGGCAACGACCCAAAATCTGCAACGCGCGTTGAATCCAACCTTCCTTTTTTCAACTAGTACTATATACAAACTCATTAAACACACATAAACATCCTTTAGTATACACATACACATAAACTCAATTGTCTAAATGACAATGCCGATGTTGGGGGAGTTCAGAACCAGGGGCCACAGTCTTAGAATAAGGAGTAAGCCATTTAGAACGGAGACGAGGAAACACTTTTTCTCACAGAGAGTGGCGAGTCTGTGGAATTCTCTGCCTCATAGGGCGGTGGAGGCCGGTTCTCTGGGTGCTTTCAACAGAGAACTAGATAGGGCTCTTAAAGATAGCGGAGTCAGGGGATATGGGGAGAAGGCAGGAACGGGGTACTGATTGGGGATGATCAGCCGTGATCACAGTGAATGGTGGTGCTGGCTCAAAGGGCCGAATGGCCTCCTCCTGCACCTATTGTCTATTGAAACATACAACACAGGCAATGGGGCCCTTAGCCCCACAATGCTAATGTTACCTCTGTTCCTTGCACATGAATGTCTTAACAGCCTTTTGACCATCTCTGTCTGTAGCATCATCCTGTACCCACCATCGCTCGTTCCCGTTCTCGCTCGTTCCCGTTCCCGCCCTTCCCGTTCCCGCCCTTCCCGCTGCACGTGTCCAACCGCCGCTCGTTCCCGCCCTTCCCGCTGCACGTGTCCAACCGCCGCTCGTTCCCGCTCTTCCCGCTGCACGTGTCCAACCGCCGCTCATTCCCGCTGCACGTGTCCAACCGCCGCTCGTTCCCGCTCCCGCCCTTCCCGCTGCACGTGTCCGACCGCCGCTCGTTCCCGCCCTTCCCGCTGCACGTGTCCAACCGCCGCTCATTCCCGCTGCACTTGTCCCACCGCCGCTCGTTCCCGCTCCCGCCCTTCCCGCTGCACGTGTCCAACCGCCGCTCATTCCCGCTCCCGCCCCCGCCCTTCCCGTTTATTGTTTTGATTATTTTTCGTTCCCGCCCTTCTCCGTAACGACATGTTTGCCTGCCGGAACACCGTATTTAGGTTGTTTCGCCGGGACGAAATACGGCGAATCCGGGACAGTTGGCCTCCCCGCAACTTAACCCTGGGCCAGTCTCCCCAAATGCTATGAAAGGATTTCTCCCCACACCCCTGGAAATACGGTATTTAAAAACATCACCAAGAAATGTACTTACCACATCATTGGTACACGAGCTCCATTCTTCTCTCCCTGTTTTCAAAGATACACTTAAAATAATGCCAATCCATATTTGAAAACCCCGCCAAGAAACTAGCGTTGCGCATGCGCAGTAGGCTGCTGCGCATGCGCAGTGCTGCAAAGGCAGAATTTCAGCTGCCTTCAGCCCCGCTTGAAATTGACGGCTTGAAGCAGCGCTGACGGCACGTGGGCTGCACAGAGCTTCCCGTGTTACAAGTGCTGCGGTTGAAAGGCATGGAGAATTATGCCTACCTAAGAGATTGATCTCTTGGATAGGCATAATTCTCCCATGCCTTTACTATTTATATTTAGTAATTACTATGTTATAATTTTAGTCAGGGTAGGCAGTGCCTACCTTGCCTACCCTGACGGCACGTGCCTGGATGGTTGACCTCAGAGTCGATGTCAGCTTTTGAGGAAAGAATGCTGCCAAGGTAAGAGAAGTGGTCAATGTTTTCAAAAGTGGTGTCGTCAACTTTTATAGTGGGCTGGGTAGACGGCTGGTTGGGTGGGGGTTGATGTAGGACCTGGGTCTTCTTGATATTTAAGGCGAGGCCCATGGCTCTGTATGCCTTGGCAAAGGCATTCAGGATGTCCTGGAGGTCTTTTGCAGAGTGTGCTGCAATGGTGCAGTCGTCTGCGTACTGAAGCTCCACGATGGCGCTGTTACTGACTTTGCTCTTGGCCTTCAATCTATTAAGGTTGAAGAGCCTATCGTCAGTTCTGTAGAGGATTGGGATCCCCTGTGGCAGCTCTTCGTCAATGAGGTGAAGTATGGCAGCAATGAAGTCGACAAACAGGGTGGGTGAGATGATACATCCGTGTTTGACACCCGTTTCCACAGTGAAGGGCTCGGACTCAAAGCAGTAGTTGCTGAGCACTGTGACCGACGTGCCATCATGTAGAAGCCTTAATATTCTGATGTACTTGTCGTGAAAACTGTACCTTGATAGTATGCTCAAAAGAGCCTGGCGGTCTACTGAGTCAAAAGCCTTTGTCAGGTCTATGAAGGCCATGTACAAAGGCTGCCTTCCTGGAGTTGGCGTGATGTGAATATCATGTCTGCTGTATCTCTGGATGTGTGGAAGCCACACTGTGATTCTGGGAGTACCTCCGCAGACATTGGTAGAAGTCGGTTTGCGAGGACACGAGCTAGGACTTTTCCTGTTGTTGACAGGAGTGAGATGCTCCTGTAGTTTCCACATTCACAGTGTATGGACCCTCACACAATAGCTGTACTGTGGGAGAAGGATTAATCAAATATTGGGCCATTAACTAAGGGATTCTTCAATCTTCATGTAGATTGGATTAATCACGATAGAAAGAGTAGCCATAAGAATAAAATTAGAGTGGAGGTGGGAGGTTTCCTAGAGCAATACAGTATGTCACAGATCCAACAACGAGGATTCTACCTTGGATCTGAATAAGCTCACGTTAAAAGATATCCTCGGAAGTACTGGTCATAACATGATAGAATTTGGAATTCTGTTTGGAAGGCAGAAACAACTGTTTTTAACTTAAATACATGGGACAAGGATACATTTGGCTTAATTGGACCTGGCTGATACATTAGCAGGAACAACAGTAGGAGAGCAATGTGGCTGATTGTGAGGGGGATACCGTTTACACAGATATGTTAGGTTAGATGAGTGGACAAAATGTTGAGAAATAGACTATTAAATGGGGTAAATTCGTTTTTTTTTTAAATTTTGGGCGCATGAAGAACAAAAGCACAATTATTTAAATGAACATGAACTGCATAAACTTTCCTTATCCACAAACACGAGTTGGCATTGGTATATTCATGCCATGTGTACTGAGATACAGTGAAAAACGTTGTTCTGCATGTTATCCAGGCAAATCATAGTATACATGAGTACATTAGTGTGAAAGAGAAAATAGAATGCAAAATATAGTGTGTTACAGAATGTGTAAATAAAAAGTGCTGCAACAAGGTAGATTGAAATATCAGAAATTTATCCTGAGCATACGTGGGGTCAATTTACGAGTTTGATAGCAGTGGGGAAGAAGGTGTTTTTGAATCTGATGGTATCTATACATAACTAAAGCTCTTATCTTGTTATCTTCCAATTTGCGCGGTCATTCTATTTGCACAAAAACGGTACGCAATAGCGCTACAATTTTTCGCCAGCTTACTCACCGTTCTCCTGTGCTGCGATTGCACCAAGTTTCGTTCTGATCGGTGGTCTAATGTAAAAGATAGCGAGGTTTCAAAAATCTTAAAAACTACACATGTGCAGATCGAACTCTTCTCCTGCCGTTCAGCGCCGCTGGATTGGTCTTTTCTCCTGTCACTCCGCATGACGATCCGCCCCATCCTGCGCCATCGCATCTTTACTGGAGCTGAGGACGGCCGGCGGAGGTTTCCAACCGGACAAAATTTTTGGAGGGACCGGAAGCCCGGCCACTCCTGGAGTATTGTGTGCAGTTTTGTTCCCCTAATTTGAGGAAGGACATTCCTGCTAGTGAGGGAGTGCATCGTAGGTTTACAAGGTTAATTTCCGGGATGATTTGCTGAGAAAATGGAGCGGCTGGGCTTGTACACTCTGGAGTTTAGAAGGATGAGAGGATATCTTATTGAAACCTATAAGATTATTAAGGGTTTGGACACGCTAGAGGCAGGAAACATGTTCCCGATGATGGGGGAGTCCAGAACCAGGGGCCACAGTTTAAGAATAAGGGGTAAGCCATTTAGAAAGGAGACGAGGAAACACTTTTTCTCACAGAGAGTTGTGAGTCCGTGGAATTCTCTGCCTCAGAGGCCGGTGGAGGCCGGTTCCCTGGATACTTTTAAAAGCGAGCTAGATAGGGCTCTTAAAGATAGTGGAGTCAGGGGATATGGGGAGAAAGCAGGAACGGGGATGATTGGGGATGATCAGCCATGATCACATTAAATGGCAGTGCTGGCTCGAAGGGCCGAATGGCCTACTCCTGCACCTATTGTCTATTGGCCCGGCGCAGTAGATATCGCCAAACAGAAAGCAGAGAATCTGATCCTGGTGGAAGAGAGTGACCAGCGCCTGCCGTGAGTTCCCATCACACCGCCAGCTCCAGTCCGACCCCCTCGCTGACTCCAGCCCCCCCCTCCCCCGTGATACCCTCCTCACCGCCACAACCCCCGTCTTTTCTCCAAGCTCTCTCAGCCCGCCCACACCCCCCCTCCCCCACAACCCCCCCCCCCGCCCACACCCCCCCCCACCCACACACCCCCCCACCCACACACACCCCCCACCCACACACCCCCCCCACCCACACACACCCTTCCCCCCACCCACACCCACTCCCCTCCACACTACCACCCCCACCCACCCCGCACACAACCCCACTCCCCTGCCCACATATTCCCACCCCCCACCCACACAACCCCCGCCCACACATTCCAACCCACCCACATCCTCCACCCACACCCCCCCTCCCCCCGCACACACCCCCCTCCCACACACTCCCACCCCCCATCCCACACACCACCCCCCGCCCACACTCACCCCCCACCCACGCACACCCTTCTCCCCCACCCACACCCCCCCTCCCCCCACAAACCCCCCTTCGCCCACAACCCTCCACTTGCCCCCCCCACACACCCCCCTCTCCGGCTCCACAACACTCGCTGCCCTCCCTTCCTCCCCCACACACCGCTCCCCCACCCCTCTCCCCCTCCCACATCCTCCCTCCCCCCACACACCCCTTCTCCCACACACTCCCTCCACCCACACATCAACATACATACCCTCCCCCCACCCACATACCCCCTCTCTCAAACACTTCCTCCCTCACACACCCCTTACCCCACAATCCCCCCTTGCCCCCACAACCCTCCCCACACAATCCCTCCACTCCCACACCACCCACATACCCCTCCCACACACCCCTCTCTGGCTCCACAACACTTGCTGCCCTCCTCCCTCCCCCACACACCACTCCCCTCCACACCTGCCACCCACACACACCCCCTCCCCCCACACCCCTTCCCCATAACCTCCCTTGCCCCCACAACCCACCCGCCCACATCCCTCCCCAACCCACCCCCCTCATCCCCCCCGCCCACACCCCCCTACCCACACCACCTGCCCACACACCCCCCTCCCACACACACACCACCCCTCCCCCTCACACCCTCCCCCCACATGCCTCCCACCCACACATCCCTCCCCTCCCAGCCCACACCCCCCCACCCCCACTCACCCCTGCCCCGCACACCCTCCCCTACCCACACGACCCCACCCCCGCCCACATCCCTCCCACCCCACACGCCCCCGCCACACACCCAACCCACCACACAGCGGTAGGCCAAGGCAGCGGTAGGCCATTGCAGCGCCCCCCCCCCCAACTGGCCCGCGACATGCCCTGCCTGAAGCTGTCCACCTCCCCTGGCTGCAGGATGCCCCCACCTGAAGCCGTCCCCGTCCTCCGCTACAGAATGCTCCCATCGGCCCCCGCCTGAAGTTGTCCCCCTCCCCTGGCTGCAGGACGCTCTCCCCCCCCTCCCCCGGCTGCAGAACGAAACAAGATAAGCAACAAGAAAGAATGGACTGAATAAATCTCACATTTAATGTTTAAATTGTTGATATATTTTAAGAGTTATTCACATTTTAAGCTTTAATAAATCCCTTTTCCACTTGCCGTGCCCGTCAGCTGCCCCAGCGCAGTAATACCTGCGTCTTCTACGTCACAGTGAGAACCCAATGGGCGGGAATGGTTGCGCTGCTGGAGAGCCGCTAAGAGTGGATGGGGGGGAGGGTCGAGGGGGATGGAGTGAGTGCGTGGGGGGGGGGGGGGGGAGGCAAGAGGCGGAATGGGGGGGGGGTGAGGGGGGATCAGGGGCATCACAATGGGAATCCGTCAGCCACGCCTGCGCAGTTAGGGGCTATGGGTGACTGGTGGAATATTGCATTGGGGGAACAGGTTGCGTCGGGGGAATGGGTGAGTGGTGGGAATATTGCGTTGGGGAATGGGTTGTGTTGGGGGACAAGGCCTCCCGTGTGACTGGGACCACAGTCTAGTGTACTTTAAAGCTATTGATACAGGTAATAGGGAAGGCTAATGGTATGTTGGCCTTTACTTCAAAGGGATTGGAGTGAAAATACAGGGAAGTCTTTTGCTGTGAGATCACATTTGGTAATGTAATTCGGAAAGGTTCAGAAAAAACTCTCAGCTGATTGCAGATATGGTTGGGTTGTCATAGGGGGAAAGCTTAAACCATTGTGGTGGGAGTTTTGGAACTCTCCTACAAATGGGAATTAGTTTGTAATTATGGCAGCACAGTGGTGCAGTTGCTACACAGCTCCAATGAATTGGGTTCAATCTTGATCTCTGGAGCTTGTTGTGTGGAGTCTCTACATAGCAATGTTACAAAATTTTGAGATTTTAAAAATCAAGTCTGCAATTTATCCCATCTGATAAAGCATAAAAAGAAGTTTAATTTGACACCTAATTCACTTTCATATCTTCAGTATTAAAAAACTTATGGCCATTTTCATACTCTGAAATTAGCATCTTGTTCCCTATTGCTTTTCCATTGACTTAACTCAAAAGCTGTGATCGAGGACAGTCAAAAGCCCATAACCTTCTTAAAAATTAAGAGAACTGAATGAAATGTTCAATTATTATAGATTGAAGCATTCTGAAACAAATATGAAACAATCTTATTTGGATGACCTGAAATTAAAGCATATAATTAGTTAGTTACCTAATTGTAGCTAATTACAAAATTCAATTACTAGATCTAAACATCTATCCATTTCTTAAGAAAATGGTTAACATTTTTAAATAGCCTAAGTGTCCAAATAACATTCACACAAGAATTCACAATATAACATGATTTTTAAATCTCATTGTCATGAATTTATAGTCCAAATGGAATGAATTTTTCACACAGAGAGTGGTGAGTCTCTGGAATTCTCTGCCACAGAAGGTAGTTGAGGCCAGTTCATTGGCTATATTTAAGATGGAGTTAGATGTAGCCCTTGTGGCTAAAGGGATCAGGGGGTATGGAGAGAAGGCAGGTACAGGATACTGAGTTGGATGATCAGCCATGATCATATTGAATGGTGGTGGAGGCTCGAAGGGCCGAATGGCCTACTCCTGCACCTATTTTCTATGTTTTTCTATGTTTCTATGAATGTTATTTGGACACTTAGGTGTCAAGTATTAGGTGTCAAATTAAACTTATTTTTATGCTTTATCTGATGGGATAAATTGCAGACTTGATTTTTACTGACTTAAAATCTGAAAATGTTATAACATTGCTACTCTGTCCTCGATTCACCTACTCTGGGCAAGAGACTCTTTGCATCTAGGCGAGAGCCTCTTAGATTAGATTAGATTAGATTTTATTACTTGTCATTCGAACCTCAGAGCGGCTCAAACAAAACTCCGTTTCCACAGCCATACAAACAAAACAACTCCTACACGACACACAAGCAATTCTATTTACAGAAAACATCCATCACAGTGAATCTCCTCCTCACTGTGATGGAAGGCAAAGTCTTGGCAAAATCTAGGCGAGAGACTCTGCACTTCCCCATGTCCAAGATATCATGAAAAGGGAGGGAGAGGAGCCTGAGGTCGTGGTACATATTGGTACCAATGACATAGGTAAAAAAAGAGAAGAGGTCCTGAAAGGAGAATTTAGGGAGTTAGGAAGAGAGTTAAGGAAAAGGACCGCAAAGATAACAATTTGGACAGGCTAGATGCAGGAAGATTGTTCCCGAAGTTGGGGAGGTCCAGGACAAGGGGTCACAGTTTAAGGATAAGGGGGAATTCCTTCAGGACCGAGATGAGGAAAACATTTTTCACACAGAGAGTGGTGAATCTGTGGAATTCTCTGCCACAGAAGGTAGTTGAGGCCAGTTCATTGGCCATATTTAAGAGGGAGTTAGATGTGGCCCTTGTGGCTGAAGGGATCAGGGGGTATGGAGAGAAGGCAGGTACAGGATACTGAGTTGGATGATCAGCCATGATCATATTGAATGGCGGTGCAGGCTCGAAGGGCCGAATGGCCTACTCCTGCACCTATTTTCTATGTGTCTCTGTCCTGGAGAGCATTTTGTGTCTACCGTGTAAACCAGCATGTGCAGTTATTTTCTCACCCGGAGAGGAAGGCGGACCTGAGGTAGGTGGGACCCGGCGGGCCGAATGGGCGACTGCTGCTGACCGAAGGTGTGGACTCACACGGTCACCCGAGGCGCGTCCCGGGCCTTCACACCGGCCGCGGGGCTGCAGCCGCCCGCAAGCGGCGACGTGACGTCACGGGCAGCGACGGTTGGAGGCTGGAGGCGGGCGGGCGGCGCGAGCCATGGAATTCAAATTCGCCTTCCCGCTGGGCTGCAGCGCCGAGTCCGGCGACCGCCACCGCCACCGCGACCACCACCGCGACCACGACCGCGACCGCCACCGCCCGGAGCCAGCCGTTGTCCAGCGACCGCTCCGGGAGCACGTAGCCGGTGAGCTCGCGGGGCTCGGCGCGCTGCTGGACCGGGGGGCGGTGTCGGTGCTGACGGCCGGGGGCCTGCGGATCAGGCACATCGAGCCTTCGGCCTTGCTGCTGGGCGGGAGAGTGGGGGGTGAGGGGCCCGGGCATGAGGGGCCCGAGCATGAGGGGCCCGAGCATGAGGAGCCCGGGCCCGATGATGAGGGGCCCGAGCATGAGGGGCCCGGGCCCGAGGATGAGGGGCCCGGGTGGGGGGGTGAGGGGCCCGGGCATGAGGGGCCCGGGTCCGAGGATGAGGGGTCAAGGCCTGAAAATGAGGGGTCAGTTCCCAAAGACGAGGCTGAAGGTCTGGGGCCCATAGGCTATGTTGAGGGGTCTGGGCCCGATCGTGAAGGGTCTCGACCAGATGGTGAAGGGTCGGGGCCCGATCGTGAAGCGTCTGGGCCAGATCGTGAAGGGTCGGGGCCAGATCGTGAAGGGTCGGGGCCCCAGCCAGAGAAGGAAAGGCTCTCCTGGGATCTGTTATCACACTCGGATCTGCTGCCTGGCGTATACGAGGGAGGCCTGAAGATCTGGGAGTGTACTGTGGACCTGGTTGAGTACATGGCTGGGATTGATCTCCAGGGCCTAAAGGTTCTCGACCTGGGCTGTGGTGCTGGTCTGCTGGGCATCGCTGCCCTCAGCAAGGGCGCAGCCTGCGTCCACTTCCAGGACTACAACAGTGAGGTGCTGGAGCAGCTCACCATCCCCAATGTGGCCCTGAGCCAGGCTGAGCCGGGACATTTGCTTGCTGGGGCCAATCAAGATTCTGAGATGGGAGAAAATGATGAGCCACCTGGGAAACGCAGCAGAGCTGAATGCTCCCCCCTCTCCCGCTGCCGCTTCTTCTCAGGCCCTTGGTCCCTCTTTGGTCAAGTTCATACAGGCCGTGGTGCCTCCTTGAAGTACGATGTCATCTTGAGTTCCGAGACACTTTACTGCCAACAGAGCTATGCAGCGCTGCACCACGCTCTGTCCAGTCTGCTGTCAGACCAAGGAACCATCTACCTGGCCACCAAGGCTCATTACTTTGGGGTTGGTGGGGGCATCCACCTCTTCCAGAACTTTGTAGAAGAGAAGCAGATCTTTGACTTGAGGACTGTGAAAGTAATTGATGATGGACTTCAGAGATGTATCGCATTAATGTCCTTCAGGAGGGGAAAGTCGTCTTGACCTTCACTGCATTATGATAATGGTTAGTTTGGGGAGTATTGTCTTGCTCTTGAAATAAAAAAAGGAAATTTTTTGCCAAACGAAACTGTTGTCTTAACATTCTGTATGTCAACAATATGTCTTTAAATAAACCAACATGCTCTTTATAATTTCCTTCAAATGCAATGCCTTCTCGAAGTAAATGTAATTACAATACACCACTAGCTGATCATGAGCCAAATTGGACGACTGTGAATGGTTATTTGCTCATTTAATGCAAATATCTAAACAAAATGAATAGAGCACTGGCACCTAAGATTTGAACGCTGGACATACCACTGCAAAGATGACGGAATCATGCACTCTGAAATGTGGGTGGGTGGTCTACCTCCGAGAAAAAAATGTGCTTGAACTTCTTTTTGATTAAAAAATATCAAAACTTCAGGAGTTTGTAGTGTTTGAGTAACTAAAAAGTTGTTTGGTGAGTCTTCTGGATAAGATCATGTGCCTCAGGATTCTGGAAATGTTAGACCTAAATAAATGCTAGGGTTGGACCTCATTTGAATTGTATTTAAATTTTTGAACTTTTGATCTTCTGCTGAAACTATAATGGGGCTGCCAATATATTATGTGGGAAATTGTGCCAGAAATGTAAATCTTTTTGCACTAAATTTCTCCTGCATGAGCTTGAGCCCATAGGAGAAGTGTGTGATTTTTATGCTGTCATTTTAATGAAATATTCTGATTTAAATATGTTTGTTGTGAGCACCATTGACCACATTTTCATTTGAGGAAATTGAGCAGTTGAAAGTTGGAATTGAAAAATGACTGGTCTATTGACTACTAGTGAAATAGGGAAAGCTGCTGTTGTACCAATTAACATAAAACTAGCAATGTTACAAAATTTTAAGATAAAAAAAAAATCAAGTCTCCAATTTATCTCATCAGATAAAGCATAAAAAGAAGTTTAATTTGACGCCCAATTCACCATCATATCTTCAGTATTAAAATTGTTATGGCCATTTTCATACTTGGAAATTAGCATCTTGTTCCCTATTGCTTTTCCATTGACTTAACACAAAAACTGTGATCGAGGACAGTCAAAAGCCCATAACTTTCTTAAACATTAAGAGAACTGAAAGAAATGTTCAGTTATTATAGATTGAAGTATTCTGAAACAAATATGAAACGATCTTACTTGGATGACATTAAAGCATATCATTAGCTAGTTACCCAATTATAGCTAATTACAAAAATGAAATTACTAGATCTAAACATCTATCCATTTCTTAAGAAAAGATTAACATTTTTATATAGGGTACACAAAAAGCTGGAGAAACTCAGCGGGTGCAGCAGCATCTAAGGAGCGAAGGAGATAGGCGACGTTTCGGGTCGAGACCCTTCTTCAGACACAAACATTTTTATATAGCCTGTGTCCAAATAACATTCACACAAGAATTCACAATATAACATGATTTTAAAATCTCATTGTCATGAATTTATAGGCCAAATGGAAGGAATTTAGTGTTTAATTCCCGTCAATAAATGGCCATTTTAATCATCTTGCTAGTGGGTTTTTGTGGAACACGATCGATTGGAACGTTGCGGTGAATTTAAACCCCATGTCGGCAGGAAAAATAATGCCGATTCGTATGGGGCCTAAATCACCTTTTCGCAACATGAAATTTGGATTAAAGGCATCCTAAGAAGCACGTTTATGTGTAAAATAAACGGCTTTCATTTACCTGTCCCGTACGTGAAATCCGTCCCCGTTGTCGGCGTTCACGGCATTAGAAGCTAATTATTATTTTACACCAGCACTGAAATTATCGGGCGATTTAAAAAAAAAAAAAAAATTCACAGACTGGCAGTCGGAACAAATCTACAGCAAAATCTTGCACCCCGAGAAAGTAAAACTCCGGCAGGCAGGGGAAAACCACATTTTAACCCCGCTCCCCCTCCTACCCCCTCAAAGGCGCCAAAGTCGCGCACATGGCCAGTGACAGAACTGCAGCGCCGCTGAAGGTAAGTTTTGTAACATACCTAATAAAACAAGCTATGCTTTTAGTTTGGTTTGAGTTACTCCAACATTTTGTGTCCATGGTTTATCAAAACCGCTTTTCTGTTGCAGTGAAGTGTATATTAGTGCCAGTCATTTCTCTGAAATGTAATGATATCTGGGGCAAGTGTAACCATCAATATCATGAACTAGAGAGTAGACACAAGGAACTGCCAATGCTGGTTTACAAAAAAAGACACCGTGCTGGAGTTGCTCAGCGGGTCAGGCGGCATCAATGGATCGGTGACGTTTCAGGCTGGAGCCCCTCAGACTCTGTAGAGAAGGTACACAGACACCTTAAGGTCTTCACTACATTATTAATCATACATCATATAGCCCTAGCTGTACGTGGTCTGTCACGATCACCAGAGAGAGAGCTAGGGGCGTGTGGGTTATAATTATACTAACTGGTGGGGGAGTGGTTAGCATGGACATCGTCACTATCACTATCAATCTATCACTATCATATCATCTACATCCTTCCTCTACCAAAACAAACAGTGAGTGACAGGGCGACCACGTCTCATGCGCTAGGGTAAATGCAAACAGTAAAGCACAGGAATACAGCATCACACGTAATCGCCGTAACGGACCGGCGGCCTGACCAGGCGACCAGACCGGGTCCGCACCTCGCCATCACCTTCTCCGACGGGAACAAGCGGGGACGCCGCCGGGGCATGGTGGGGGCTACGGACAGGAGAACCCCTGGGCGACGAAGGCATCGGGGGGGACGGCGAAGAGAAGGGCGAGGAAGCCGGAGAAAGCGGGACTGCAGCCAGGAGGAGGACGAGGGGGGGTGACCCCAGAGGAACGGGCAAAGCACTGGGCCGCGACACTAGCAGTGGGGGGGCATATGGAGCCGCCGGGAGAGGGAGAGGGAGAACCGAGTGCCCCTCTGCGGGATCTGGTGAAAAAGGACACTGCCTGGGCCTGGTTCCCGCAACACCAGAAAGGATTTGACACCCTCAAATCTAAGCTGATCAGCATGCCAACGCTGAAGTACTTTGACCTCCCTGTGCCGTGATGGCTTCTGCCTGTCGTAAACCTGACATCCTAGTCTTTGATGCAGACATCACTCATCGCTGGAGTGTGTTCCGACGTGACTTTGAGCATTATGTTACAATTGCTCACCCTGCTGTGGCCCCCGCGGTCAAGGCTTCCCTGCTGCTTAATTTAGCTGGTCCCGAAGCGCTTGAACAATCGGAGTCAGTCATTTATGGTCAGGGCGAGAGTATCCAGGACCCGGTATGTCTGCTTGCTAAATTTACGGCGATGTGTGACCTTCCCACTAACCACATCTTAGAGCGTTTCAAACTGTTCTCCCGACGCCAAAACCCTGGGGAATCTATTGACAATTTTGTGGCTGCGCTGCGCCAACTGGCTCGCCGATGTGACCTGCATGTCCTGACCCCTGATACTTTGACCCGTGACATCTTGGTCTTTGGTCTACGGGATGATAAGCTGCGCTCTGAGCTGCTGCGTAAGCCTGATCTGACATTCAATGAGGCGTTGCATGCCTCTCGTTTAGCTGAGGCTGTCTCCTCCGCTGTACCTGACCCTGTGGTCCACGCAGCCAGTTTCGCTGGTCGCCAGTACAGTGCTCCCCGGCAACAGAGGGCAAGCCCTGCGCTGGGCTTCAGACCGCCTCAACGATGTCCGAATTGTAACTTTGTTTCACACCGTTCTAATGTGTGCCCGGCGTTGGGGAAAACCTGTAATTTCTGCAACAAGCCCAACCACTTCTCGGCAGCATGCCGTTCCCGTGGGAACCCTGCACAGCCACAGCAGAAACCGTCTCGCTACTTGACACGTGATGATACCGTGTCTGGTTCCCATCTCCAGCCTGATGAACTCCCCCCGTCTGACTCTAACTCTTCTCAGAGCGAACTGAGTGTATTTTCCTTGCGAGGTGCAGCTGCTCTGATAATGGACTCAACCGTCCGAGTCACGGTGAATGGCATGAGCCGAGACGGACCACCAGCTTCTGGTCACCATCCTCAACAAGCCGATACACATGGCCTCCTCCCGGCTCCAGCGCATGATGCTCCAGCTACAACGCTTCACTTTCACAGTGGTTTATCGCAAGGGCAAGGACATGTTTGTTGCTGACACGCTGTCTCGGGCGCCTCTCCAATCCACAACCCGACATCCGTACGAGGCGTCCGATCTGATAGTCCTTAACATCAATTTCATGCCCTCCAGTCAGTTGAAGTCCCTGGCCAAGCACACGCTGGCTGACGCTTCGCTACAACAGCTGGCTGCGATCATCAAGCAGGGCTGGCCAGACCACCGTTCTTCCCTGCCGGCCGCAGCGGTGCCTTACTTCTTGGTTCGTGACGAGTTGGTGCTGCGTGGTGGTGTGATTGTGAAGGGACACAAGGTAGTGGTGCCCGCAGCACTACGAAAACAATACTTCGAAACCGCTCATCGTGGCCATCCCGGGACCGAAGCGACCCTTTCCATCGCTCAGAGCCAGTTTTTCTGGCCTGACATGCCTCGCTACTTCCGGGATAGAGTCTACGCGTGCCCTCCGTGCAACAGCCTCGCACCGCAGCAACAGCGGCAACCGCTCCTGCAGCAGCCAGCTGATAACCTGCCCTGTTCTGCGCTAGCAACCAACATCTTCGAGTGGCACGGAAAGCACTTCCTGGTGCTTGTCGACTCTTACTCCAGCTGGTTTGAAGTTGACCAGCTCCACTCCCTCTCTTCCTCCGCGGTCATCGAGAAGTTGCGCCGCCACTTTGCCACCTTCGGATCTCCGGCCAGCCTGCAGTCGGACAACAGCAGCCAGTTCACCAGTGCCGAGTTCTGCGCTTTTGCCGAACGATGGAACTTTCGTCATTACACCAGCAGCCCGGAATACCCGCAAAGCAACGGACTGGCCGAGCGTGCGGTCTGCAGTGCTAAAGGATTGTTGGAACGTTGCCGCCTATCCCACTTCTGACACCATGTAGAGAAGGTACACAGACACCTTAAGGTCTTCACTACTTTATTAATCATACATCATATAGCCCTAGCTGTACGTGGTCTGTCACGATCACCAGAGAGAGAGCTAGGGCGTGTGGGTTACAATTATACTAACTGGTGGGGGAGTGGTTAGTATGGACATCGTCACTATCAATTAAAGGTGTACACACATATCATCTACAGACTCTAACTGGATAACTCTAATTAAATACGTGTTAATGCACACATGCTAATGTAATGTTCTAATGTCCAGAAAAAGATTTATAGAACTGGATTAATAAATCACGTGCAGTTATGGCTATGTAAGATAACTTGGCATTTGTATGGGTGGATTGCACTTGGACATGGGAACACCTGAATTACCTTGATAATCAGATCTGAAGGCACAGTAAAGTTTCTGCCTTATGTAAAAAGGAACTGCAGATGCTGGTTTAAACCGAAGATAGACACAAAAAAGCTGGAGTACTCAGCGGGACAGGCAGCATCTCTGGAGAGAAGGGATGGGTGGCATTTCGGGTCGAGACCCTTCTTCAGACTCGTATCCTCTTGTTCCTCTTGTGTTTGAAATCTATCAACGCCTTCAATTTATTTAATCTGTTACCTGCAACCTTTTATGTGCAGTCTGCAACATTTATTTACATTTTTTAATGGCTACTTCATTATCCAGTGATCATGATATTGTTCTGAATATTTAAAACAGGAAAAAAAAACACCTTGTCCAACCCTTATCTATTTTCACAGCTACTTTGACTCATTAAGTTGTTGTCTGATTTATTTCTCAGTATAACAAATTTTAGCTTTTGTAAGTTCTCACCTTCAAACTTTCCAGAAACCCTACTGTTCCTTAGCTCTTTGATTAGGTTATGTTTCCCCATTCCCTTAATTTGCAAATTTGACAGCTAATGATGGTGAAATGAAATCCAGATTATTTATGCAGATTAGAAACAGCAGGAGCCTTGGCACCAATTATACTTGGTGGAGCTAAGAGCTGCAGTAAACGCGTCAACTTGCTATAATTTATAAACCAATCCAAATATGGTTAACAGCCCCCCCCTTTTCTAAATGCAAAGTAAAGTTATCTTTTGCTAGCACATTAGGAACTGAACTTTTGGAAGGAATTTATCCTGGATATGGAATATTGCTGTTTTAATGCCCGTATCATGGAGCTCACTAAGGTGGAGATAGAAAAAGAATTGTGAGGATTTTGTGACATTAATCATGGTGGAATAATTAGTATTTTCTGTAAATATGCTGTGGAGTTGGCATCAATTTGGGATCACTGCATATGTGTGCTACCATCAGTGATTTTCCTGTCTTCATAGGCCATACCGCTAGCAGAATTCAAAAAAAGAATTTAGCTGACATGGATTTCAGATATTTAAGAACTAATAAAATGTTGCGACATTAATGCACGATGGTTTAATTGGCATAACATTGGCATTGTCATATTGTATGGCAACAGCTTATTTGGCCCAACTTGACAATGCTGCTCTAGATGCCCATAAAAGATAGTCCCATTTGTCTGCGTTTGACCCATATCCCTTTTATGTTCTCCAATCTGTTTTTTAAATGTTGTCATTGTACTGCCTTAACTATTTCCTCTGGCAGCTCGTTCCATATATGCGGTCTCACTAATGTGCAACTGTGACATAACATCCTAACTTCTGTACTCTATGCTCTGACTGATGAAGACCAGTGTTCCAATAGCCTCATGGGCCACCAAGTCCATATGTGATGCCACTTTCAGGGAACTACATATATATACTGCTGGCAACCTGCTTATAATTTCAGTACTGCCAACACTCCCCAGGCCCTATTGTTTGCTGTGAAAGTCCTATGGTTTGACTTCCCAAAATGCAACCCCTCACACTTATTAATGTCAATTCCTCAGCCACTTTACCCAGCTGATCAAGATCCTTCTGTAATTCTTTATCCTTATTCACTGTGTACGATACCACTTATTTTAGGGTCGCCTGCAACTTACAATGCCTTGTACAATCCCATCCAAATGGTCGATGTAGATGACATTGGACCCAGCACCAACACCCACGGGGCACAATTAGTCACAGGCCTCCACTCTGAAAATGAACCTTTGACCATCACCCTCTGACTGAGCTGCTGAGAAAAGCCCTTGATAGCTAGTGCTGAGACTGAGTGGCCAGGGCAAGACTGAGCCGCCAGGGCCACTTCCTGACCACAGACAACGAGGGACTGTGCCCACACACAGAGGCAAAGACTGAACCACCAGGATAACCCAAAGACTGCCAATGCCCTCTCTTCAAACCCAAAGCTGAGTAGCCAGGACAAACCCGAGACTGCCAGCCCCTGCTCTTGAGGCAAGGGTAAATTGCAGGAAGAAACCCGAGATCACCACGCTTCCTCCTTCGAGACCAGGGCTTAACTGCTGGGACCAGGATGAGATCGCCAGCGCCACTGAACATGCATCCTGACGGTGATGGACAGTGCCTCGTACAGTAAACACTAGTTTTAATGTATAATGGATTTTGGTGACAGTAGATGGACCTAACAACCTTCACTCCCTGCCCTTGTTGCCTCCCCGGCCACTTCTTGAATGGGCTGCTGATGCCTCCCCCGGCCCATACAGATTCCTTGGCCATTTAGAGGCCATGCCTGCCGCTGCGACTGCTACCACCAACCCTTACCTGCACTCGGTCTGCCTGTGGCAGCGACCAATGATTCGGCTGATCATCGCCTCTTCCCCCACCACAAGCAGGCCTCACCTTGATTCTAGGCCCAATTCCGGACTTAGTCTGAAGAAGGGATTTGTTCTGTAACTTCACTTCTCCAGAGATGCTGCCTGACCGACTGAGTTCTCCAGCATTTTGTGTCTTTTTGAGTATTAACCAGCAAGAGCAAGTGTTTGTTTTTACTACTTATGCAATGATAATCCCTTACTTGGTTATTGTGGGAAATTGGCACTAACGGACACCATTCCTCTCCCTATGGTCCGTTATCACAAGGGTTTACAGTACATAATGTGAGTTCACACTACTGATCACCTGGTCCTAACCACTTTAATTATCCTTCCCGTTTCCACACTGACATTTCTGTCCTAGGACCCCTCCATTGGCAGAGTGAGGCTAATGCAAATTGGAGGAACAGCATCTCATATTTCGTCGGGCAGCTTATAGCCCAGTGGTATGAAATATTGATGTGTCAGCTTCAAGTGACCCTCTCTCTGTCTCCATCCCCCACCGAAGTCGCACCAGTTTCTCGTTTTTATCCAACAAAAAGCTAACAATGGCTTGTTTCCTTTATCATCGTTTCTTTTTTGCATATCTTTCATTCATTGTTCTTTATCTCTCTACATCATCATCTATATCTCTTGTTTCCCTTCTCCTGACTAGTCTGAAGAAGGGTCTCGCTTTCCTGCACTATCTTCATATCCCTTGATAGACACAATATGTTGGAGTAACTCAGCGGGACAGGCAGCATTTCTGGAGAGAAGGAATGGGCGATGTCTCCCATTCCTTCTCTCCAGAGATACTGCCTGTCTCGCTGAGTTACTCCTGATTTTTGTGTCTATCTTCGGTTCAAACCTGCATCTGCAGTTCCTTCCTACATGTTACAATTTTTATTTGTTTAGTTTTCATTTTCAGAAATCTTTAATGTGATTGTCTGCTGGGCCTGATTGATAAATCTTTGGATCTCTGGACACCAGAGATCCTTTTGAATTGGTGACTGAGCACACAGTAGGTGTAGGAAAATTAAAGTCCATGCTGTAGACATCAGCATTGTATGCATTTGCTTTGCTGCTATCTTTAATTGTAGGCTGCAGAGGGAGAAAGGGATATTCGATTGTGATCTTTTTTATGGTTCGCGCCCGTATCGAGTCTATGCCAGTTCACAGAGCAGTGCAATCCCCTCCATTAATATTCCCTGTGTCCTACTCTTTAGTTTACTTTAGAGATATAGCGCGGAAGCAGGTCATTCGGCTCACCGAGTCCACGTTGACCAGCAATCACCCCATACACTAGTTCTATCCTACACATAAGGACCAATTTACAGAAGCCAATTAACCTACAAACCTGCATGTCTTTGGGATATGGAAGGAAACTGGAGCACCCAGAGCAAATGTGCAGGGAGAGTGTACCAACTCTGTACAGTCAGCACCCGTAGTCAGGATCGAATCTGGGTTTCTGGTGCTGTAAGACTGCAAATCGCCATTGTGCTGCCCCAGATTTTCTACATTTCCATGATGTGGAGGTAACTGGAGCTCCTGGGGGAAAAGCCATTTGATCATAGGGAGATTGTGGAAACTCCACATAGCACCAGAGTTACTATGCCACTGTTCTACTTTGGAGATCACGGAAAATTTCCAGACTATTGGAAGAGTGATTTGAAAGTATAGTGCAAGTCCTAGTAACATTTTTCATTTTTGTCAATTCTTTCTTTCCTCCTCACTACGGAAGGATAAACATTCTACAAAGAATAGAAACAGATGTTTTCTGTTCACTTGTAACTGTCGAATCCCCTCATGGCTAATTACCTGTTCTCACATTGTTTATGAGTTAACAATTGAAGCTGGCTTGAGCAATTACTCACTGGTGCACAAAATAGAAATACCCATTGTTCTGACCAGAATTTAATTATGAACTTTGAAAATAAGGGCAAAACACAGCCATTTCCTAGTGAGGTGACCACAGGGGATGACAATTTAGAAAAAAAATCATGCTCTAAGGGGTTTACCTGCCATTTTCAAATGAAGTAGTGAGTCACTTACACGTTTTGCAGTGTGGTGTACTGCCTTTACTGCTCTTGATGTCACAGAAGAGTTTAAAACTAGTGGAACCAAATGCAGATTTGTTGACTGTGTTACAGAAACTTTGATCATTCTGCAACAGTGACTTCTGATCTTCCAATTGCCTCCCACTTTAATTCTCCAACCCATTCCATTCTGCGATCCTTGTCTTTGGCCTTGTATGCTGTTTCAATGAAGCCCAATGTAAGTTTGGGGAATAGTACTTCATGTACTGACAAGGTATATTACAGACCCTGGGACAGTTTAACTATTTCAGATAACCAGTTGTTTCTAATTTTGTCAAAACTGATAAAGTCTTTGATAAGTAAGGTATTTGGTCTGTCACATTAACTCAGTTTTTCTCCTGCCAGAAACGCTATCTAATCAGCATGAGATATCCAGCAATCATCTACTTCAGATTTCCAGCTGGTGTTCTGCATCTCAGTTTCAGTTATTTTCCTCTTTTTAATCATTTTTCTCTACACCTCAGGCAGATCAATTGCAATTAACAAGCCTTCATCTCAGCTGGCACCATCACCACCTGTAACATTAGGATTCTCTTGACCTTCATCCTATGACAGTTATTCTCTTTGTGGTCTCCAACAATCCTCTTTTCTGCAATTAAGATGTACTTTGTTTACATTCGCCATTACTGAAGGAATGTGTCTGCAGATGCTACCTGGCCTGCTACCGTATGTAATACTGGCATTTTCCGTTTTTATTAACTGAATATAGGCTGCTTCTATTTTATAACTTGGTTCCTATAATACGTAATTAGGAAATTAATGTTACTGGGTAATTTATTGAAACATAGCATGGGATTGAATGTTTAGAATTGTGAATAAATAATGAATCATGATAAAAAGGACGATGCTTACAAAAATGAAAATGAAAGAAAATGAGCTCTCTAACACTCCCCATAGTGTCTATCCACAAACAGGAAGCAAGGTTTACAAATGGCAGGATAGAACAATTTTCAGAAACTTGTTTGGAAATAACTTGCTCAAAGTCTAAAGTGTTAACTTAATAAAAATCAAATGCTTATGTAGAAATTGTTGGAAGGAAGAAAATACTTACTGTCAAGAATGTTTAATTGTCATATTTATCGAGATTGGAACAATTAAATCCTTGGGCCACAAGGAACTGCAGATGCTGGAATTGTGTAGAACTGGAATAACTCAACGGGTCAGGCAGTGTCTCTAGAGGACATGGATAGCTGATGTTTCAGGTAGGAATCCTTTTTTCAGACTGATTTGTAATGAGGGATGAAAGCTGGAAGAGAGGTTGGAGTGGGGCAAAGCCTGATGAGTGATAGGTGGATACAGCTAGGTTGTCTGATTTTCCAACGTGGGGTGAGAGAAGGAGCAATAGGCATTTGATGTTCAAGAAGGAACTGCAGATGCTGGAAAATCGAAGGTAGACAAAAAGCAGAAGGGTTTCGGCCCGAAATGTTGCCTATTTCCTTCACTCCCTAGATGCTGCCGCACCTGCTGAGTTTCAATAGGCATTTGATCCTCGATTGCTGCAGGAGGTAGCAATCCTGCTGGTGGTATTTTGGAAAGGAATTCTTCAAACTGTTCATGTCCCTGGCTATGAAGGGGAGGCCATCTGGTGTTTGATGTCCACCGCATGCAGCTTCTTCAGTGTTAACCAAACATGCTGCCTGGAGTGGGATGTTGACCACAGTCATGATGATGGAACATAGAAACATAGAAACATAGAAATTAGGTGCAGGAGTAGGCCATTCAGCCCTTCGAGCCTGCACCGCCATTCAATATGATCATGGCTGATCATCCAACTCAGTATCCCGTACCTGCCTTCTCTCCATACCCTCTGATCCCCTTAGCCACAAGGGCCACATCCAACTCCCTCTTAAATATAGCCAATGAACTGGCCTCAACTACCCTCTGTGGCAGAGAGTTCCAGAGACTCACCACTCTCTGTGTGAAAAAAGTCTTTCTCATCTCGGTCTTAAAGGATTTCCCCCTTATCCTTAAGCTGTGACCCCTTGTCCTGGACTTCCCCAACATCAGGAACAATCTTCCTGCATCTAGCCTGTCCAACCCCTTAAGAATTTTGTAAGTTTCTATAAGATCCCCTCTCAATCTCCTAAATTCCAGAGAGTATAAACCGAGTCTATCCAGTCTTTCTTCATAAGACAGTCCTGACATCCCAGGAATCAGTCTGGTGAACCTTCTCTGCACTCCCTCTATGGCAATAATGCCCTTCCTCAGATTTGGAGACCAAAACTGTACGCAATACTCCAGGTGTGGTCTCACCAAGACCCTGTACAACTGAAGTAGAACCTCCCTGCTCCTGTACTCAAATCCTTTTGCTATGAAAGCTAACATACCATTCGCTTTTTTCACTGCCTGCTGCACCTGCATGCCTACTTTCAATGACTGGTGTACCATGACACCCAGGTATCGCTGCATCTCCCCTTTTCCTAATCGGCCACCATTTAAATAATAGTCTGCTTTCCTGTTTTTGCCACCAAAGTGGATAACCTCACATTTATCCACATTATACTGCATCTGCCAAACATTTGCCCACTCACCCAGCCTATCCAAGTCACCTTGCAGTCTCCTAGCATCCTCCTCACAGCGAACACTGCCCCCCAGCTTAGTGTCATCCGCAAACTTGGAGATATTGCCTTCAATTCCCTCATTCAGATCATTAATATATATTGTAAATAGCTGGGGTCCCAGCACTGAGCCCTGCGGTACCCCACTAGTTACTGCCTGCCATTGTGAAAAGGACCCGTTTACTCCTACTCTTTGCTTCCTGTTTGCCAGCCAGTTCTCTATCCACATCAATACTGAACCCCTAATACCGTATGCTTTAAGTTTGTATACTAATCTCTTATGTGGGACCTTGTCGAAAGCCTTCTGGAAGTCCAGATATACCACATCCACTGGTTCTCCCTTATCCACGCTACTAGTTACATCCTCGAAAAATTCCACAAGATTCGTCAGACATGATTTACCTTTTGTAAATCCATGCTGACTTTGTCCAATGATTTCACCACTTTACAAATGTGCTGCTATCCCATCTTTAATAACTGACTCTAGCAGTTTCCCCACTACCGATGTTAGACTAACTGGTCTGTAATTCCCCGTTTTCTCTCTCCCTCCCTTCTTAAAAAGAGGGGTTACATTTGCTACCCGCCAATCCTCAGGAACTACTCCAGAATCTAAAGAGTTTTGAAAGATTATCACTAATGCATCCACTATTTCCTGAGCTACTTCCTTAAGTACTCTGGGATGCAGTCTATCTGGCCCTAGACAAACTTTCGATCCACATGACTGTGACGAACATGATTTCAAGATAAACTAATCTCACCTGCACATGATCCCTATCCCTCCTTTTATAATATATCCATGTGCCTATTTTAAATCATTTTAACCATCCCTGTCAAATTTTCCCCCACCACCAGGCCAGGAAACATGTTCCATGCACTCAATGCTCTGTATGGAAAAAGCCCCCCATCCCACACAGCTCCTTTAAACTTTGCCCCTCTTACCTAATAGCTATAGCCTCTAGTCTTTGACCCAGAGGATAAGGTTGAGTGTCTACCCTATCTATGCCCCTCCTATCTATATATTTTTATCAGGTCTCACCAAACTCACAGTTCATTAGACATTCAGTGTGTTCAGTTGATTTACAGCTCCCTCTCCCATCATGCAGAGACTGAGCCACACCCACACTGCTGGGTTTTATAACCCCTCCCACCGGAAAAGGTGTGACCTTCATGGCGTGATTGACAGGAGAGAGAGATTCTCAACATTTTTTAAACACTAATAATACTTATTTTTAATTGATGGGAAGAATCCTCTGCACCTGCTGAGTGGAGGGGGACTGAGTAAGATGGCCAAAAGTCACAGCCGTAAGTGGTAGCCTTTTAACTTAAACCCAAAGCAGCCAAGCCGCCATTTGCAGCAAAGCAGCCAAGCCACCATTTGCAGTAAGTAGTGTCTTTTTACTTCAACCCAAAGCACCCAAGCCACCATTTGCTGTAAGTAGTGCCTTTTTACTTCAACCCAAAGCACCCAAGCCACCATTTGCAGTAGTGCTTTTTAACTTCAACACAAAGCACCCAAGCCACCATTTGCAGTAGTGTCTTTTAACTTTAACCCAAATCCCCCAAACAGCACTCAATGCTCTGTATGGAAAAAACCCCCATCCCACACAGCTCCTTTAAACTTTGCCCCTCTTACCTAATAGCTATAGCCTCTAGTCTTTGACCCAGAGGATAAGGTTGAGTGTCTACCCTATCTATGCCCCTCCTATCTATATATTTTTATCAGGTCTCTCCTCAACCTTTGGTGACCAGAGAAAATAATCCATGTTTGTCTAACCTTTCCTTCTAGTTAATACCTCTTAATCCGGTCGGCATTCAGGAGGTGAATTCTCATGGGAGGTAGGTGGCACGACACTTCACTGCTAGATGTTCCAGGTATAGGAAGTACGAGTTGGACAAGATTGCTACCTTAGATCACCACAAAGAGTTTACAATGAGCAGATGTCACTGTCTCATAGTTCGAGAAACCTTTAGGGTGGAGGGCACAGTTTGGAGACTTGAGGATTGCCAAGTCTCTGTGAAACAGTGTACACAGCTTATGCCATTTGTAAGGAGCAACTGCAAATGCTGGTTAACACAGAAGATAGATACAAAAAGCTGGAGTAAAGGTGCCTTGCCCTCAAGCCCTCAATCTTATTTTCTATCGACTGTTGGTTGACCAAAGGACTTTCAGGCTCCCCGGCAAACCATGTTTCTGCCAAATGATGATGTGTCTGCCATAAGGCTATTACACTTCAAAACTTGGATTTAAAGTTTACCCTCAACTCACATTAGAGTGACATAGCTACAATTATGTAGCTTGTGCTTTTCTTCCTTCTGGAGATTGGACTAGACATACTTGGCATACTGTCATATTCTCACTTTGCGGTATCAACTGATCCAGGTTCCTGAAATAAGTGATTCTGACAGTAGGTGGCATACTTGACCTATTATAAGAATTTGTGAATGCCTTGTTCCAGAAGTGGTATGATGTAAATAAAATGTTGGATTCAAACAGAAAATTGGAAATTTGAAGCAGGACTGTCAAATTCTGTCTGGGATAAAGGCAGATTCATCCCACTTTAGGTAGGCACATGGACACACAGGCCATGGGGGGATATACATCACATGCAGTCAGCAGAGATTAGTTTAACCTGCAGTCAGCAGAGATTTAGTTTGGCATAGGAATTTTGGGCAGAATGGACTGTTCCTGCACTACTCTGCCATGATTTATGTGGCTTTTCCCAGGGATACACACACTGTGGGGAAGATTTAAACTCAGTTCAGTTGTTCAGCCTGTGGGAGTATATTCCATATTCCCCACACTCTGTGAATAAACACAATTCCTCAGTAAATCGCAGACAATTTTTTGAGTGCCAGCATATTATAGAAAGAGACAAGATTTCTACAATGTTTCGAGTGTGATGTAACCAAACTCTATTTCTCGTTTATTGCAAAGCTGTAGACATCTATATGGACTTCAGCTTGGCATGATAAGGCTCTGCATGGTCAACTGCTCAGTAAGGTTAGATCGCATGGGATCCAGGGAGAGCTAGCTGATTGGATATACAATTTGGCTTCATGGAAGGTAAAAGAGGGTGATGGTGGAAGTTTGTTTTTGGGATTGGAGGCCTGTAACTAGTGGTGTGAATGGGAATTGCATTCCCATTGAGAGATCAACGATTTGAATGGGAATGCAGAAGGCATAGTTTGCAGCTGACACTAAAGTGGGTGGTATCATAGATAGGGAAGATGGTTATCAAAAATCACAGCACGATTTTGATCAGTTGGGCAAGTGAGCTGAGGAATAGTTAATGGAGTTTAGTGCAGTTAAGTGTGAGATGTTGCATTTTGGGAATTCAAATCCAGGGCAGGATTTAAATGTTATGTTACAGTTGTGTAAGACTTGGTGAAGCTACATTCAGTTTTGATCACACTGCTAATGGAAGGATATTGTTAGCAATAGTGCAGAGAAGACTTACGAGGATGTTGCCAGGATTTGAGGGCCTGAGCTAAAGGGAGAGGCTAGGACTTTCTTACTTGGAGTGCTGATGGCTGAATGGTGATATTATAGAGGTGTATAAGATCATGTGGGGAATAGATAGGGTGAACATACCTTTTACCCAGAGTAGGGGAATCAAGAATTAGATGACAACAGTTTAAGGTGAGCGGAAAAAAAATTAACAAGAACCTGAGGGACAACTTTATCTCAGAGGCTAGTGGGTATAAAGAACGAGCTGCCAGAGCAGGTAGTTGAGGCAGGTATGATATCAACATTTAAAAGATATTTGGACAGGTACATGGATAGGAAAGGTATAAAGAGTTACTAGACTAAGTGGGACCCGTTGGGTCCCATGTTCACATGGGAGGGCTGGTCCCCCAATGCAATATTCCACCTCTCCAATTCCAATATTGGTGGGCATAGGGGGGCATAGGGGGGGCTTTCTGGAGTGCTGGTATGGGTTCTTGGGGTGGCAGCTCAGTCCCTCAAGCCTGATGTGCTGGCAGCTCACTCACAGCTGGTGGGCTGGCAGTTGACTCATGGCTATTCCTTGAAATTCCATTTCAAGCAGGGTGCAAGGCCACCAAATACAAATCCATTTTCCTACCATTTCAAGCAGGGTGCGAGGCCACCAAATTCAAGTGCAGTTTCTTACCACTTCGAGCAGGGTGCAAGGCCACCAAATTCAAGTGCAGTTTCCTACCACTTCAAGCAGGGTGCAAGGCCACCGAATTCAAGTGCAGTTTCCAACCAATTCAAGTAGGATGCAAGGCCACCAAATTCAAGTGCAGTTTCATACCACTTCAAGCAGGGCGCAAGGCCACCGAATTCAAGTGCAGTTTCATACCATTTCAAGCAGGGTGGAAGGCCACCAAATTCAAGTGCAGCGTCATACCATTTCATGCAGGGTGCAAGGCCACCACATTCAAATGCAGTTTCATACCATTTCAAGCAGGGTAAAACCACACAAAACACCAAACTCACAGTTCATTAGACATTCAGTGTGTTCAGTTGATTTACAGCTCCCTCTCCCATCATGCAGAGACTGAGCCACACCCACACTGCTGGGTTTTATAACCCCTCCCACCGGAAAAGGTGTGACCTTCATGGCGTGATTGACAGGAGAGAGAGATTCTCAACATTTTTTAAACACTAATAATACTTATTTTTAATTGATGGGAAGAATCCTCTGCACCTGCTGAGTGGAGGGGGACTGAGTAAGATGGCCAAAAGTCACAGCCGTAAGTGGTAGCCTTTTAACTTAAACCCAAAGCAACCAAGCCGCCATTTGCAGCAAAGCAGCCAAGCCACCATTTGCAGTAAGTAGTGTCTTTTTACTTCAACCCAAAGCACCCAAGCCACCATTTGCTGTAAGTAGTGCCTTTTTACTTCAACCCAAAGCACCCAAGCCACCATTTGCAGTAGTGCTTTTTAACTTCAACACAAAGCACCCAAGCCACCATTTGCAGTAGTGTCTTTTAACTTTAACCCAAATCCCCCAAACAGCCATTTGCAGGCAGTGCCTTTTTACTTCAAACCTACCATATTTTCATTTTCTATTTAAATCTTATTTGAATTTCACAGCAATTTGCATACATACAATGATAACAGACAGTGATAGTCAGGACATAATTGTGCAACGGTATGTAAGCGACCCTCAAAGCCCTTACCCTTACCCCCCCTCAATCCACCCGAATCAGGTCGGAACCAAACGGGGACAAACAACACTCACATACGTACACATTCACACAAATACGATAAGATAAACAAAACAAAATGTCCAAAAAAAAAACAAAACAAAAAAAAAAGTGTGTGGGGGGGGGGGGGGGGGGGGGGGGTTGAGGGGAGAGCAGCTGCAATAAGACAGAGCAGTGATAGAAGGCACTCAGTCCTCTTCTGGAAACAAGTTGAGAGAGTTAACAAGTTCCAGGAAAGGGTTCCATGTATCTAGGAATGTCTTGGTAGAGCCTTTGAGAGAAAACCTAAGTTTTTCAAGCTTTAAATTGTAGAGCACCTCCTTGATCCAGCGGGCGTGTGTCGGGGGACAGGTAAGCCTCCAGTTAAGCAAGATCAGTCTCCGGGCTAACAAGGTTGTAAAAGCCAGGACCCGCTTCAACGCAACAGAGAGGTTGGTGTTGGGAGGAGTACCAAAAATAGCTGACAGTGGGTTTGGAGGCATAGTCTGGCCATAGGCTCTGCTTATCACGTCGAAAGCACTCCTCCAAAAGGCTGCCAGCTTAGGGCAAGACCAAAACATATGGCTATGGTTGGAAGGGGATTGATTACATCTGTTGCAGGTGTCCTTGACAGCGGGGTATATTCTAGATAATCTTGCATTTGTGTAGCGGACTTTGTGAAGGACTTTGCATTGGATTAGGCCATGATGGGCAAATATGGAGGAAGAATGGATCAAATCCAAGGCAGAGTCCCATTGCTGGTCTGTTAGTTTCATATTCAGCTTGCCCTCCCATGCAGCTTTTAATGAAGTATGAGGATTCAATATTACCGACCCTAACAAGTTATACAAAAAAGAGATGCATTTCTTCCGGTTGGGATCTAGAGCTAGGATGGAATCGGTCAGGGTTTCAGGGGGGAGATTTGGGAAGTGAGGGAATGTCTTCTTCACAAAATCCCTAATCTGGAAAAAACGGAAAAGGTGAGAGTTTGGGAGGCTGTAGTTGGACGAAAGCTCCGCAAAGGACGAAAAAATGCCATCCTTGTATAGGTTTTTGATACTACTGATACCATTACTATGCCAGGTTTTTAATGCGGAGTCTGTACTTGAAGGTTTTAAAGATGTGATTTTTAAGCAGTGGGGTCAAGATGGAAGGATCAAGATGGAAGGTCAAGAATATACCCCTTGTAAACCGAAGTTTTTCCTGAGTTGACTCCATATCTTGAGCGAGAGGGAAGCAATTGGGCCTGCACCCACAGATGTTGTAGAGATGGGGAGTTTACAGCATAGAACAGACCGCAACGAGAGACGTGAACTCGCCTTTTCCATGTGTACCCAGGTTGGTAGATGGTTGCAATCATCATTCATCCAATACAGGAATTTTTGCAAGTTAGCTGCCCAATAGTATCGCCTAAAGTCAGGAAGTGCCAAACCGCCGTCACTCTTAGGAGACTGTAGTATCATCTTTCGAATTCTAGCCGGTTTGCTACCCCATAAAAATTTAGATATTCTCCTTTCTAATTTATCAAAAAAAGATTTAGTGATAAGTATAGGGACGTGCTGGAAAAGATACAGGAATTTGGGTAGGACGACCATCTTGACCAGATTTATCCGGGCCGTGAGGGATAATGGTAAAACTGACCAGCGGTCAAAGTCTCTTTCAGCTTTCTCAACCAGAGGCAGGAAGTTTGTGCGGAACATATCAGATATAGGTGTTGTGATAAAAACGCTGAGGTAGCAAAACCCGGCCTCCGCCCATTTAAACGAGGTTAAAGAGCGAGGGAGCTGCTTAGCCAATGTGTTAATCGGTAATAGCTCACTTTTTTGGTAGTTAAGTTTATAACCAGAGTACGCACCGAACCGTTCTAAAATATTCGTAATCACAGGGAAAGAGCTGACTGGATTAGAGATGTACAGAAGCAGGTCATCCGCATACAATGAGAATTTATGAGTTGTGTCAAACTGTGTAATACCTTTAAAGCCGTTCTCTGAGCGTAACCAAACTGCCAAGGGTTCTATCGCAACAGCAAACAGGAGTGGTGATAATGGGCAACCCTGCCTGGTACCTCTCCGAAGGGGGAAGTGGGGTGACAGTGTGTCGTTTGTTTGTACTGAGGCCACCGGGGACGAGTATAACAAACTGACCCAAAGAATGAAACTATTGCCGAGGCCAAACCTGTCCATCCCCTCATATAGGTACCTCCACTCGACCCTGTCGAAAGCTTTTTCGGCATCAAGGGAGACCACTATCTCCAGGGTCTCACTACTTGGTGAATGGATGATGTTAAGGAGACGCCTAGTATTGTGGGAGGACTGTCGGCCTGGCATGAACCCTGTTTGATATAACGAGATAATAGAGGGCATCACTTGTTGAAGACGGAGCGCAAGGACTTTAGAGAGGACTTTGAGGTCCACATTCAGGAGTGAAATTGGTCTGTAGCTACTACAAAGCAGGGGATCTTTTTCCTTTTTAAGAATTAGGGAAATAGTAGCCCACGACAAGGTGGGCGGTAGGCGACGATGTAGAAACGCCTCATTGTACATATCTCTCAGGACAGGTGCGAGGAGAGCAGGGAAAGCTTTGTAATATTCTTTTTGTTAAATATTTTTATTAGACGTAAGTACATAAATAGAATATACTTCTCACATACATTCGTAATATTATTAATATTAACAATTATGTCTTATTTGTATTTCTATACTTTTTTTTATTACAGATAGGAAAAGATAGAGAAAAATAAAGTAAAAGTAGAAAATAAAAAATAAAGAAATGAGTGGAGTATTAAAAAAGTTATCCATCATTGGAGATATATCCATGATTTGTTATACATGATTCTTCATCCATTCCATTATTCAGGCTTCAGTCGGGCTCTCGTACCGAGCCGTTTTGACCCTTTAAATATTCAATAAATGGAGACCATATCCCTCTGAAAAGATCCAACTTGTCCAGTAGGACAAGCCTTAATCTTTCCAGATGAAGTGTCTCCGACATTCCTGTAATCCACATTTTGGTTGTGGGGGATGTAGGACCTTTCCAGAATTTCAATATAAATTTTTTCCCAATTATTAAACTGTAATCAATAAAAATTATTTGATTCATTGTTAATAATTGATCTGTTTCTAATATTCCCAATATTATTAATTTTGAGTCAGGGATCAGATTCATATTAACAACATTCGAAATTATCTTAAATATTTCTGTCCAAAATTTAGTAATTTTTACACAATTTGTAAATTAATGCGTTAAGTTAGCTTCTAAGTGCTGACATTTATCACATATGTCAGATACATTTGAAAAAATACTATGTAATTTGGATTTTGAATAATGTAATCTATGTAATATTTTAAATTGTATAAGAGAGTGTCTAGCATTTAATGAACAATGGTGTATATGTTGTAAACTTTCATCTCATACTTCTAATCTGATTAATTGACCTAATTCGTTTTCCCATGATTGTCTATATATTTCTGTCATTTTCAATAAAATGTTATAAATATATGATATCAATTTTTCTGTGTTCGGGTGTTTATTTAGACATTCATCTAAAATTTCTGTCTTTCTATTTCTGATTTCTTGTGTGTTTGCTTTTACATAGTCTCTAATTTGTAAATATTTAAAGTAATCTTTTGAATGTAATCCATAAATTTGTTGTAATTCTTGAAATGACATGAAGGAATTTTCCATATAGAGATCACCCATATTATTAATTCCATAGTTTTTCCATTGTAAAAAACCTTTGACCATGATTGAAGGTTTAAATGTAACGTTATTTACAATGGTTAGGGCTAGTGGTATACATTTCAATTTTAATGTTTTCTTTATTTGTTTCCAGATACGTATCCCACTTTCTATTATAGGATTTTCACTATAGATTTTCTTACCTAGTTTAATATTAGCGAATAAGATTGAGCTAATTTCAAAAGGCGAACAATCTTCTTTTTCCATTTTTAACCAGATTGGTTGTTTATCTGTCTCTACTAACCAAAAATTCATATTTTTAATATTAACTGCCCAGTAATAAAACGTAAAGTTTGGCAGTGCTAGACCTCCATTTATTTTTGATTTACATAAATGTTTTTTATTTATTCTATGGCTCTTATAATTCCAGATAAAGTTGGTGACTATAGAATCAACCTTTTTAAAGAAATTTTTAGGAAGATCAATTGGAAGAGATATAGTAATTGCGGGAGAAAAATCATTTTTATTGCATTAATTCTACCTAGCATTGAGATAGGTAATGTTTTCCAATATAAAATGGTCTTATTTAATTTATTCAATAAAAGTGGAAAATTGGATTTAAATAAAGAATCGAATCTTTTTGTTACATAAATTCCAAGATATTTGATTTTTCGTTTGCTATCTTAAAAGGAAATTGTTGTAGTATATGTAAGTTATTTACCATTATTGGCATGTTCACTTTTATTCCAATTAATTCTATATCCTGAAAATAATCCAAATTCAGTTATTAATTTTAGTAAATTTGGGATACTAATTTCCGGCTTTGTGATATAAAGTAATACATCATCCGCATAAAAAGAGATTTTATTTTCAGTATCTCTGGTATCATACTCATATATTTCAGGATGTAATCTCACACGTTGAGCTAATGGTTCTATTGCAAGTGCAAACAGTAGCGGGGATAAAGGACAACCTTGTCTGCAGCCTCAAAATAGATTAAATTTAGTTAATAGCATTTGATTTGTTATTATTCTGGCTGTTGGATTAGTGTATAATAATTTAACCCAAGTAATAAACTTCTCTCCCAACTTAAAAGTTTCCATAACCGAAAACAAGTAAGACCATTCCACCTGGTCAAAGGCTTTCTCCGCGTCTAACGATATAATTACTAGGTCTTTATTCATACCTCTTTTCGAATATATAATATTGAATAATTGTCTCAGGTTATATGAGGAATATCATTTTGGTATAAATCCTGTTTGATCTGGGTGAATTAATTTATTAATAACTGTACTTGGTCTTTGTGCTAATATTTTGGTTGGTATCTTTTGATCAGTATTTAAAAGAGCTATAGCTCTATATGATCCTGGGTCATCCAGGTCTTTGTCTATTTTCGGTATAAGTGTTATAATAGATTCACTTAACGTTTCTAGTAGTTTCTGCTGGGTATAAATGTATTCATAGAGTATCTTCAAACATGGTGCAATCAGATCATAAAATGTTTTATAAAATTCCGAACCAATACCATCTGGTCCCGGTCTTTTACCATTTTTAATGATCTGATAGATTCTTCAATTTCTTTTACTGAAATTTCAGCATTTAGTGATTCTCTATTTTGTGAATCCAACTCATTCAGATTACATTTTTAAAAAATGCTTCTATTCCTATCCTGTTTTCTGTCATTTTAGCTGAATATAAATTTTTATAATATTGCAAAAATTTTGCATTAATATCTTTGGGTTGTACTAATGGTTCGCCATTGTATGATTTAATCCTATGGATTATTTTTTCTCCCTCCATCTTCCGTAATTGACAAGCCAATAATTTTTGAGGTTTATCTCCAAATTCAAATTGTAATTGTTTAGTGTATTGATAGAGTTTTACAACTTGATCAGAGTATATTTTATTTAATTTATATTTCAGTGCAGCAATTTTATTATGTTTTGTTATGGATGGATTAGCAGCGTTCTCTGTGTCTAATTGTTTAATCTCCTTTTCCAATTCCTGTTGTTCCCTCCGATTCTCTTTATTATAAAATGCTTGAGAAGAAATCATAATTCCACGGGCATATGCTTTAAAAGTTTCCCATAATAGGGAAGAAGATATTTCCAGTTTATCATTTATTTCAAAGAAAATCTTGATCTGTTCTATAATATATTCCTGAGTTACTTTGTCTTTATTTGTGGGTTAAATCTCCATTGTCCCTGTTTTTCCATTTTACCATTTATTTTAATCATAAATGTTAAAGGTGCGTGATCTGAGATTATAATATTATGGTATTTTGAATTATAAGTAAGTGATATAAGTTTAGCGTCAACCAAAAAATAATCTATTATTGAATAGGTTTTATGTACAGGTGAATAAAATGAATATTCTCGTCCAGTTGGATTTTCTACTCTCCAAACATCTTTAATATTACTAGTATTCATATATGCATTTAATAAGTCACTGGAATGGGATTTGGTTTTCCTTTGTCTTGTGGATATATCTAAATAAGAGTCTAATGTACAATTTAAATCTCCTCCAATTATTAAGTTATGTTCTGCTATTTCCGGGATGTTGTTAAATATTTTCTTAAAAAACAATGGACTATCAAAGTTTGGTCCATATACATTGACAAAAATCATTTTTTGTGCATTTAATTCTCCTATTTCAATAATGTACCGTCATTATCAGTTATAGTTGATGTATGTTTGAATAAAGTGCCTCTTGATTTGTGTGTAAAAGAAGAATGATACATTTTATCTATCCATTTAGCTTTCAGCCTATGCTCGGCATCTTTTTTTAAAATGTGTTTCTTGAATAAAAATCACATCAGCTTTAATTGCTTTTAAATGTACTAGTACTTTACCTCTCTTAATTGGTTCATTAATACCTTTAACGTTCCAGCTGCAAAACGTTATTCCTTCATTCCCCGTATTCATTTTTAAATCTTGCATCTTTTGTCTATGGGGGTCTATAATAGAGCCAATGGTTCAGTTCGACAGACCCGACCTTACACCCGAACTCCAAATTGACGAATTTTAAGACCCTTGAATGTCTCTCACGTGTATATCTCCTTTGATCCAAATTGTTACTCCATTCAAACTGAAAATAATAATGATAGATTATAATAGAGAAGAAGAGGATAGGTTAAGAAATTAGTATTGTGCACAAAGAAGGAAAAAACTACATCTAGTATTAGTGTAGTTAGTGCTAGCCATACTAGTATGGCTAACCATCTACCGACTTCCGTAGTTGATGTTACGAACTTAAACAGCTCCTTGGTTTCTTGGAATTTTTATTCCATAGCAGTATTTTACCGGGGATATTAAATTTTAAAATATTCGGGTTCCAATCGTCAGAAATGTGAGGATACGTATATTTGAAACTTGTTTGAAAATTTAATTTAAAAAAAACGAAAAGAAAGGAAAAAAGAAAATAAAAATAAAAATTACTAGTAAAAAAGAAAGAAGGTTTCCAAAGAGGGCAAATGAAATTAAACTCTATATTTGACTCTAATCATTCCATTATAAGTGAGCATTGGTCATTAGTGATAATTATTAACTCTGATTAGTAAAGATACCACGCTATAATTTTAGTATTTATTAGTTATTTGTATTAGTAGTGCAGTTATACTAATTATTAGTATCCATGGGAGAGTTTCCGATCCACATCTTTCTCCAACTTCCTTAGTCACCACTTTAATTCCATCAACAGTCCTGCAAAATCAGTTTATTCAATGGTGAGGTTCAGTTTTAAAAGTATTATTCAAGCATCCTCTCGAGCCTTAATCTTCTGGGCAAAGTCCAATGCTTCCACAGGGTTGGTGAAAAAATATTCCTTCTGGTTGTAAGTGACTCTTAGGGTAGCTGGATACCTCAGACCATATATCAAATTCTCCACTTCCCTCAAGATACTTTTAGTCTCATTAAACGCTTTTCGTTTCCTGGAGACCTCTGCTGGATAGTCTCAATAAATACTGATCCTGTGTCCTTCAAATGCAAGATTTCTGTTTCTTGATATTTTTTGCATTATCTCCTCCAAGACGTGATCGTACTGTACTTTTATTATAATTTGTCTTGGGGGAGCGTTTTGTCTTGTCTGACGTCTCATCACTCTGTGTGCTCGGGCTAGTAAAGGCTTTTGTTCCAGAGATAAAACTTTTTGCAGTAAGTTTGCAGTGAATTCTCGGGGATCTTGATCCTTCTCTTTCCCTTCTGGAATACCCGCAATTCTTAGGTTCTGTCTTCTCTGGCGACCTTCCAATTCAGTACATTTCTCGGTTATTTTGTCCAGTAATTCAGTTAGACGTTGATTTTCTGTGATAAGCTTTGCTGTAGTCTGAGCACTTGTTTCGGCTAGTTCTTCAAGGCCTTTTATGGCAGCCGTCTGTTGGTTCAGTGCCTGCTCCACAGGATTCAGCCTTTCTTCAAAATCAGTTTTCACATTTCCGATTTTAACATTCGTCTCATTTGTCAGACCAGTCAATATTCTGCAATTTCTTTCTTCAGTTCATCCGATGTATTCTTAATCGTGGTATTAATTTCAAACTTTAAGTCCTTCATTTCCTCCTTGATTTTATTTATTTCTTCACCAACATTCATCAGCTTTATTTCTTCCCTTAAACCAGCAATTTCACTTGCAATAAAAGTTTTAAGTTCTTCACCTTCCGATTTTTTCGTTGCTTTTTTCGACACATCTTCTTGGGATAGCGTCCTACCTGAGCCCGAGGCTTCAGTCGGGCCTTCCACCGTTTTCAGCCTGGTAGCCCGACTTTTTGGTTTATCCAGGGGTGGGCTGCGCTGTGTAGGCATAGTAAGTCGCGCGCCTGATGACGTCACTCACAGCAATCAGTGCAGAGGAAGCGGGCAGCAGGTAGGTCGGTTTCTCCCCGATTTTTCTCCGTTTTATTCATGGAGCTGGCTGGCGTTACTCCCTAGCCCTCCATAGGCCACCGGAAGTCCAAAGCTTTGTAATATTCTACAGTGAAGCCGTCTATTAGCTCGCAGTAGTGCCTTTTAACTTCAACCCAAAGCACCCAAGCCACCATTTGCAGTAGTGCCTTTTAACTTCAACCCAAAGACCCAAGCCACCATTTGCAGTAGTGTATTTTAACTTTAACCCAATTCCCCCAAACAACCATTTGCAGGCAGTGCCTTTTTACTTCAAACCAACCATATTTTCATTTTCAAACCACATTTAGGGCACTCACAGTTGAGTAGACATGTGTTCAGAGAGACGTGAACCTCTGGCTACCTCCACCTTGCAGGGACTGAGTGAGGCACACCACTTCCAGGTTTTATAGTCCCTCCCCCTCCCTCCAACAGGGGCAGCAGAGAGAATGGTGATTTAAAAAAAAACATTAATATCTTTCTGATTTTTCATCGAAGGGAAAAATCCTCTGGTCCAGGAAGGCGAAGGGGGGCTCAGAGCGAGCTGGCTAAAAATGACGGCCGTAGGTGGCGGCGTTCTCCCGGAAATCGCAGCACAACGAGCCAAAAGGGGTCAAGATTAGACTTTTAGTAATATAGTAGAGATAGATGAGCCAATTGCAGGCAGGTGGGACTATTGTAGATGGCACACTTTGGTCGGCGTGGGCAAGTTGGGCTGAAGGGCATATTTCTGTGCTGTATAAAGGGGCTGTCCCACATGGGCGACCTAATGGGCGAGTTTAGAAGAGTTTGAAAAAATGACGTGTTGAAGACCTCCTTCGACTCTGTAGAAGACCTCCTTTGACTATGTTGAAGACCAGCTTCGACAAGCTACGACTAACTTCGGGAAAATTCGACACCTAATAGTGGAGAGTGAAGACCTCCTTCGATCTCCTTCGACCTCCCTTCGACTATAATGAAGACTATCTACGACTACCCTCGATTACCTACGACTAACATGCCGACCTACTACTAAAAAAGTATCTTTTTTTCCATGGCAACTTTTTTTACTCGCAGGCATTTTTTAACATATTGAACAAAACGCCGCGACCTAGCTGAGGACTCGAGTACGCTGAGACCACTCTCGAGCGTGAACGAGAGTTACGAAGACCTCCTACGACCTCGTGTCGACCATGCTGCGAGTATGAGTCGAGGGCAAACTCGTCAGAACTCGCGGATTAGGTCGCCCAAATGGGACAGGCCCATAACTCCATGAGTCAATCCTATTTGGTTGTATCGAAGAAGCAATTGGTCTAAACTCTAAAGAAATGATTTAACAGTACAGTGAGACATTTTAATTAGGGCAAACACGATGGGGAAAAAGCCTTTGGATAGTGAACAGGAATTTCCACTGTTTGTTTCTTCTCATTGGTGCAGAACAACCCCTCAGTCTCTCTACCTCTGCTGTACAAGATGCACCGAGCAAGGTGAATGAGCACAAAGCTGCCGGCCCCAATGGGATCCCCGGGCGGGTGCTCAGGGCATGTGCTGGACAACTATCCCTGGTCCTCACTGACATTTTCAATCTGTCACTGGCCCAGGGTGTCGTCCCCACTTGCCTCAAGACATCTACCATTGTGCCAGTCCCCAAACAATCAGCGACAGGGAGTCTCAACGACTTCCGGCCAGTGGCACTCACCCCTGTCATCGCCAAGTGCTTTGAGCGGCTGAACTTGGCTCACCTCAAAGCCAGCCTCCTCCCCACACTGGACCCCCATCAGTTTGCCTACCGGACCAACAGGTCTACAGAGGACGCCATATCGGTGGCCCTACACTCTGCCCTGACCCACCTGGACAGCAATAACACCTACATCAGGTTGCTGTTCATTGACTTCAGCTCCACCTTTAACACTGTCATACCCGCTAGCTTGATCACCAAACTCAGCGGTCTTGGCATCTCCACTTCCCTCTGCAATTGGACACTGGATTTCCTCACTAACAGACCACAGTCTGTTAGGGTCAACAACCTCACCTCCTCCACTATAACACTGAACACTGGCGTGCCACAGGGCTGTGTGCTCAGCCCTCTCCTCTACTCCCTCTTCACCCATGACTGCATCCCTAAGTATGGCTCCAATTCCATCATAAAATTTGCCGATGACACCACGGTGGTAGGACTGATCAGTGACAACGACGAGTCAGCCTACAGGGAGGAGGTCCAGCACCTGACAACCTGGTGTGCCAACAATAACCTCGTCCTCAACTCCCAGAAGACAAAGGAAATCATTGTTGACTTTAGAAAGAACAGAGGAGGCAGATACACCCTCATCCATATAAACGGGACTGAGGTGGAGCGGGTCACCAACTACAAATTCCTCGGGGTACACATCTCGGAGAATCTGTCCTGGTCCCTCAACACCTCCAGCCTGATCAAAAAGACGCAGCAGCGCCTTTACTTCCTGAGGAGGCTCCAAAAAGTCCACCTGTCCCCCCAGATCCTGACCAACTTTTACCGCTGTACCATGGAAAGCATCCTGACCACCTGCTTTACGGTATGGTACAGCAGTTGCACCATAGCAGATAGAAAGGCACTACAACGGGTGATGAAAACCGCCCAGTACATCATCGGTGCCCCGCTCCCTGCCATGGATGCCCTCCACTGAAAACGGTGTCTGAGACGGGCCGGGAAGATCATCAAAGACCCCTCCCACCCTAACCATGGACTGTTTGCCCTCCTACCATCAGGGAGGCGGTACAGGAGCCTCAGGTCCCGCACTAGTAGGACGAGGAACAGCTTCTACAACAACACCATCACACTGCTGAACTCGGAGTCCCGCCGATAGATTTCTCCAGTCTCTCCGTCCACATTGTCTGCATTCTGTATTTATTTCTATATTGCTATTACTATGAAATGACGCTAAACTGCATTTCGTTGTACCCATACTTGTATCTGTGCATTGACATTAAAGTTGAATTGAATTGAGTATAAAGAAAGACATATTGCCCCGTAAATAAAGTCTTCAAGCTCAATACAAGCAAGAGATTGGACCTACAAACCACTGTATGATGTACTTAAGCATAATCCATTAGCCAACTGGCATATTAATTCCTATGCATTAATCATTGGCATATTTAAGGTTAATAATTTGAAACATATGGGCAAGAGTGATTTTGGAGAGAGTGACAGATTAGTTCAGCTACAACTGACAACCTCTGTGCATTTAATTACAGCCACAATCATTTAAAGTTATGCAAGTGTAAAGCACACGGATAAATTATTGAAATAAACAATTCACAGTCAAATTTATGTATATGAAATGTCACTGAACTGCATTAAACTTAAATTGCTCTGAAATAAATTTTCCTGCCGCACGGCTTGGCAGCCTAGCTGAAGTAATTGAGTCAATTTATATAATTGTAAGGTAAGCTTTTATGCTTTTCTCTGATGTTTATTGACCACAATTTTCTAATAGTGATAATATTTAGCAAAGGCCTGATAGAAAATGGTGAATAATTGAGAATCTCTGCATTTTGACAAGAGTATTAGAACAAATTTAATGTGTGGCGTCCTCAGTCAGTGGGATTGATTTGTGGAAGACATGATGGGAGTGGTGTTAAGGCCTGAACAAAGACTTGTGCCTCACTGGCAACTTTGTCCCAACCAGTTGGAATGTCAATGGGTGTTGGTCTGAGATTTCCTCAGAACTCATCAGCTGCGCTTGCTAGATGACTTACTGCCTAAAACATTTGCGGGCATGAACCTCCATGCTGAATCCAGCTTCAATCTGTTTGGTTGTGTGAAAGATGAGGCTATCTTATTCTGGGCTAGAGGGCCGGGAGTGAGTGCAGAAGTGTGGGAAATAGAAGAGACACAGGTGAGAACTCTGTAGGAAGGCACTGCAGATGCTGGTTTAAATGAAAGGTAGACACAAAATGCTGGAGTAACTGAGCGGGACAGGCAGCATCTCTGGAGAGAAGGAATGGGTGACGTTTCGGGTCGAGACGTCGAGTCTGGTCTGAAGAAGGGTCTTGATCGGAAACATCACCCATTCCTTCTCTCCAGAGATGCGGCCTGTCATGCTCAGTTACTCCAGCATCTTGTCTAGCTGAGAACTCTGTCAACTAGGGTAGAGGCGAGACATGGTTAAGGACATCTTAAAAGTACCAGCGTGGAAAGTCTCGTCATAGAACATAGAACTAGAAGCAGTACAGCACAGGAAACTGGCCGTTTGGCCCACAATATTAATGCTGAACATGTTGCCAAGTTAAACTGAACTCATCTGATCCATATCCCACTTTCCCCCAAAATTGTATGTGTCCATCTAAACCCAACTCTCTCATCTGCCTCCATCACCGCCCCTGGCAACGTGTTCCAGGCCCCCACTACTCTCTGTGTAAAACAACTTCCCCCACACATGTTCATTAAACATTCTCTCTCTCACCATGTAACTGCCCTTTAGCATCTTGACATTTAACAATTCCACCCTGTGAAAAAAGGTTCTCCCCTGTCTATGCATCTCATAATTTTATATACTCTTATCATGTCACTCCTCAACCTCTGATGTTCCAAAGAAAACAATCAAAGTCTATCCAAGCTCTCCCTGTAATTAACTCTCTATTTCATACAGCATTGTGGCAAACCTCCTCTGCACCCTCTCCAAAGGCTCCAAATCTTTCCTGTAATTGGGCAACCAGAACTGCACTTGAAATGCAAAATACTCCAAATACTGCCTAAAAATCATATAAAGATGCATCATGACTTCTTATCAGAGCAGATATATCAGAAAAGGAAGAATAGAATGGAGTCCCGAGGGAAGCAGGATGGAAGATGTCAACAAGATAGCTGTGAGATGAAAACAAAATTGCTATAAACACTCAGTAGCTCAGGTCACAGGCAACACAGCTTTAGCATTTCCAAACCAAAGGCAACACAGCTTTAGCATTTCCAAACCAAAGGCAACACAGCTTTAGCATTTCCAAACTATATTTTCAAACCATATTAAGGACACTGACAGGTCAGTAAAACCACTCACAGTTTAGTAGACATGTGTCCAGTGTTATTCACAGCTTAAACTGAGAGACGCCACCCTCTCGCTCCCCCTTCTTGCAGAGACTGACTGAGGCACTCAACACTTCCGGGTTTTATTGTCCCTCTGGAAGGGATGTGGCCTTCAGGAGAGAGAATCTCAACATTTTTTAAACAGTAATAACTCTTTTATTTTTCATCGATGGGAAAAATCCTCTTGTCCTGCGCAGCTGAGGGGGTCTCTGAGTAAGATGGCAAAAAATCACAACTGTAAGTGGCAGTGTTTTTTCTAAAATCAATATACAGAACAACAGGAAGTGATCAAGATCAGACTTTTAGATTAGCTAGAGCTGATTCATATTGAGTCCAAAGAAGGGTCCGAACCAAAATATTGCCTATCCATTCCCTCCATTGATACTGCCTGGCCCACAGAACTACTCCAGCATTTAATGATTTGCCCAAGATTCTAGCACCTGCAGTTCCTCGTGTCCCTGATACATATTCAATTAACTCTAAAAATACACTGACAGTGGATCACTTTAGCAACATTATTGGTTTTAAAGAAAAATGTTGGTCACTTCCTTTGCACCTAAACCTTGACACCATTTTGTGCAATTTTGTCTGATTATGTTCTCTTCTGAGCCCGTCAATGATGATAAGGGCCATTTAGGATCTGACCTTTCTCCCACACTTCCCTTCATGCCAGTCACTTGCAAAAATACATGTTTATTTTTCCTGGTTGATGGAATGCACAGGCAGTGGCCGCAGATATTTCTAAGGCTGTATGAGAAACTGCCAAAGTGCTTTTATGAGCCCTTTTCCCCTGTGAAAGTGACACACTCAGCCTGCAACAGATGACTATTGATAATAGAAAGCCTGATTCTGTTCATTAGACCATGGTCTTTGAACATACTATATTGGAAACCTGAAGTTCATGCTGGAAGCGTTGTCTTAAAAACATCTTCCGCACACTCATTGCTCCAACTGTAACTTGCTGTTTGACCAGGAATTTGACCCTGAGAAAAATATAAGTAAATGGATGTACACTTACTGTGAAATTTGCAGCATTCTGAATGCGAGAGTATTAATGAACAAATTAATTAATTGGCCAAGTATGTACATATATAAGAAATTTGCCTTGGTGCTCCACTCGCAATTAACAACATGACATGCAGTAAACAATTAAGAATAAAACATAAAACATTAAAACATTAAGAATATAACATGAATGAATGAATGAATACGTTTATTGGCCAAGTATTCACATACAAGGAATTTGCCTTGGTGCTCCGCCCGCAAGTGACAACATGACATACAGTGACAGTTAAGAATGATACATTAAACATTAAACGTTAATAATTAATGTTTAATATTAATATTAATAATAAAACATTATTGATTAAACATGTGAATTAAATAAAATACTAGAACAAAAGGAGGCTACAGATTTTTGGTTATTGAGTAAAGCTACTACTCGTGGAAAAATGATGTCTGGCTGTGGCAGCTTTGACAATCCGGAGTCTCCTTCCAGAGGGAAGTGATTCAAAGAGTTTGTGGCCAGGATGAGAGGGGTCAGAGATGATCCTCCTGGCTCTTGCAGTTTACAGTTCGTCAATGGAGGGAAGGTTAAAGCCAACAACCTTTTCAGATTCGCTGCTGTCTCTGGATGTCGTGCTTGGTGGCTGAGCTAAACCAGACCATGATGGAGAAGGGGAGGACAGACTATGATGGCAGTATAGAATTGGACCATCATAGCCTGTGGCAGATTGTGTTCCTCAGCTGCCGCAGGAAGTATGTACATCCTCTGTTGGGCCTTTTTGACTGTAGAGTTGATGGTGGCCCTTATTTAAGGTCCTTGGAGATGAAGGTTCCAAGGAACTTAAAAGACTCCACAGATGTGACTGTGGTTGTTGATGGTGAGTGGGGGGAGGGGAGGATGAGCTCTCCTAAAATCTACTATCAATTCCACTGTTTCCAGGTTGTTACGAAGGCACCAGGACGCCAGCTGTGCCACTTCCTGTCTGTAGGCAGATTCCTCCCCATCCTGGATCAGTCCAACCAGGGTTGTGTCATCTGTAAACCTGAGAAGCTTGCCAGAGGAGTCAGTGGAGGTGCAGTCATTGGTGTAGACAGAGTAGAGGAGAGGAGAGAGTATGCAGCCTCGCGGTGCTCCTATGCTGAGCGTTTGCGGGTACGAGATGTGCTTTCCCAGCCTCACATGCTGCTTCCTGTCAACTCACACAGCCAGGTCTCGGTGAAGCACAGGGTAGCGGCTCGAGAGAAGTCCTTGTTTGTCTGGCACAGGAGTTGCAGTTCGTCCACTTTATTGTTGAGAGAACGTAGATTTGCAAGGAATATGGTGTACTCGGGAGCGTTGTGCGTAATCCTCGTCGCCGAGAGTAGGATAAATAGGATAGTTTTTCCAAAGAACAGGCCAAGACGGATAGATCAAAAGGTCTCTTTCAGCAGTGGTTATTGATATTCAGTGTAAGGTCCCATAATTCAGTACTTTGCTAACAACACCAGCAGCAGTTGTTTGTGAAATATTAAATTATCAAACTTAACATGTAAGGCTGCAACTGCAAATTGCATAAATAACTTTAGGGATTAGAATTGTCTGCTTCTGGCAGATTGTTTTTCCCTTTTGATTCTTTGGAGGCTAATGTTGTGTTAGTAGAATATCCAGTGGCAGGATTTTCCTTTCAATGTTCATTGATGTTGCAACATCCTGCATGGTTGTGTATTCACACTGTAATAATAATTAAAAAATAACCCCCTCATGATACGATTCAAGCAGCTTCTGAATATACCAGGGTCATTTACCAACTTCGAGTGGAGCGAAATCTCACTCGGGATCATTCACTCTGGCACAGATCTTTATTGGGGTGGAAGATTGCAACCTTCACGTGGTCCGCCCTGTTTCGACTAATGCCCTAATCAACTCGACGTGCACAAATGGAAGATCAAATAGAACAAGTTGTCCCACAACTTTAGGCTGTGCACGCCACACGAAAGAAGAAGATCTTTATTTATTTCGCACCATCTCCCATTCTTAATTTTTTTCCCTACCTCACCTCATGCTTTTATGTTCTTTCATGGAGTTAGAGAGAGATATAACACAAACAGACATAAACCCAAATTTGTGCTTCTCACTGAGCATCTCTCTCTTCCTCTCTGCTACTTTTTAGAAACCTTTTCCCTCATGCAGTTATTTTCCCCTTGATCTTCTGCTCACTCTTACTCCCTTTTCACACTTATTCTTTCATTGCTTTCATTCATTTCATTCTCTTTCTCTGGTCTTGCCCATTTCTCTTTGCTGCTCTCTTTCCTTTTCTTCTTCCATTTTCTCTTGCTGCAATATCCTGTTGTCGTGGTCTGCCTGGAGACATAGATATGTTTCTAGATTAATATTCAACAGCTTACTTGGAGGCCAAAGTAGCTTGACCACAGTTGCTTCTCAATTAGTTTTATAAGAAACCCTGTAAAACATTTGTGAAGTGCCATATATTTCAGCTCTTATACACAATACGCAAATTATATCCATGTCCTTTACTTGGGGTCAATTGAGACATGAAACAACCATTTTTTCATGTTCATGTGATAGGAGCAGAATTAGGCCATTCAGCCCATTGAGGCTACTCTCCCATTCAATCATGGCTGATCTATCTCTCCCTCCTAACCTCATTCTCCTGCCTTCTTCCCATAACCCCTGACATCCATACTAATCATGAATCTATCTATCTTCGCCGTAAAAATATCAATTGACTTGGCTTTACAGCTTTCTGTGGCAAAGAATTTCACAGATTCACCACCCTCTGACTCCAGAAATTCCTCTTCATATCTTTCTTAAAGGAACGTCCTTTAACTCTGAGACTATGACCTCTGGTCCTAGACTCTCCCACGAATGGAAACATCCTCTCCACATCCACTCTATCCAGGCCTTTCAGTGTTTTACCTTGCTATCTCTGCTTTCTGTTCCTCATCAGTAGCCTGCTCCTGCATTCAAGAAGCTCAACGCATGCAGGATATAGCAGCCTGTTTGATAGGTACGCCAACCACAACCATTCACTCATTCCACCACCGATGTATAATAGAAGCAGTTTGTACCATCTACAGGATAGACAGAGCAACTCACAAAGACTTCCTCGACAACAGTTACCAAACCTGTAACCACTTCCAGCCAGAAGGACAAGGTCCGCAAAAGCTCAGGAAAAGCACCAGCTAGAAATTGCTCTCCAAGTCACACACCATCCAGACTCAGAAATATATTGCTGTTCTTTCACTGTCACTGGGTCAAAGTCCTGGAACTTCCTTCCTAACAGCATTGGAGGTATATCCACACTAGTGCTTCCACACCTCAAACAAAAAAAAATTCCTGAAGTAGAATCCCAAATTTCCTGGAATTTGATGGTATTTCCTGAAATTTTCATAAATGCCTCCTGCGTGCTATTTGTTGTTGTTTTTCTTTCGTGGGCACACGTTAACAATAAAAAGAAGAACAAGGCAAAACAGATCTATGTAACTACACCGCATCTGCCCGCTTCTGTTACACACTTGTACAGTGTTATGCAAGGCATAATGCACTGTGCACCTATATGATGTAGTCTAGCCTGCATGGTATGCATATTGTGTGTTCAGTGCAGTGTGTGCCTGGAATACAGTGTCACAAAGAACTCAATACAACAATCAATCAATCAAATTATTTATTTGAAGCAGGCACCAATTAAGGTACAGTGAAATGTGAGTTATCATACAGCCTCTAATTAGCCTCAAACTAAACTACTGGGGTGTGACGGCTCCCTCCCTTTCCCCCTTTCCTTCTCCCCCTCCTCCTTCTCCCTCCCTCCCTCTTCCTCCACCATCTCTCTCCCCCTCTGTTTCCCCCCCCTCCCTCTCTCCTCCCCTCCCTCCCCTCCTTCTCTCCCACTCTCTCCCTCCCCCCTCCCCCCCTCTCTCCCCTCCCACTCTCTCTCCCCTCCTCCTCACTCTCCCCTCCCCCTCTCTCTCCCCTCCCCCCTCTCCAACCCCACTCTCCCTCCCCAATCTCTATCCCCCCTCCCCTTCTCTCCCACCCCCCCTTCCCCCCCGTCCCCCCCCTCTCTCTCCCACTCCCCTTCCCCCCTCTCTCTCTCCCACCCCCCATTCCTCCTCTCTCCCTCCCACTCCCCTCACCTCCCTCTCTCCCCTCCCCTCCCTCCCCTCCCTTCCTCCCTCGCAGCATTGGAGGGCCCCCAGCGAGGGGAGGGGGAGGCCGGGACCCGGCCGGACGGGCGCCTGGTGTCGGGTTCAGAGTCATTCCCGTTCCCGCCCGGCGACGGGAGAATGGTCACCCCTCTACCGACGGACTCGCTCCCTGGACGCCAGGCTAACCGGCAGCGAGTCTCCGACGCCGCGGAATGGAGGTGATGGACCGGGCGGGGAGACATCGCAGCCGTGGGCCCGGAGAAGCTTGACACATCTGATAAAACAACAAATAGACTCCCCCTCTCCCAACGCAATATTCCACCACTCACCCAGACGAGATGTTGAGGGGATGTGTGTAGTGAAAATGGTGGTGATCTGATCCCGCCCGGACCCACTGTGCATGCGCAGGCAGATGGCGTCATTCTGCGTCTCTACCGCGTCACCGGCTTCCCCCAACTGCGCAGGCGCGGATGGTCACAAATATTTTTTTCCTCCCCAAATCATCCCGCAGGCTGGATTTCCCGAAATTATTTCATTTCCCTAAAATTACCTGAAGACAACCAGAATTTCCTGAATTTCGGGTAATTTCCTTCAAAGTTGAAAAGATTCACACCTGACTGCAAGCACCAGATCACTGGCACCTTCTCAAGAGAAATTGGGGATTGATGATTAAATGCAACCTGTGATATCACGTTTATTTAATTACTAAAACTCTCATGTTGTTTGTTTGTGAATCTGTCTGTCTGTGAGTGAGATCCTGAAATTATAGCACTACAATTTTTACAATAGTGCTCCAATTTTTGAACCACCTTACTCAACATTGTCCTGTGGTGTGGTGTATCAGGTTTTGTTCAGATTGATGGTATATTTTACAAGTTTTTCACATTTTAAACTTTACAAAATCCAGTTTGAGAAAAACACTTGAACGTGCACTGGCAGTTAGCAGCCATGACGTCACAATGGGACCTCATTTACATAAACTGCCCGTCAACAGTGATCATTTCACAGCGGCTTGGACTTCCAAATCAGCCACTTCCTACCGGAATTATCACGAAAATAATGTTTCATTTACATTAAAAAAAACATCAGCTTCCACCTCACAATGACGTCAAGGGGGATAGTGAAGGGAGAGGGGTTATGGAGGGAGGGAGTGACTGAGGGTAGGGGAAAGTAGAGGGAGGGAGTCGTGAGGGAGGGAGTCGAGGAGGGGAGGAGGAGAGGGGAAAGAAGAGGGAGGGTGAAGAGGAGGGAGGGAGTGCTGGGGATGAGGAGGGTAAATGAGCCGTGCCTGCGCTGTTTGGGGCTATGGGTGAGTGGTGGAATATTGCGTTGGGGGAACGGGGCCCAACAGGTCCCACTTGGTCTAGTAAAATATAAACGTCTGATGGTCTTCCCTATGGAAATTCACAGGTAAGCATGCAAACAAATCTTCCAGGGTCAGTGCTGGGGATGAGACTGAGCATGGACATGACAGAGGCATATGTATTTCTGAGGGCATAGGGAGTGGAGATGGTTGTAAACCTCTCTGCATAAAAGTGGTATCTAAAACTAGAGGGCATAGGATGTAAATAATGGACATGATGTTTAGAGGGGATCTAATGGGTCTGTTCCACTTAGGCGATTTTTTTCGGCGACTGCTACAACTGTCATAGTTGTAGCAGATCGGCTGACAAACCAGCGACTGGACCCCCCCCATGACAATGTCCGCCACAATGTCTACAGCAACCTACCTCCTAGTCGACGTCAAGCTATGGCAAGCTACCGCCAACCGCTGACCAGGGCCGGATTTAGATGAAGAGAGGCCCTAAGCTATTTCACTTGTGAGGCCCCACCCCCACGACTAGAGGACCGTGACTACCCGACAGTGACAGTGTGACACTTTTAGATCCTACTGTATGTTGTCATTAAACAGTTGGTTTTAAAATACATATTGGATTCACCGCGGAGCGGGCGATGCCTTACCTGGATCGCCGTTTTAAGCTCTGGAGTGTTGGGCCTGCTGCTTCAACATCATGGAGCTGTGGTTTGCTGAGCTCCCAGCCTCGGGCCGCGCTGATTTCAACATCGCGGAGCCCTGGGAACCCTTTGCCGAGGGCCGCCAGCATGAATCTCCGCCCAGCTCAGCCTGTGGACTTCGGGAGCCGCGGTCTCCGGTAGGAAGTGGCTGATTTGGAAGTCCAAGCCGCTGAGAATGTCCTCCCGTTCCGACGTCGGATGGTGACCCCAAACTTCATTGTACCAATTGGTGCATATGACAATAAGTGTCTCTAGAATTGAATGTGGAATATTAAAAATAAAGAAACTACAAATACACTAAGAGCAATTTTTTTTTCTCGCCTTCTTCATAGCAAAATCATCCAGAAGTTCACCAAGATTTGTTTGTCTAAGTTTGTCACTCTCAATGCACAGAATGCTCAGTGCAGACAACCTCTCTTGAGACATTGTGGACCTTAATTTATTTTTAATTCTTTTGAGTCTTGAAAAAGACCTCTCTCCCAAGCTGTTGGTGACCATTAAGCTAAGAAGCAGCCGCAAGATTGCTTCCACATTAGGGAAGTCCGTTTGAATTGTTTTCCTTGTACATTATTTGATAAAGGTCTGTATGAGACAGAGAGTGCTCTTCTGTATGCCTATGGCTTTGTCTCACATACGAGTGAAAGTGCAAAAGTTGATCTGTAAGTTCCAGGTCAACATCTTCTGGCTATGCTTCCATCTTGTTCAGTTCAACACCTTGCTGGATTTCTTGCCTAGATGCGGTCAGATTAGCAAGAAAGGAAAACTGTTGTGCAACTTCACTGTACACAGTACCTCTTCTTTTTAAATTGGTTTCAAGTGCACCTAGTATAGGAATAAAAGATTTTATCCTAAACTTATCTCTTGAAGAGAGTTTATCTAAAGCATCAGGACCAGGTGCACTTCCATCATTTGCTTGCCATTTCCTTACTCTTTGTCTCCCTGTGACAGTTCTGTAGTTAACATCTGGCAAGGTGGCCTTTGCTTGTTGCTCAAGGTCATCAAAGAGCTGGGGTCACATGGTTTGAGGGGAATGGGGAACACCCAGTGGAACAGCCACTGAGGTTACCAGAGTTGGGGGGGACTAGCATTAGGACCCAGCGGAGTCAAACCCAGGGGAATGGGAATCTGTAGCGTAGAAACCAAAGATACTAGAGGAGCTCCTCTAGTATCTTTGGTGGAAACTTCAGGCCCGGTGATGAATCCAGGCTGCAGGTAAGGTGACGACTGCGAGCTGCTGGAGGGCGGTGGAGTGGCGAGCAAAGCGTGGGAGGTCCCGGTGAGCGGATGGTTGGTGCGGCGGCAAGGTTCGACGGGTCCGGTGGGGCGGCGAGGTGAGTCCACCCCAGGTGCGGCGGCGAATTTGGTAGGCTCCCCATGCGGCGGCGAATTGGGAAGGCCCCCAGTGCGGCGGCAAGGTGAGTCCACTCCAGGTGCGTCGGTGAGGTGTATAGGCCCCCCGTGCGGCGATGAGGTGTGTAGGCCCCCCGTGCGGTGGCGAGGTGAGTCCGTCTCCCGTGCGGCCGTGAGGTGTATAGGCCCTCGGTGCGGCGGGGAGGGAAAAGGGTTAAATAAAGTACTTACCTTTTCAGTTGTCCTGCACTTCCAATGATCCAAGGATCTGTGGAGCAAATTCCTCTCCACAACGAATATATACCTCACCTGCATTTTAATCCCTCCCCCCTCCACACCAGCAAAGCCTCCGGAATCGCAAGCACAGCGCCACTGGTAGGTTGTGTGTTGTGAGGTAAATGAAACTTTCAATACTTGTAATTTACATAACTTTATTTAAGCTTTAAGCAACTTATTTCTTTAATACATTACTCAGAAACGTCTGGCAAACATGGCTGATTCCGCAGGGCCTTTCCCGCCCGAAATACTTTGCACATGCGCACACCCCGGGAATGTCCTACGCATGCGCACACTCTAGAAGAACCCCGCACATGCGCACATGCGCCCACTTCATTCTCCCCTCCTATTTATAAGTTGAGACGGTCAGGAGGTTTAATACATCTTGATGACCGTCGCAGAACTGGAGCTTCAGGAGGTAATGGCGTTTCAATAGCTGGTGGTAGATATATTGCTTGGTCATCAACTTCACTCATATTGTTATTGAGATTTACAATTTTAGAAATTTCTTATAGAAGTTTCCACTTAGGGGATGCTGGAAGTGTTGGAGGAAGTTCTCGATTAGTGTTATCAAGAAGTGATGGAGCTGATGGAGAAGACGGACATGATGCAAGGTCACGAAGTGAGACAGTTGACTGGCGTCCATCCTGATACTTGATAGTTGCATAAGAAGGGTTGACATCAGTCAGTTCAACATCATCAACAAAAGGCTTGTTCTTATTTGATCGGACATAACGACGAAGCAACACGGTCCCTGGGCTGGTCAACCATGATGGCAGAGAAGTACCACTAGAAGAACACCGTTTGAAGTTAAAGAACCGCTCATGTGGAGTAGTATTGGTAGCAGTTGACAGTAGAGATCTGATGGAGTGTAATGCATCTGGTAGAACATATTCCCAATGCTGATCCGGTATGTCATTTGACTTTAAAGCCAGTTTCACTGCTTTCCAAATGATTCCATTATACCTCTCAACCTGACCATTTCCAATAGGATGATATGGTGTAGTTTTACTTGTTGCAATTCCTCTCTTAGAAAGGTAGTCCTTTAAATCTTTTGACATGCATGAGGTACCCCTATCAGAATGTATGTAACTTGGAAATCCACAGAAAGAAAACAGTTGATCTAAACATTTGATAACCATAGCAGCTGAAATATTTGGACAAAGAAAAGCAAATGGGAACCTCGAATATTCATCAACTAAGGTAAGTATATAAACATTTCGAGCGGAGGATGGTAAAGGCCCTTTGAAGTCAATACTCAAACGTTCCATAGGTTGAGTAGCTTTGATAATCTTCCTTCTTCAGGACGGAAGAACCTTGGTTTTAACTCAGCACAGATTCTACATGAAGTACACGTCATCTTCACATCTTCTGCAGAGAAAGGTAAGTTTTTGGAATGAACATAGTGTAATAAACAAGTGACTCCAGGATGACATAGCCCATTGTGAAGATCAGTGAGTGCAGAAGAATGAACAGAGGCACAAAATGCTCGGGTTAATGTATCCGGAGCAACATTATCCTTACCAGGGCGGTACTCAATTGAATAACTATATGCAGATAATTCAATCCTCCATTCATGAATTTTACTATTCTTAATCTTTGTTCGTTTTCGATTATCCAGCATAAAAGCTACTGAATGCTGATCTGTTATCAAAGTGAAAGTGCTGGTGAGCAAGGAAATGACTCAATTTCCTCACTGCTTCAATAATTGCTGTAGCTTCCTTTTCGACGGGTGGGTAGTGCAATTCACTATCTTGGAGAGTACGAGACATGAAAGCCACTGGTCGTCCTCCTTGATTTAATGTTGCTGATACTGCTAAATCAGAGGCATCACATTCAACAACAAAGGGGAGATCCTCGTCAATGGCATGTAATGTCGCAGATTCCAATTGTTTCTTTAAAGAAGTAAAAGCACCAATTGCTGTAGAGTCAAGGGGGAAAGATTTTGCTCTAATCAAAGGCTGAATTTTGTCAGAAAAATTTGGTATCCATTTTACATAATATGCAAACATCCCAAGGACCCTTCGTAGAGAGTTTAATGTAACTGGAACAGGTATCTCTTGGAGTGGGCAGAGTCTTTCTGGATCAGGCTTGATTATATCATTTCCAACCCAATAACCAAGAATATTAATTGATGACACTGATGTTATTGACTTAGCCTCATTTAATGTTAGATTTTTAGAATGTACAACATCTAAAAACCGTTGTACATTTTCATCATGTTCAGCTTGGTCTTTTCCAGCAATAGTTATATTATCAAGATAAGGGAAAGTATCTTTAAGGTTTTCCTGTTCAACAAGTTTGTCCATCTCTCTCTGAAAAACAGCCACGCCATTAGTTACACCAAAAGGAACTCTGCAGTAGTGATATAATTTCCCATTTGCTTCAAAAGCAGTGTATTTCTTCTCTGATTCCTTCAAAGGAATTTGGTAGTAAGCACTTTTTAAGTCAAAAGTAGAGAATATCTTATACTTAGCTAATGTATTGATAATCTCGTCTGTTCGAGGTAGTGGATATGCATCAAGGTCCGTGAACTGGTTTATAGTTTGAGAGTAATCAATGCAGAGTCTTTCCCTATGTCTCTCCAAGGGGTCCTTAACCACGACAACTTGTGCCCTCCAAGGGGAAGAGCTGGGTTCTATGATACCTTCTCGTAAAAGATTAGTTACTTCTGTGTTGACAAAGTTCCTATCATCTTTACTAAAGTGTCTTGATTTTGTAGCAATTGGCTTGCACTTGGAGGATAAATGAGTGAATAATGAAGGACATTCAACAGATGCAGCAGAACCGCCACACAATACTGGTGGCTTTGACAATACAAGGTCAGGCATAGATCCTTCATACATTATTTGAAGTGATCTGTGCAGTTTCTGGAAATCCTGACCTAGAATTATATCGCTACACAAATTTTTCAAAATACCTAGACATACAGATTTATAGCTAGTTTTGTTCAGAATAAAGTCTACAATACAAGATCCTATAATTTGAGTATTGAGAGTTGTCAGAGCCATCGAGATTTCCTTATTTGAATGAATTATGGTTAGATTTAGACGAGACACAACTTGTTCACTTATAAAACTTTCTGAACCGCCAGAGTCAAGTAATACATTAAGTGTATGGCCATGAATGGATACCATTGTAGCTGCATGCGACAAGCTCTGAGGAAATGCAGCTGTAATTACACATAAAGAAGGCGTATACATGGCAGCAGTCACAATGTTTGTAGTTGCTTTGGACTTGCATACTCTAGAATAATGTCCCTTCTTGCCACAACTATTACAAGTTGCCTCTCGAGCAGGGCATATCTCTCTCTTATGAATATTACCCCCGCAAAAGTAACAGTTCCTTTTTGAATAATTATATGCTGCAGCAAGGGCACCTTTATCCGTAGAGATTGTTTCAGTTTTCTCCATATTTGTACTTGGGTGAAACTTGTTTGTAGTAGTTGCAGCAGAATACACATTAGATGAGCCATAAGCATCTGAATTTTTCTGAGCCAAGTCCAAAGAGTAAGCTTGATTGTAAGCTGACTGTAAATCCAAGGTTTTGTGTTCTAATAGTCTCTGTCGTATTAAAGGCGATGCCAAACCATTGATAAAAGAGTCTCGAATAACTTCCTGTCGATATTGATCAGCCGTAACTGCTTTGAAGGCACAGTCTTTACGAAGTCTCTGAAGTTCTTGTAAAAATTCATCAAGTGACTCACCAGGTTTTTGTTTCCGAGTAGCAAGGAGGTGTCGAGCGAATATCACGTTGGGTGTCTTAACGAAGAGTCTGCTTAGTACATCAATAGCAGAATCATAAGTTGTACATTCCTCTTTGTACTCGTAACAACGCCACCATCCCACGGCGTCACTGATGGTAGGGTTTGTAACAATGCCACTATCTCAAAAATTGAACACACCTTGCTGGAGCGAGCATAGGCCGCCCTAGATCTCGAGGCCCTAGGCTTAAGCTTGTCTAGCTTATATGTAAATCTGGCCCTGCCGGCGACCATTAGGACGTCCACCGACAACCGCACCTACGACATCCTACGTCCACCCGCGACAAGCTACAACAAGGTAAGACAATTCAGTGTTGAAGAAGGAACTGCAGATGCTGGAGAATCGAAGGTTACACAAAAAGCTGGAGAAACTCAGCGGGTGCAGCAGCATCTAAGGAGCGAAGGAGATAGGCGACGTTTCGGGTCGAGACCCTTCTTCAGACAATTCAGTCGCCGGTACCTGTCGCTGGTTGACGTAGGTAGTCGCCAATAGTATTCACCGAAGCCAGCACCGGCGACAACCTATGTCATCCTGGCGATAGCACTTACGTCTGGCTACGATTGTGGGCGTCAAGCCCACGGGTGCCGACGGTTGTCGAAAAGTTTTGAACATTTCAAAATCCAGCGGCGACCAGAAAAAAGTAAGACTCTTTGGGCGAATGAGGAGACAATACAGGCGACACCTGGCGACTACGTGGCGACCATGTGGCGACAGTCTAGTCACCAAGAGTCGCCTAAAAAATCGCCCAAGTGGGGCAAGGGCACAAGGGAGAATATTTTCACCCAGAGGATGGTTACAATCCGAAACTCACTGCCTGATGGGGAGTTTAAGAAATATTTCTCACAATGTTCAAGAAATATTTTAAATGAGCACCCCAATCGACCAAATAGCCACAATGTGCTGAAGTTACTCAGCGGGTCAGGTAGCATCTCTGGAGCAAAAGGCTAGGTGACGTTTCGGGTCAGAAGAAGGGCCCCAACCCAAAACATCACATAGTCTTTTTCTCCAGAGATGCTGCCTGACTGCCTTACTCCAGCACTTTGTGTCTGCCTTTGGTATAAACTAGTATCTACAGTTCCTTGATTCTACCTGAATATACGAGGCAGAGAAGACTACACAAGAGTGTAAATGGGTACTCAGTAAGGATATGATGGGCTGCAGGGCATGTTTCCATGCTGTACAATTCTAAGAAAAGGAAAACGGAGTCGCATAATAGGTTTTCTTTTGCTTAGCTCCCATTTTTCCTCTGTAATTCCAATAGGTGGCGCTCTCGGTCTACCATAGAATATTTGCTGGTTCTTCAACATTAAGTCTGTATTTTCTTTCTTCAACCAAAGCATAAATTTAGCTTAAAGAAAAAAGAATATTTCATCCTTCCTGTGAGGCATCATTTGTCTAGTAACGGCTTTACAGGATTTCAAGAAGTTGTGCTTATTAACTTTTGTGCATTCATTTTATTTCATAAATTCATCTTGCGGTCAATTCTTGCAGTAATTGGGGCATCTGGAGGAATCAAGTTAAATGATTAATGAATAGCCAGGTGTTTACATATATTTTATTTCTCTTTGCTCCAAAGGTACAGATGTTATTGAACCATAGTTGCATGAGACACATCTGTCTTTTGACACATGAGATAAGAGAGTAGTTTAACCTGCTACAGCAGCATCTTTCATTATAACTCCAAACTGCCATGTATAATAACTACCTGATTCCATCAACTAACTGGGCTTCCAAGCAGATGCACAAGTTCCGTGGAGAAAATGCCTGCTTATTAATTGTTATAGATCAAAGTAACGAAATATGGATGAGAATAAACTGCGAGTGTTGCAAATTTGAAATTAGAAGTAACACTGGAGATTGCTCATGGATAAAAACAGTTGGTAGGTAATATGCAGAGCTTAGTTTAATTTAAAGGTATAGCATGGAAACAGGCCCTTTGGCCCACCATGTTCACATCGTTCACATCTGTTGTCATATCAATATTCTCTTCCATAAGGGAGACGAAGACAGGACCTCTAGGGCAATGACTGATTTTCAGAAAACCTTTGATAAGGCACCGCACATGAGGCTGCTAGGGATGATGAGAGCCCATGATATCAAATGGCAAGATACTAACAAGCAGAGCAGAAGGCAAAGAGTGGCAATAAAGGGGGGGGGGGGATTTCTGGTTGGCTGCCAGTGACCAGTGTAGTTCCGCAGGGGTCGGTGCTGGGACCGCTACTCTTCATGTTATATATATTAGTGATTTGGATAAGGCGATTGAATGCAAGTTTGCGGATGATACGAAAATAGGCAGAGGGGCAGGTAGTGCAGAGAAACTAGGGACTCTGCAGAAGGACTTGGACAGTTTGGGAGAGTGGGCAGAGAAGTGGCAGATGGAATATAGTGTTGCAAAGTGTGGAGTCATCTATTTTGGTAGTAGGAATAAAGGCATAGACTATTTTATAAATGAGCAGAGAATCCAGAAATCCAGAGATAAATGGTCTTGGGAGTGCTGGTGTAGAATTCCCAAATAGTTATTCTGCAAGTTGAATCGGTAGTAAAGAAGGCAAATGCAATGCTCACATTTATTTCAAGAGGGCTAGGATACAAAAACAGGGGTGTAATGCTGAGGCTCTATAAGGCACTGGTCAGGCCGCATTTGGAGTATTGTGAGCAATTTTGGGCATCATATCTGAGGAAACGTGCTTGCTCTGGAAGGGTCCAGAGGAGATTTAAAAGAATGGTCCCAGGAATGAGTCGGTTAACATATGATGAGCATTTGACGGCTCTGGGCCTGTACTTGCCGGAGTTTAGAAGAATGAGGGGGAACCTCATTGAAAAGTACTGAATTAATGAAAGGCTTGGATAGAGTGGATTTGTGGAGGATGCTTCCACTAGTGGGAGAGTCTAAGACTAGTGGTCATAACCTCAGAATTAAAGGACATTCCTTTAGGAAGGAGATGAAGAGGAATTTCTTTAATCAGAGGGTGGTGAATCTGTGGAATTCTTTGCCACAGAAGGCTGTGGAGGCCAAATGAATGGATATTTTTAAGACAGAAATAGATAAAATTATCGATTAGTACAGGTGTCAGGGGTTATGAGAAGGCAGGAGAATGGGGTCAGCCATGATTAAATGGCAGAGTTGACTTAATGGGACAAATGGCCTAATTCTGCTCTTTAACAATTATGGCCTTATGAGCTTATGGCAATAGTTCTGATTCAGGCAGGAACATGTATTAGATTATAACATCACATGACATGAAAATTGGTGGAGTTCTGCGCCCTAACGATGTAAAGTGTCAAAGGATACAACATGATATAGATCATTTGGAATGTTAGGCAGAAAAATGTCAGGTGGAGTTTAATTCAGATGAGTGCGTATTGTTGCATATTGGGAGGTCAAATGCAAGAGGAAAGTATACAATAAATGGCAGGACCATAGGAGCATTGGTGACCAGAGAAATCTGGAGGTGCAAGTCCGTAACTACCAAACAGTGGCAACGTAAGTGGCAAAGGAGGTAAAGAAAGCATATGGCATGCTTGCCTCATTTGTTGGGGCAATTAGTATAAAAAATTGGGATGTTATAATGGAGCTGTATAATACTTTGATTAGCCACATGTGGAGAACGGTGTGCAGTACTACCACCACACTTCAAGAAGAATGTGGAGGTTTTGGAGAGGGTGCAGTAGAGGTTCACTTGGATGTTCCTGAGATTGGAGTGCATTGGCTACAAGGTGAGATTGGACAAACTTGCTTTTTGTTTTCTAGAGCTTCAGAGGCTGAGGAGTGAGCTGATTGAAGTAAATAACATTATGAAAGATATAGATTGTCAGAGTCTTTTTGCAGGGTGGAAATGTCAAGGGAGGGCACGGGTTTAAGGTGAGAAAGGGAAAGGTTGGAGGTGCAGGGCAAATTTTTTTTGCACAGAGAGTGGTGAATGCCAAGAACACGCTATCAGGAGAGGTGGTAGAGGCAGATACAAGAACAACATTTAAGAGATGTTTAGATACATATATGAATAGGAAGGCAATAGAGGTATATGCACCATCTACTGGCTGATGGGATTAGTTTGATCCCATCAGGGATCAAACTAAGCAGGGTTCCAGCAACTCTGTTACAGAGAAAGGTTGAACAAGTTAGGTCTTTATTCTTTGGAGCGCAGAAGGCTAAGGGGGGACTTGATTGAGGTCTTTAAAATGATGAAAGGGATAGACAGAGTTGACGTGGATAAGCTTTTCCCATTGAGGGTAGCGAAGATTCAAACAAGAGGGCATGACATGAGAATTAAGGGACAGAAGTTTAGGGGTAACGTGAGGGGGAACTTCTTTACTCAGAGGGTGGTGGCTGTGTGGAATGAGCTTCCAGCAGAAGTGGTGGAGGCAGGATCGATTTTAACATTTTAAGAGTAAAGTGGATAGGTATATGGACGTGAAGGGAATGGAGGGGTATGGTCTGAGTGCAGGTTAGATGGGACTAGGGGAAAACAAATGGTCGGCACGGACTGGAAGGGCCGAGAGGGCCTGTTTCCGTGCTGTAATTGTTATATGGTTATATGGTTATATGGTTTGATTTAACATCAAGGTCAATGCAGATCTGGTGGGCTGAACGTCCCTAGTCCTGTGCTGTACTATTCTACCTTTCTCTGTTTTATGTTCTCTTACCCGAGCAATGGATACAAAGGTGTCTGCTTCACTGCAGATTGGCTGGTACCAATGGATGTTTGCACTGGCTAACCCATTTTAATCTTCATAAACCTAGTCTCAGAGTAATACAGCAGCAGAAGCATTGTGGCAAGAAAATCAATGTCAGTCTGTGAGGTGCTGGTAAAGATAGTTTTGCTAAATCAGGTGCCTTTGCAATTCACCCTGGTGACCGCCAGTCAAAAGGAGATGCAGAAATTCCTGCAGTTTCCCGAATTGCCTTCAGGTCCAATATAATTAGCACCTGTGAAGAGATTCTTGGTTTCATGGCCAGATAATGACACGACTAGTTCGATGAAACCGAGCAGGAGGTCGAGGAGATAATTAATTGCAAATGCAAGGTGTTTTGGGATTGGCATCTCCACCGGACCTCAACGGTAAAGGAACATGTTTGCAGGCACCTGGAAGCTGAACTAGTGATCCGAGCAGATAGTGGTTGGAGATGACCTAGGAAATCTATCAACCCACTGCTAACCATGATGTGTGTGGCTTCTTTTGCCCTGTCATGGCCAACTATGGCCTTGGCATCCAAGGGCACAACCTTCCTGAATTACCGAGAAAGCTTGTCAAAGGACAGAGAGGATGTCAACGCTTGCTAAAAGGTGCACTTCAAAGAATTCCTCAACTGCAACACCCGCCCTGAACATGTGTGTTCTTGTCTCCAATCCATGGCACACGATCCAGTCTTCTACATCCCCAACCCACCATAAGGTCGATAAGATCATATTTTGTAGCCATAGAATTTGTAGAGTTATATAAACACAGACACGAGTCCTTCAGCCTAATTTGTCCATGCCAAAACAGTGTTGCCTAGCTGAGCTAAACCCACTTGCTTGGCCCATAAACCTCCAAACCATTCCCATCCATGTACCTGTCTCAGTGTCTTCTGAATGTCATAAATGTACCCACCTCTACCACTGGCAGCCTGTTCAATGTAATGCAGCGCCCTCTGTGTAAAAAACGTTGCCCCTTAGGTCCCTCTTCAATCTTTCCTGTCTCCCCCCTTAAACCTATCCTTTAGTTTTAGACTTCCCTACCCCGGGGATAATCTTATCCATGGGAAAAATATTTTGACTATCCTTTTTTATCTATGTCTCCCACAATCTTATTATATATTCAGTCTGAAGAAGGGTTTTCGGCCCGAAACGTTGCCTATTTCCTTCGCTCCACCCGCTGAGTTTCTCCAGCATTTTTGTATACCTTATATATTTTTTGTTGGGTTGACATAATTTAGTATTAAGATTGATAAAGGAGAGAGTTTCTTTGTTCTGATTGTCTTCTGATTACGGCACTGTGAACTCCTTGTAACTTGAAATAGTTCGCAAGTCGAACATACAGTCCCAATCCGAGTCCCCACACAACAGAAAATGCTTGCAGCCCCGGTCTCCCAAATGCTCTATCATATATACAGGCTGTATATACCATAAATCAGACCTTCGTAAGCTGTGGAGGACCTGTAATTCAAATGGTAAAATGGTCAACATATATGTAAACGAGTAGCAGTGGAAGAATAGTCAAAAACTAATTAGAGGGTAACATTAAGTTTTATGTTAGCTCAATATAAAAAATACCAAAGCAGCCAGACTGCTGAGATAAATAGCTCAAGTTGTGGTACTTTGTCTTTCTAATTTACACTTTTGGCAGAACGTCTATCAGTCACTTAGTGTGACTGCAACTTGAAATATAAATGAGTGCTGATTTTCAATCAGGCAGAATCGCAAGTCAGATAAATGAATATTTTTGATTCGAACAATAATTTGAAACATCAAAGTAGAAATTCAGATGTCAGTTGATATCTTATTTATTCTGCGCGCTGAGTAGTTTGGTTTCAGATGCTGAAAGACGGTTGTTGCAGTTAGGTTTTCTTTCTGATGCAATTTAAAATGAGGTTGATGGTTGCAGTGATTTGTCCTGGTTTGCATGCTCGAAGTATATAGTGAGGTTTAGAGGCTATGGTTTAGCACTCAGCTTCCACAATTTGGTTCCTATTAACTTCAGGTAAATTACATTTTTGAGTGTGAGTCATAGGGTCAAAGAACACAGAAACGGGCCCTATGAGTATGCTTTTACCATCGAGCATCCATTTGTATAAATCCCCAGGACTTGATGGGATCTATCCCAGGTTATTGAGAGAGGCAAAAAGAGAAGATTGTGGAGCCTTGGATTTATTGCGTCTTCTCTTGCTACAGGTGAGGTCTGGAGGAATTGAGAGTAGCTAATGTTTTGTGCAGAGAAGGTAGAGTGATGCCTATGATTAGGGGGGGTTTAGCTCCAGGGAGTGGGTTGGACAGACTTGGATTGTTTTTCTATGGAGGTTGCGGGGAGACCTGGGAGAAGTGTATAAAACGATGAGCGGCTTAGATAGGGTAGGCAGTCAGAACCCTTTTCTCAGGATGGAAAAATCAAATACTATAGGGCATAGCTTTAAGGTGAGAGGAGCAAAAGTTTAAGGCAGGATACACAAAAGGCTGGAGAAACTCAGCGGGTGTAGCAGCGAAGGAGATAGGCAACGTTTCGGGCCAAAACCCTTCTTCAGACCCAAAGAAAGTTTAAGGCAGATGAGCTTGACAAGTTTTATTTACACAGAAGGTGGTGAGTGCCTGGAACATGCTGTTGGGGGTGGTAGTGGCTTTCAAGAGACTTTTGCATAGGCATATATGACTTTTACAGTTGCAACTCTGTAGAGCTGATCACATGTTTTTTTTCTTTTTTTTCAGCTCACCTTTTAATTCACTTTCAAACACAGAAGTATGCCAAGCCTTTGTAAAATAACTGGCTTGTTCTGATGAATGTTCATCATAGCAAACACATTAACTCAATTTATCCCTTCAGCGGATGATGCCTGGCACATTGGGTATTTCCAGCATTCTTTATTATTTCAGGATTTCTGGCCCATGCAGTATTTTGCTTCTCCAATGTTTTGTATGTCACAGTTCAGCATTTATTTCATTTTATTCGCCCCCCCCCCCCTCCCCAAACCAGTTGTTAATTGCAAATCATCTGCCTCCAGAGTTGTGATTAACAAGGCTTCACCACTTTCCCTCAATGCCACCCCTTGATGTCCAGTCTCTGTTGGGCCCCCACCCACAGTATCAACCTTGTTTTTATTTCCACCCTTCCCCTTTTCTTGGAAGTCAAAGCACATTTCATGTCACACATTTCTCTTGTTCTGATCTAATTTCATCAACCTGCACTGTTAACCATCTTTTCTCTGCAATGATGCTCCCGACCCTGCTGAGTATTTCCCACTGTACCCCGTGGTTAGTGTTGCCTGATGCCAAGACTGTGATTGCTATTCAAGCACAGCTTCTTCTATCACTTCCATCCCTTGTGCTTCCTGCTAAGATGCAGCTTTCTGAGATCCCATTGTTCAAAAATTTCAACTAAATGCTGGTGACCCTGACTGAGACTGAGCTGTTGGTCAATCAATAATTCTGAGTTTGAGCACTTCGCAAGAGGAGGCTCATCAGATGGAATAGATCTCACCACCTAGACAACTGAATGTCTGTTCTTGAATAGTCCGAAGGTTGCGTTCTGGTATTATTGTTAATATCGGAAAACGTATACTTTTTCATTAATAATTTTCCTGTTTCACAATGGTACAGCTGGTAGAGCTGCTGCCTCACATCTCCAATAGAAACATAGAAAAATAGGTGCAGGAGTAGGCCATTCGGCCCTTCGAGCCTGCACCGCCATTCAATATGATCATGGCTGAATATATAAATATAATTAGGGGAGGGCACCTGTAAAATGTAATTAGGGGAGGGCACTGTAAATGTAATTAGGGGAGGGCACCTGTAAATGTAATTAGGGGAGGGCACCTGTAAATGTAATTAGGGGAGGGCACCTGTAAATGTAATTAGGGGAGGGCACCTGTAAATGTAATGTTTAGGGGGAGGGCACCTGTAAATGTAATTATAGGGGTAAAAATTGGGGTTAAATGTAACGGCCAGGGGTACAGATTTGTGGGGATGATCAGCCATGATCACAGTGATGGCGGTGCTGGCTCGAAGGGCGCGAATGGCCTAATCCTGCACCTATTGTCTATTGTCTATTGTCTATTGTCTATTGGCTGATCATCCAAACTCAGTATCCCGTACCTGCCTTCTCTCCATTACCCCCTGATCCCTTTAGCCACAAGAGCCACATTCAAACTCGTTCTTGAATATAGCCAATGAATCTGGCCTCAACGACCTTCTGTGGCAAAGAATTCCAGAGACTCACCACTCTCTGTGTAAAGAATGGTTTTCTTCATCTCGGTCTAAAGGAATTCCCCCTTATCCTTAAACTGTGACCCCTTGTTCTGGACTCCCCCAACATCGGGAACAATCTTCCTGCATCTAGCTTTGTCCAACCCCTTAAGAATGTTGTAAGTTTCTATAAGATCCCTCCTCAATCTTCTAAATTCCAGGTGAGTACAAGCCAAGTCCATCCAGTCTTCTCCTCATATGAAAAGTTCCTGAATCCCAGGAATCAATCTGGTGAACCTTCTCTGAACCCCCTCTATGGCAAGAATGTCTTTTCTCAGATTTGGAGACCAAAACTGTACGCAATACTCCAGGTGTGGTCTCACCAAAAACCCTGTTACAACTGCAGTAGAACCTCCCTGCTCCTATACTCAAATCCTTTCGCTATGAATGCTAACATACCATTTGCTTTCTTCACTGCCTGCTGCACCTGCACGCCTACTTTCAATGACTGGTGTACCATGACACCCAGGTCTCGTTGCATCTCCCCTTTTCCTAATCTGCCACCATTCAGATAATAGTCTACCCTCATGTTTTTGCCACCAAAGTGGATAACCTCACATTTATCCACATTATACTGCATCTGCCATGCATCTGCCCATTCACTCAGCCTATCCAAATCACCCTGCAGCCTCCTAGCATCCTCCTCACACCTAAATATACCCCCCAGCTTGGTGTCATCTGCAAATTTGGAGATGTTAACCATATAACCATATAACCATATAACAATTACAGCACGGAGACAGGCCCTCTCGGCCCTTCCAGTCCGTGCCGACCATTTGTTTTCCCCTAGTCCCATCTACCTGCACTCAGACCATACCCCTCCATTCCCTTCACGTCCATATACCTATCCACTTTACTTTTAAATGTTAAAATCGATCCTGCCTCCACCACCTCTGCTGGAAGCTCATTCCACACAGCCACCACCCTCTGAGTAAAGAAGTTCCCCCTCACGTTACCCCTAAACTTCTGTCCCTTAATTCTCATGTTGCATTCAATTCCCTTGTCCAAATCATTAATGTATATTGTAAATAGCTGGGGTCCCAGCACTGAGCCTTGCGGTACCCCACTAGTCACTGCCTGCCATTCTGAAAAGGACCCATTTACTCCTACCCTTTGCTTTCTGTCTGCCAGCCAGTTCTCTAGCTGAACCAACTGTCTGCCAGCCAGTTCTCTAGCTGAATATTGAACCACCAATACCATGTGCTTTAAGTTTATATACTAATCTCTTATGTGGGACCTTGTCGAAAGCCTTCTGAAAGTCCAGATATAACACATCCACTGGTTTTCCCTTATCCACTACTAGTTACATCCTCGAAAAATTCTTTAAGATTCGTCAGACATGATTTACCTTTTGTAAATCCATGCTGACTTTGTCCAATGATTTCACCACTTTCCAAATGCGCTGCTATCCCATCTTTAATAACTGACTCTAGCAGTTTCCCCACTACCGATGTTAGACTAAAAAAACAACTGGTCTGTAATTCCCCCGCTTTCTCTCTCCCTCCTTTTTAAAAAAGTGGGGTTACATTAGCTCTATCCTCCAATCCTCAGGAACTACTCCAGAATCTAAGGAGTTTGGAAAAAAATTATCACTAATGCATCCACTATTTCTGTGGCTACTTCCTTGAGTACACTGGGATGCAGACTATCTGGCACTGGGGATTTTATCGGCCTTTAATCCATTCAATTTACCCAACAACCACTTTCCCGGCTAACCTGGATTTCACTCAGTTCCGCCATCTTAATTGACCTCCGGTCCCCTGCTATTTCCGGCAGATTTATTTATGTCTTCCTTAGTGAAGACAGAACCAAAGTAGTTATTCAATTGGTCTGCCATGTCCTTGTCCCCATGTTCAATTTCACCTGCTTCTGACTGCAAGGGACCAACATTTGTTCTAACTAGTCTCTTTCTCTTCACATATCTATAAAAACCTTTGCAGTCAGTTTTTATGTTCCCTGCCAGTTTCCTTTCGTAATCTATTTTCCCTTTCCTAATTAAGCCCTTTGTCCTCCTCCTGCTTTGTTTTTTGGATTCTGAATTTCTCCCAGTCCTCTGGTAGGCTGCTTTTTTTGGCCAATTTGTATGCCTCATCTTTAGTTTTTGTACTCTCCCTGATTTCCCTCGTTATCCTCGGATGCACCACCTTCCCTGATTTATTATTTTGCCAAACTGGTATGAACATTTTTTGTACTTCATCCATGCAGTCTTTAAATACCTTCCTTTGCACATCCACTGTCAACCCTTTAAGACTCACCTGCCAGTCTATCTTGGCCAATTCACGGCTCACACATTCAAAGTTACCTTTGTTTAAGTTCAGAACCCTTGTTTCCGATTACCCGAGTTTGATCTTGACCTTGGGTGCTGTCCATGTAGAGTTTCCACATTCTCCCTGTGGGTCTCCTCCGGGATCTCCAGTTTCCTCCCACATGCCTAAGACATGCAAGTTGGTTGGTTAGATGGGAATGTGGGGAGAATAACAATGGCACTAATTTAGGATTAGTGTACTCGGGTGATTGATGTTCACTGTGATTCGAAGGGTCCTTTTTTCTGATAAATTCCTATTTGACATTGAATTTATGACAATGAAGTTAGACTGTATATAACAAATGGGGGATTCCATGCCTGTTGGAAGATGAAGTTACCAACTCATGGAGAATTCTTTGAAAAAGAAGGTGTCCACTATCGGGTGCAAAGTGGCTCAGTTGGTAATGCAGCTGACTCACAGGTCCGGCAGCCTGAGTTCAATCCAAGCTCTGGTATGGTCTTGCGCAGAGTTTGCGACATTTTTCCTGTGACCGCGTGATTTTCCCTTGGATGCTCTGGTTTCATCAG